>VZRU01009570.1:91244-130375 GCA_013398155.1 Pedionomus torquatus | reverse complement strand
GGGGGAGGAGAAGGGGGAAGTTGAGCGCAAGTAGTCTGCAGGTAATTTTTTTTCATGTTTATTTATTATAAGTAATTCACCAAAAACATTTGAAGGCTTATTCTTATTTGCAGAGAATTTTTCTTTGGTGGGTTTTTTTTTTTTTTCTTAAATAGAAGAAATTGGGAGGAACTTGGTCAGAACTGCAAGCAATCCAGCAGTCATTACAAGAACCCAAATGCATTTGAAATAGCAAAAACCAGCACCAGCACAGCTAATTGCAAATACAAGCCAGTTCAGATCAGACTCGTGTTGATCTGTATTGATTGATGCAATACTGGTTAGGTTGCATGCTTCTGCTCCTCATTTGGCTGATGGTAATTCTTTAGAACCAAGATTTTCTTGCAAATATTTTAATGTGTGCAGAGTTTGCTATCTGTAGTTAGTTCCCAATGCATTTAAAATGGAATAGGTGAAATACTGCCCCTTTTAAAATCAAGGGGAGTTTTACCATGGAAGACTTTCCATCTACTGATGGAAACATTCCTGAAAACATTTTTTTGTAAATAGAGCAATAGCATATCCAACATAAATGACATTTTGTACTTGTGCAGAGCTTCAGGGTATTCAAATACAGATTTTTTTAAATTTTATTTTTATGTTTTCTTTATGGGCAGGGGGGGGAAGAGATGGTGCAGTGTTAAGTATGCCCTGAAATGTTGCAGCACAGACAGCATCCTGCAGCTCAGGGTGGCTGCAGCCCCGTTTCAGTGTCACGCAGTCATATCCAGAGCAGGTAATATCCAGAAAGACAGGAGGAGGTTGTATGATTGCTGCCTCTCCCTTTTGCTGGTTCTTAACAACACGCTGCACAGCAGTGAGAGTTGCATAGCACACGATAAATCATTGCCTCATTATGCTCCTTCTGTAGGTTTGTTTAGGGCACCTATTCTAGTACCAGCTCCAGAGGATTATTCGTTCTTCCCAGAAATTCCTCTCAGATATAGACTTGTGTTTTGACTTGCACTGGGGAAAAAAAACCCTCCATGTCTTATTTTTAAAGTAATTTCTTTGTGCGCACAACAATTTACATTACAAAACTGCCCAAGAAAGTAATTCAGGCAGTGTCTGGAGATGATTTTAATTTGTAGGTGGATGACTTTGTCAAGAGGAGGCAAGAGGTTAAAGAAGGTTTTTGTGTTTTTCTGAGTTGTCAACATGAAATATTAGCAAATGAAACACAGGGTCTTCCTCCCCTCCTTTCTTCCTTCCTCCCTTCTTGCCTGCCTTCCTTTTTACTTTCCTTTTTCCCTTCTTTCTTTCTTGTGTACACAGAAGCTGCTGATCCCTTACCTAACCAGATTATGCTGAATTGTTCTCTGTTGTAAAAGAAGACTAAGCACCTCATTAAAAAATACTGTGAGGTCCTCATTCACTTTTTTTCCCTTATGTCTTTCGCCAGCCCTAGTCTACAGCCGGTGCAGGAGGGCACTGCTCTGATTGATAGTATAAGGATTTTGGACACTTGGTTTTGATTTAAGCAGACAAATCCTCTTAAGAAAAAGTGTTCATTAGTTGGCCTAATTTACTAACGAGGGGCGGTATTCAGTATTGCTGATTTTGATAAAACAGTATTTATTTAGCATTGCACCAAGCGGATGCTGGAGTAACCTAGATTGTACCTGCAATGAATGTGAAGGGCTAAAGCCGAGGCTTTAGAGAGCAGGTGGGTACACTGCAACACGGCTGGGTTTTGCTGCAGTGTGACAATGTGATCTAGGATCCGATCCAGGCTCCTTGGAAATCAATGGAAATTCTACCCTTGACTTCAGTGGGCTTTGGAACCTGCCCCGTTAGTGACAAAGTGATAATGAAATGACTCCAACTTGGTGGGGGGGGAGGAAAGAATTTTCTGGCTTAACAGATCCAGTGTTTTGTATCAATAGGTTTGTTTATGAGAGGGGTCTCGACTTCCACTTTGAACGCTTTTCACACATGCCTTGCTCACCTCCTCCGTCCGTAGTTCCTTGAAATGCAGTAGATTTCTGTTCCGTGACCACTAACAGACATCCCAGCTGAACAAGAAAGTTTCATAGATGAGTATGATATGAAACTCCAAGTCATCCTAAGCTTGCTCAAAATGTGACCTGCCTTCACACAAAAGCTCCTTGAGCTTTCAGCAAAACTGGATGTCTTCAAAGCTGTAATGAAAGACAAAACCAAGTCAGTTTTGTGTAACTTTGGGTTTCATTATACATACTTCCACATCATTGTGTGACTGAGAGCTGGGTATAGTTCTTACTTGATCTAAAACTCTTACAAAGGACCTAGGAATAGAAGATGTGCTGAGGTCAGGACCAGAAAAGACTTTTTTTCAACACCCACTGCAACCTGAGTCCCCCGTAAGCATTCAGGACTCAGCGAGAATTGTACCCAACTCTTTTTGTTGGAAGTACAGTGGTGACCTTCTAGATTGATTAAAGGATGTGACATTGATTGACTTTGAAGGGAGCCACATCCACCCTTCTTCTGCCAAAAAGGCAGTGGCTGCAATGTGAAGCCTCAAGAATGGGGCATTGCTCCTCCAAGTACATGGAAGACATCCAAGGGTAACAGGATAATGCAGATAATGGGATAGGGTTCCTCCCCTCCTCTCCCTCAAATACCATATAGCCAGATTTTAGCTATCCAGACTCAGGCCGGAGGAGACTTTTCTCTTATAGCTATTTAAAAGATGGAATAGCTAAGGAAGTGAGCTCTTTTTATAGGTTATGTAGGATGTTCAGTGGTTGAGAATGTCAAAAAGGACTGGTAATGTTGACTCTGCAGGGACTTTTAATGGTGACGGGGGGGGATGATGCTCTGAGGACCGGTGCGAACAGCACAGTGGAAGCCACAGTGTGGTAGAGGAAAGAGCTTTCTTCCTCTGGAAAACCTAGCTCCGATGATTTTACACGCTGTCACTTTGGGGTGCCTAGTTTGTGAGATGCTAAAGTGGCTCCATTTTCCAAAGATGTGCAGTATCTTGGCAGTATCTGGTCTCTTCAAGGCACATTGGGCTGGCACTGAGAAATATCGGCCTCCAAAATTACCACTTTTGAAAATGTAGGCCACTGAACCTGATATGAACTATCAGAAACCAGAGACAAGGGAGCATTTATGTTGGAGAATGTGTAGTGGCTTGAAAACTACAAATCAAAATAATTCACCCTTTTATGTGTAAATCTTTCTCTTTGATACATGAACTGAAAAGCTGTCTGGTTTCCTTGTAGCTTCCGTAAGCGAGCAGCATGCTACTGTACCCACTAGAATGCTATTTAAGTGTTATTTAAAGTGCAGACCCGTTAAGGTCAAGCAGGCTCATCTGTATGCTAAAGCCAAACCGACCAAACCTTACACCTAAAACCAGCGAGCGAGGAGGTCTTGAGTTCTGCGGTTCCCTCCTGACAAGGGTACGGCGTGACAAATGGTGTAGCACCCAAAGATCAAAGTGCTTTTTCAGGGAAAACAATCAAATCGGAGACCAAAAGAGACCAAGTCCTGGTGCAGGTACCTGTTGTTCCAAAGCAGTTTTTCTCAGGTGTGACACCACCAGCCCACTGCAAGGGGACGCGGGCCAGAGCTGCAAACTGCCAGCAGCGAATTTCCATCCCATGTGGTGCATTTTTGAGCCAGCAGAAAGACTGAAGAGTCACTGCAAGAAGCCCACATGGAAGGGATTACTGTAACTCCCTGAATTTACCGTGAGCAGGTTGAAAGGAATCTTTTCAACGCAGATACAGAAAGACAGCGGGATGTGTTTTGCTCCTATTCCAGAGTCGCTTCCCTCTGTTGGAGAGCCTTAATCCAGATCCCGTGGAAGTCAATAGCTGTCTTGCCTTTCAGAAGGATTATGCCCCTAAATAGCTATTTTAGGAAGTGTACTTTGCTTGGTGATAACACAAAGCAGAGGGCGGATGATTAACACCAATTAGGGTTATTTACGAGAGCCTAGAAAACAATAGGTCCATAAATCATTGTCTTATCAATTGTAGTTCCTCCTGCGTAATTTAGTCATCGTTGGGCAAACTGTCCGTTTCACTGTTCGCTAAGTAGAGATCTGACTGATGGCTGAAGTTTGTAGAAATGTTGAAGGTACCATATGACCTAGTAAAACAGCAGAGTGTTAACAAAAAGCTTCTGGTGGTTTTCAAGGTTGTTTATGGTTAAGTCCTCTAAGTTTCCCCCTCCCTGCCTCCCCCCAGGTATATTTAATGTCTTGAAGGCGACTGATGACAGCTTTGCTTCTCTTGGGTTATGCTTCTGCTGTGTCCCAACTAATGTCTCAGTTTGGAGCGTGGGGTGGTTTTCAGAGACCCCCTGGTTGTCTCCATGTGTTGGGCACTAGTCCAGCTGCAGAGCAGCTTCGGTGCACACAGATTCCTCCCAGAGGAGACCCAGTGGGGTGCTCTCTCCAAAAGCAAGCCAGGGCTTGGTGGGACATCCGGCTCTGACCCAAGGGGTCAGCCAGACCACCACAAAGTCCTTCAGGGTGTATGTAACCCTGCTTTGCAAGAGGAAGGATGGCAAACTGCCCAGAGCTCCCATGCCAGCCTGGAGTAGAGTTTGTGCTATAGAGAGGGTCAAATGTTTTCTGAGACACCCTTTCTGCTGGTGACTGGCAGCTCTTGTGACCACTGCTCCTCTTTCTTCCTCCAAGACCTGCCCTCGTTCGTTATTTTTTTCTGTTTATTAGCTGACCCGTCTTCTAAACCTGTTCCTCCTTGCTGCTGTCCTTTTTTTTTTTTTTTCTACTTTTATCACTTTTTGTGATCCCTTTTCCAATTTCCAACCTTAGTCTCCCAGAAGACCTGGAGTGGTGACGCCTGGATGCAGAGGAGATCACACTGCTTGTAAATCTGCACCTTGAGGAGGCCAAAAGTTTCTTCAGCAGCAGGAGGTAAGCCAGGACTGCTGGTGGGTGTAAGGAACAGAGAACAATGTCACAAGCATTTGAGAAGATGAAGGCAGCGTTCTTGAGGATGGAGACTTTGGGGCAATATGACTGTTCTGTACAGAAAGCTTGAAGAGATCTTCAGGTGGTCACATACCACCCAACCAGCCACCTGTTTGGTTTAGTCCATGGACCTTTGGGGTCTGCACGCCAGGGACTGAAAACTCTTGACTTACCCTAAATTTCTTCTTTGTGGACATCTGATGTCATAGGAATGGCACAACAATTCAATGTATCTGCTCTGCCATAACTTTTTCAGCCTGCTAACTTTCCCAGGACTATTTTCTGCACAAATTACTGGAATTTAATTATATGAGACTTAATTTCAGTTTGCCTGCCCAGCTTTAAAAGCATATATTCAAATTTAAACCACAGGGGCAGAATTTGGGGAGCCTCTTTGTCCTCTCACTTTGTGTTAGTTTAAATGAAGAAACCATGCCTGTGAATCTCTGCTTTCTGACACTTATTCCAAGTCATTCTCCCTTCTGGAGAGATTTCCTATAATCTCAGCAGTTTAAGGGGGAGCACAAACCACCCCTTCTGTCATAGTTTATGTTTTTGAAACTGTCCAAACAATAGATACTTGTCCCCTGCTTATGCATTTTCTTGTAAATAAAAAGTACTGAGACCTGAGCTGGAGTTACACTGACTTTAAACCAGATACAAATCTGCATTGACATTTTACACAGAAGTGTTGTATTATTTGTACATCTCTCAAATAGATCTTGCAATGTGTAATTACAACAACTAAAGAACGGGGATGGAGAATCAAAGGAGGGACATGAAGGAGAAAGGGCAGATGGAGAATGGTGGAGTTGGAGGATAACACCAGCTATCAAAGCCTTTTCTGAGAATTCCTATGATTAGGGTTTATTATCTTCCTGACCCCACCGTTTCATTATAATCTGCTGCTTAGATGATCAATAATGATTAGCCTGCAAATTTCATTACCTTTGTTCGCTTTCTCTAGAAGATTTTGCATCAGTTTGTTCCCCTCCGTAAGAACTTATTCTTGTTAAGGCATGAAGACTCCACGCTACTGCTGGGCTTGTCTTGTTTTTCTGCTCTATCAGTGTTGTCATTTAGCTAGCAAGTGTCCCACAGCAATCCATCGAGTAACACTTCCATCTGTCACACTGGGATGATCAAGAATACATGGCAGCTGATGGGCAAACACTGATATATACCTGGAGTCAGGCACCCACCTCCAACTTGGGGGATAAAAATCCCTCCAAAGAGCCAATGAGCAAGGGCCTTTTTCTTTTTGCCCTTTTTTTTTTAAATACCCCAACCCACTAGTGGATTATCCTTAATGTGTTGGCAGCATGCCCCTTCCTTCTGCTGCTGGATGGCTAGCCTGGCTCTGCAGCTCTGGTTGGTTTTACAGCAGGCAGAAGAAATACAAGCGCAAGACTGATTTGTAATAGCTCATGGAGCTTTTTTTTTTTCCTCTGCAGCCCAGGATCACTTTATTTACCTCCAAAGAGGGAAGTACGGTGAGCCAGCACCTCTCTTTGGGGAGTGATCTTCCCTGGTCAGAGTGGCCATGCAGGAGAGGGCTCCAGGTAGGGCTGGCTGTTGTTTCTAGGAGCTAGCTGACATATCTTCAAGGGCTAGGGGTTCAGCTTCTTCTGCGTGAGAGAGGAGAGGAAATGACCTTCACCCAGCTGAGCAGGGAACAACAGGAAACCCTCACGGTCCCAAGCTTCTGCCATTTCCCACCCCCCAGGATCCGGCACTCAGGGACCATTTTGATGAACTATCAGGTTTTTTGTCAGGGTTTAGCCGCTGCAAATGTATTAGCAAAGTATGTTGATGATTCATGGTGAAACGGTGTACGCTGATTTAAGTGATGGACTAGTCATTCTGTAATGGATTTGAGAATTCCCAATCAGATTGTGCTTAGTTTTATCAAGCAGGAAGCTGGCAGGCTGTGTTTTAATCAACTGATAGCATCGCTTGGCAATTGGCATCCAGCTGGTGAACAGAGTATTTCTCAAAGACCAGCTCGCTAAGTTGCAAACAGCAACATCCACTCAGATCTTACAGGTTTACCTCCTATTTGTTCTTTTCAGCCCATTTCTTTCTCAAATTAAACTTTCAGCTGGAAGTGGAGAAAGATGCAGCACGTAGATCCTGTGCTGCTCTTTGGTCAGTGTTGGAGAGGGAATGAACGAGGCAGAAGACCTCATTCTATGGAAGCTATGTTAAGACAACCTCCTGGGCATAGCACAATCCCAGAACCATGCAAACTCAAGGATTTGATGCCGGCACAAGATTTTGAGCACTCTCATTCCATAAGTGCAATAAATCTATACCGCAGGGACACAGCAGGTAAGACGAGGCCTTTCTCCCTTTGAGTCAGGCTGTTTCATCACCCATTATCTACTTTATCACCAAGATGCGCCTGGTGTTCTGACCTGTGCCAACAGACATCAACAATGCTTTCCTTTCCTGATGAAACACATCAGTTTCTTCATTACTTCTAGGAAATGGCATCTTCACAGCATGAACCTTCAGGTGCCATAGCTACCTTGACTAACTTCCTACTCAGGATTGATGTTCTATCACAGTCGTTGAGTTACGCAGCCATCTACCCCCATGGAGCTGTACTCGAGCACAGAGTCAAACCTGGGGAGATGGTTTGTTGTGCCTAGCTCCTGTATAGTAGTTTCTCTGCTTAGCAACCCACCTCCAATATAAATATATCTGCTACTCTGAAGGCAAGCTTTGAAAAGCACCAGAAGGGATCACTCCCCCATAAGGATTTTTTCCAACATTGCAGAGCTGTTAGGAGTTCCAGGGAGAAATTCTTCTCCCAGTTTAAGCTTCCCATCCAGAAAAGTTGAGATTTCATCCGAGGCTGATGAAGTTCTGGTGGAACTTACTGTGGTGGGGTCATGAACCCCCATTTAAAGACAGGTCCTATCTGAACTGCTCTGAAGCCACGCAGGCGTGGTTGGAGATGGAGAGCAGCCATCCATGCAGCTGGCTGTAGCGAGCCCTCCGTGATGTCTTTGCATAGGGGTCCCATGGCACCACGGTGGGGAATGGCTCACTGGGCTGCCAGCTGAACTGTATAATCCTGATGGTTTAAAACTGGTCAAACACTTGGGGCCCTCAGAAGAGGCTGATGATTGAAAGGTTGTAAAATAACCATGCTCACAAAACGTAATAAAAATGAAAGTGAGGTGTAAGTACCGGAGGAGAATGATTCATCGAGAAATTGTACTCTTGAAATTGTGTTGCAAATCCTGTGACAGGGAGGAGATGTATGCACATGTACAGGGGCCAGATCCTGGTTTGTCCAGATGAGTTGAAGATATGATGAAGATTAACAACCAACTCTGTAACTTAAGGGCAAGTTTTAACTTCCATCTTTCACGGTGTCTGCTGACCATTACATGAGAATCAGAGAAACTGAAAAAGATCCCTGACTCCAGTGCCACCCGGTGCAAGAAATGAAGTTAAAGTTTCCAATGCCAGAGCCACCAAAAGGACATGTGAAAGCAAAGCTGAAAAAAAGGCTTTCTGTCTTCCTTCCCTGGATTGGAAACCATACCATTTCCACAGGGTAATTTTCAGTGTAAACATTCTTATTTGTATGTTTTACAAATTAAAATAAAAACGTATCTTGCAGATGTATTCAATAATTTAATTTTCAACTAAGATAATTAATGTATCTGAACTTTATCACAGCGCATAAGTAAATGGGAAAAATCCCCCAGCCAAATGGGAAGAGCCTGATTTTGGGTTTCCTAGCAATGTTTCATAGATTTGGGTTCACTTATTGCAATGTTTGCTCACTTTTATAAAAGACCCTGCTGATGCAATAATCTAATTTCCAGGGGCACCTCCAGGGACAGGAGGCCACATAACAATATCTCATATTGTATGTCATTCAAGCAATGTCTCTGAAGTCATAAAACCTTTGGAAAGGGAATGGTACTTGAATAGCAGATTCCTCCTCATTTTCTTTTTTTCTGATCATTTTTTTTCCTGGCAGAGTATATCTGACCCTATGCAGGCAGGCTGCTCATCTCCGTTCTGTAGAGAAACAGGCTCTGATGTTCATCTCTCCTTGCTCTACCTGACTGCCTCCTCCCATCTCGCACTACCTCATCTATAGGTTGTTTTTTCCCCCTTCTGTCTTCGTTTATATCACCTCACCATCCGTATTTTGTATCTATGGATGCTGCTGTGTGAACTGGTGAACCGGAGCACAGAAACTGACCAAACATCTGAAAAAACCCCCAAGTTTCAGAACAATCATTTCCCTGGTGTGAATCAATGCATTTCTGTCCAAAAATTTGTGGTAACAGAGGTCAGGATGGGTAAAAAGAGACAGAACTTCTCCAGCCAGCATCGGTGCTAACTCAGGTTTCACCACCTTCTCAATTTTTTTTTCAGCAGTTTCGGGGATTTACCTTGAGGTGAAGATCTTAAGGAAGGGTTATATGGTCTTGAAATATTCTATTGATCTATTCATGTCCTACCAGCCAGCCAGGGCTTCAATTTTTAAGATGTCTTCCCTGTTATCATGGAAACTTGCTCATTACTGCTAGCAACTTGCTTGAGACAGCACTTTCAACAGAGCAAGTGCTTGCATAAATCTCCACGTGCAAATCTGTGAGTGAAAATGGCTTTTCTAGGAGCTAATCTGTTGTTCTAGGTACTATTTTAATATTCAAATTTAAGGCCAAGACCTCAGTCCCAGGTCATCCAGCTGCCCACAAAGGCCAGAATCAATTTTGTTTTGTATGTTATATCCATCCCAGATTGCCACATATTGCTGCATATTTCCTCAGGTTGAAACTGTTCACCAAACTATCTGGTCTGATTAATACCCGGTTATTGTGCCTACTGGTGCACTTACCACACAAGTTTGCACCTGGAAAATAATCCTGGCCTTTTTAAACATTGAGGATAGCAGGAAAAAAAAAAAAAAAGGCAACATCAGGACAAAACCAGTTCTGACCATTTCTCATTTCCATTTATTCAGAAAAAGAAATCATAATTGAGACTTAAGAAAGAAAGAAAAGCCCTCCGCGACTTTAAGTGTAAAATCCATTTTAGTAGCAGGAAGCTGTTATATGGTTAGAGCAGTTATTTTTATTGTCTGTCTGGGTATAGTTTTTAACTGCAGGCACAGAATAAATCAATAGTGTCATAAAGCTACTCTCACCCTCTGCCCTTTCTAAAGGGACGTTGCTCAGTGTCTGCGCTGGATGTGACACAGACTCCTGCTTTGGTGCACAGAATTACGCTTCCACTAATGTGCTAAGGGAGAGCCCCAAGTGCGACACATACTTACCTCTGCCTCTTTGTCTGCATCATCTCAGACTCACCTGCTTAAAAGTAAAATAAAACACAGACTCTCACCCCAAAAACGGACAGAAACTCTTCTTGGGGAGGCCGGGGTGTGTATGTGTGTTATTTTCCTGCAAATGATAGTTCCAATTAATTTTTCCATTCACAAATCTTCTCAGCTGACATAATTCCAAGACATATCCAAGAAGAGAAAGTTCGCAATGATTCATAAGATAGTCCTCTCAATCCAAACCTGACTGTAATCTGCTCCTTGATACAGCAAAGAAGGGATGTAGCAGGATCTGACTGTAGGAGGCCAAAGCTAGATAAAGTTGGCCTGGAAGTGTGCCTTTTTAATAGCAAGCGTAGTTAACGGCTGGAACAGTTGGCTTAGGAATGTGGTGGATTTAGCATTACTTTCAGTCTCTAAATCAAGAGTGAGTGTCTTTCTAAAGATATGCAATAGCTTCAGCAGAAGTTATGGCTTTGATGCTGAAATGAGTGGGTGAAGTTCTTCAGCTGTGTTACATAGGAAACAAAACCAGATGATTATGATGGTCCTTTTCAGCCTTACTAATCCATTAAATCCTGGTTTGGGGCCTTTCACACATTGGGGTTTAAAGCAGTCTCTTAGGTTTTCCGGCTGGTTTCTGCAGGCAATACATGTTCCAGAGCTGGGTCTGACAAACTCCAACTAAATGAGTGCCTGGAATCGACACACTTTATAATTTATGTATAAATCACTGCCTCTGAATGTAGTTCCAGATCCATTTCCCCACGCAGCTGAGTTCACTTTGTCCATTCTGTGCAGTGGGGATTTGCCTTTGCAAAGCAGATAGGCATCGGGGAGAGATGTGAGCTGAAATACGTACCATGCACCGCTGGATACCCCAAAAGCACTCATCCCTAATGTGGACCACAGAGAAGGAGACCTGATCAAATTCTTCGGAGAGATATTGTCAGAAATGCCCGTTGTCAAGTTCATTCATCGCTTGTGTATTGCAGCATTCCCAGGTTGGCACTTCTGACAAAGGCATGAAAACTGTACTTGTGCTGCAAGTGGGAGGTGGAGACAGAGAAAATCTGTGCTCTGTCTGTGGGACTCTGTGCTGAGACAGCTCTATTTTCACATCTAGTCACAGGCTGGTCGATATTACCTCGGTATTTGTTGTGAGGACGGCTCTCGAGAAATGGAATTGGAGTTTGGGTTCAGTAAGATTGAAGAAAGCAACCCCAACATATAATACAGGTGGTTCCTGAAGGTAGAATAGCTCCCGTGTAGCCTAGTGCTCGGCAGGGAGAGAGGCCACAGGAGTTTGCACGCTCCTTGGTGAGGGTGGAAGTTGTTGACTGGGAATAACATTCATCTGGGTAACCTAATCTTTGTTTTCCTTCTCCCTGCAAAATGCTTAGCGCTGGATTTTGATGGCTATAAATACTGATTTGGATTTCCCTTCCTTCCCCTCCCCACACTCTATTGAAAGCAGAGACACGGCAGCCCAGTGCCGGGTGCTGACTCCTTCCCGTCAGCTCTTCCCCATCCCGGTGCTGCGTGAGCTCGGTCGCGTGTGGCCCCTCGGCTTCCCCTCGGGACACTTGCCTCTTGGGAGCAAGAATAACAAACGAGACCCCAGCAGGTATGAAAAACAGCCTAGGAAAAAAAAAAAAAAACAACCAACCAACAAACACCCACATGAACTTCCCGAATTCTCAAACTTTTTCATAAATAGCCAGTGGCCTCCTGAATAGCAGCAAGCAGCAACAATAATAATAAATTACAGTAAATATCATGCTGCCATAAGTGACAGCAAACCAAACCCACCGCTGTTCAGAAATGAATTGGAGAAAATATTTCTTAATCTCTTTTTGTGTTATTCAGCCAGCTGTAATGATTTATAATACTCCGAAGAAGTTGCTGCATGGAGTTGTTTCTTAATCATCCGTCTTAGCATCTCACTATTATCTGCATATGCCTGTGCTTTGGTGGGGGCTCCAGCGCAGCTCGATGCAGTAGTTTCACCATCAGCAGCCACACAGGGACTGGGGTTGGGGAAAGCTCCCTCTGGGAATAAAGGGATTTAATGCAAGGGACCCCCCCCAGGTTTCTCGAGGACACTGCTGCCTTTGGGGACAAAGCTGCTATCAGGAAGAGATGGTCTTCAGACCACCACACCATTTCAATGGGAAAATTGTGTTCAGCTGTCACCAAGCAGGGGCTCAGCCCCATAACAGCCCCTCCAGTGAGGGTGTTACTCCAGAAGCCACCTGGTTTGAGCCCATTTGGCTGTGAATAATCCACTTTCCGTGGAGGTGGGAGGCTGTGGTGCTGGTGTGTGGGTCAGATGGATGCCCCGCGGCCGAGTCTGTCTGTCCTGCTGTGAGTCTGCGAGCACACGCGTTGTCAGTGCAGGGAAATAAAATGGTGGGGGATAAATTACACCAGGAACATGGTATCAATCGCTGCTGTCTTTGTCAACTTATTACCAAAGATTTATACGTGACGCAGCGAGGACTGCTCAGTGACACATTTTAATTTAATTAAATTTCCTGTTGGATTGATGTCTGATCAATCAATAATGTTAATGTTTTTGCAATTTAGAGATTAAAGCTTGGATGAGCGGATATTGAAATACTCTCACATCCAGCTGCCTGGGAATGTCTTCTTCTGCTTCCATTTCTCATAAAAGCTGTTTTAGGTCAAGATGCATCCTGAGGTTTGCCAGGTACTTACACCAAGCCTGAAGCTTTGCCCCGTCCGGGCAGAGGGTGACAAGCTGGGCAGCAGCATCACTCCTCAGAGAGACAAAATTGTATGGAGCTAAGATCTGGGTTTATGCAAAATCTGTATAGTTCTGTGTATTCTCTCTGATGTTCAATATAGGAGAAAGCTTGGAGAACAGGGCACTGGTGGTGTGATAATTCCCTTTGCCATGCTCTCCTTGTTCTGAAAATGAGTAGTGTAGAGGAATTTGTCTGGGGTTTTGAATCTAACAGCTACTGAGGCATCTGTGCTCCGTGGGTCATTGCATCCCCTCTGGATCCCACTCACTCCTCTGACCACCGCTGCTTCCTGCAGCAATGAACTCCCCAGTTTAACAGCTGCTATCCAATGGACCACAAGAATGTGATCTAGAGCTGACTTTCACACTTCTTGAAGCTCCTTGACTGCCCAAATTTCTTGCAGGTGAGTTAATTGTGCTCCACCCTCTTCAGGCTGTGAAGATAAGGGATGCTGTAGCATACTTACAGATTTTTTTTTTTTTTTCTCCCCCCTCTTATTGCCTTATTTCATGTAGTGCCTCAAATATTTTAGTAGTGAGATCAGGAAAGGCTTTAATTTATTCAGGGGAGTTATTCTATACTGACTTTTCCATGGGTTCTTTGGGTCTTACACAGCCCTTTAAAAATTTATGATTTAAGGGAAAAAAAAAAAAATCTACATTTTCAAACTTGTAAAACTGTGAACCCAAATTTCATCTGAGTTGCAGCTATGGCTGTAGTCTCAATAAGTCAAAATAATTTGTCAGATCTTAACATCATCAAAACGTGGATGGTGAGAAACCCCAGCCCGGCTCTGAGATCTGCAGGCTCAAGTGTCCCTCTCTGGTCTCCAGGTTTGTACCATAGCTGTCTCTGTGCTACGCGGGGTACTTGTATGTGTGTTGTATTTAGGGGGGGGGAGGGCGGTGTCTTAAAAGGGCCAATTTCTTATCCAGCTTTATTTTAAAATCTGTCAAACTTCTGTGTGTTCTTAAGGGTGCTCTGGTGGCTGCTTGCTGTGTGCCCGTCCCTCAGATAACCTCAAAGTAACACATGGAGGGAAGAGGGGAAAGAGAAAGGAGGAAGGGGAAAAGAAAGAGCAGCTCATTTTCCACTTTAGCACAGACACCTGAGGGGTAGAAGTCAGCAGTTTTTTGATGGTACAAGAACTCGGTAACTTAAAACAGGAAGCAAAAGAAGTAGCACAACCAAATAACTTTGCCTTGACCTCCTCATAAGAGAGTCAATCACTTTAAAGTAAACTGGAGCTTCTTGCTGGAATTTATTTGGATGTTGGTCGCTCCTTACCTCATTAGAATAGCTGTATTCAGAAATGTGCCAAAAGATTTGGGTAGGAATTTTGGGTAGGGATTTTGGGGGGAACAGCCATGTGCTCTGCAAGAATCTCTTTTGGTTTTTGTTGTAAGTAAGGGAGTGCTTTACAAATTTGTGTCTTGCTCTCAACGTACCCTGTATCACTGAGTTTCTGCTGAATACACCACGTGCATTGGATTTTGTTTCTTCCTCTGTTGTAAGTTCCAGCAGCCACCCACTGCTCTGAGTGAGAGGGCAGGGTGCCCGCCGTGGGGGGCGCGGCTGGCAGGGGGGGTTCGGTGCCTGTGAGTGGGGAAGGCAGGGCAGAAAGGGGTATTTGATCCTTGGAACAGACTGAGGGAAGTAACTTGTTGATAAACTAATGATTTTTATAGTAGATCGACCTTTTTATGCTTAATATTCTCCAAGGCTGGTTTACATAGGTGGGGCTGCTATAGGTCGGTCCAACTTGCTGAGAAATCATTGAGAGATCTTTCTGTCTGTCTTGAGAAGCCTTGAGAAAGCAGCATCCTGTGGAGCAGCCAAAGTTGTTTTTGTTTGAGTCAAACTCAACAGTTTGACTGTACAGTGTTTGTGATGTAAAATTCCCTGGCACCTTCCTCATCAGGGCACGCTGGATCAGGCCCTGGCCAGTTTCATAGCTTGGGGGTTTTAACCCATAAGGAAGGTGTGACAGCATTGCCAGGCTACTTTTTAGAGTTGTTCATCTTACCCTGAAGAGTAAATTCTTATAGGAATGTAATTTATGATCTGGGAGGGCTGTTACTTACAGTAAAATAACTTTAGCTGGACTTTTACTGCCTTCAGCAGCAAGCGCCTGCTCTGAAGCCTGGAAGGAGCCTTTTCTCGCTAGCTGTGATCCAGCATGATCTATAACAGAGCCACATGGGTTTTTGGCTCGCATTCATCTTGTTTCCATGCAATGTGTTTAAAAAGAAATAACCGATTCCTGCTTGCAATATTTACAGTCAAGTCACGTTGTTTCAGCAACTGCATGAGTTTCAGTAATTTATGCACATGTAGGATCAGGGTGGCTTCTAGCATAACTCGAGCACCCTGCTTGAGACTTGTCCCCTCAGCTTTAGCTGTCCAGAAATTAGGCATCTCCTCTGTGCCAATCATCTAGGATCACTCCACCTTTAGGTGGACTAAATCACACTTTCAAGGTAGTTTGTTCTCCTTGTTGACTGCAAGTGATATTGGACTTGGTGCTTGATCTTTAGATCATTGATAAATGTCATCACACATGTACTATATTCGAACTGTCACAGTTTTTCTGCACCCTTCACTGCAAAATAACTCCAACCTGACTGTGTTCTGTTGGGTATCAGCTTCTGCATGGAACAGGGCTCAGTCTAACAGATGGATGATTCTGGATCTTATCACACATTTTCCCCAGGTAATTAAAACCAGAGGAGCACAAAAACATGAACCAAAGCCTCCTGTAAGAATGAGGTAAATAAAAAATGCCTGAAGCCCATGCTGGTGCCACTCTGACAGCAGAGCAGAATCGGGCCCATTTCATCCCTTATGGTGCATCCCTCAGGGATGCTGAGCAAGCCTTAGCTGCAGTTTTCTGTTTAAATTGGGTCTTTCTAACCTTTAGAAGAAGAAAGCTCCTTTACCCTTTACCATATTCAGCATGAGAGGAGATCTGCAGTACAAATAATCGAGTGTGTTCCAGTCAGCAAATTAAAGTCCAGATTATTTCTTTTATATTGTGATTTACCGCCTCTGCTTCAGACCCCAGTGTGCATGGGGTTGGGGGTGAGGGGGTGTACACAGCAGCATTTAGCACTTTAATGCCAGCTGTAAGTAGCCAAAGCCATTGGCTTTTGCGTTAGGCATAAGGCAGAGCAAGGCAAAGCCCTTTGCAACCATCTATCACATCTGAAGGAAAATGCCTTCAAAACCTGGGAGAGATGAAAGCAGAAAGGAAGCCGTGGAGAAAGCCCCAACAGAGTGGTCTTCAAGTACTGTGGAGAAATGCTCAAAAGACCAAAGCTGGGTGGTTAAGTTGAGACCAGGAACCTCAAAAAGCGGCATGGATGATGGAGGAAAATGGCTCGTTTCTCTAAGGGAAAGAAACGTTCTGGTTTCTACTCATGTGCAAGAGATAAGGGCTTCCTAGGTGGAAGGGAAATAAAGACGAGTAGAAGTATGTGCACAGCGCTTTCCATGTACATTTTTAATTATGGCTCATCTATCATTCTTAGTACTGCCTTGAGCAAAGAAAGATAAAACAGTAAAAGCAATAGCAAGATTTCCACACATGTAGGCAGTCTCAAAATCAATGGGAGTTTGGTATCTAAATACCTGACCACCAGTTCCCTGAGGCCACCCATGAATATCACAGCCCTAAATCCTGGTGGATGCACTGATGTTGCCCAGCCCGTGGAAGGCAGGGGGGTGCACTCACTCAGGATAGCGTTTGGTTTGTAATGTGAAGGGCTGAGAAAATGCTCCCTCAAAGGTTGGCTGGCTTAAAGCTGAGCAACCTTATTTTTCAGCATCTTGGGGAGCGTCTGACTGTGTGCTAGCAGTTAATGATCGGCCACAAATGTGTTTAAATATTTTTGAACTATTTTTAGGGGGCAAAATGCTAACCTTTGCTAACTTTTGGTAGGAAATGAGGAGCAAAGGACGCTTACACTTATTCTTTTTCATACAGATAGAGCAAATTATATACTCAGGCAAATTAAAAAAACAGTTTGGGTTGAAGAGGAGTGACTCCCCTGAGGCTGTGGCATGTGGTGGATGGGAATGAGAAGTCTCACTGTGCTTCCCTTTCCGTCCGGCCGAGCTGGCACCGTGGCACATCCTTGTCTTGCTGCTGCGTGCAAGAGGTAGCTCTCCCAAGGTTAGGTTGCAGGAGTGACTTGCTCAGCCAAGGTGACTCCTCTCATCTGTTACATATCATAGGGTTATAAATAACAGAGCAACCTCCGTTTGCTCAGGCAGGGGAAGCTGGCAGCCCCCTCCCTCCTTCGGGATGCTGAAACAATTGCACACGGGAGGAAGCCAGCAAGGGCTGGCATCTTTACTGCAAACAGAGAGTTGGGTTGGTCTTTACTCCTCTTTAATTAGAGTTTATTGGTAAAGCAACCTCATTTTTCTGCTCCTGGAAAATCTGGGCTGTCAAGGCTTAATTCCTTGGGCCTATCAAGTATGAGATATGTTTACCAAGTCTCTCCAGGATTAGCTGGGTTGCTATCAAAACCGAGGAGTATATTTCTATCAATGAAAACTGCTATGACAAGGTCTGTCCCCTGAGACAAACGGCCTGTTCCATGGAGGCTTTAAATAGGAGCAATAATGGTAGTGAGCAGCACTGAGTTGAATAATTAGATTGTTCTTCATAAATCCTCGAGTGAAGACTTCCAAGCAGGTCCATTATGTGTGTCGTATGTTAGCACTGAGCTTTATGTGGTGTGGACACCGCTCTGTGCCGGGCTGCTGTGATGGGTGAGTAAATCACCAAAGATTGGGACAGGAAGAGTACGGCTCCTTCCCCTCCTGCCTTTTCCCCTACGGAGATCATCTGCTCTGAACTGCAAACACCCGTATTATTTATTTTATTGCTCAAAGAGTTTTCGAGAGCACTAACTGGAGTGATCTCTGAATATTTATGTTTTGTTTGTTTATATTCAGAGACTGGAAAATACACATATTTTGTTCACGTTCCTAGACTGGTTCATTTACTGATTCACTTAAGACATCCTCACGGATCCATTGAGAGAGAACTTCTTCCTCAGAGGGATGCAGTCATGTAATAGCAGCTCAGTATTATCTCCACATACCCATGGTGGAATTTCCTCTTGCCAACTGAGAACTAATTTTTTCTTTTTTTAAAATAAATCTTTCTTTTTCCCTCCTCCCCTCTGAATTATTCAGGTTTTCTCGCTCTTTCTTGCTCTCTGTGTTAGTTATAAAAATAAATTCCAGATGAGCAAATGTCATTTAACCCTAACCCCGATTGGTAGTTTTTAGTTGTTTCAGAGGGAATCCTGGAAGCAGCAGAGTTTGCAGGCGGGGACATATATCCACCCGATGCACACTCAGACAAGCACTTCTGCTAAACCCAGATGCACTCCATTCGCTTAGAAGCGCATTTGTCAGACCTGGTTAAACAATACTGGTAAAAAGAACAAGAAATCAAGTTATTCCCCTGAGAACAGTGTGTACACCTAACTATTTTGTCTGCCAGCAAGAGTCTTGTGTCACTGTAAAGTTTATAGGCGCTGACTGGCAAAGGATGCTCTGATTATAAATAAAACACCCCTATCCTATGTCCCGTGTCTTTATGCATCTGAGCAGCTGCAGTGCCCTTTCCAGTTACCTTGGCTGGGAAGATGTGGTGTCTGCCTTTGGACCAAGCTCTCCATCACAGGTAGCTGATGGGTCCCACAAGGGAAGGGACATGTCATGCGATAGGGTCAGGAACAAACTACAAGGTTTTGGTAAAGCTCATGGTCTGCTGTCAAATTTTCCAGCTTGCACACAAGCATTAGGACAAGGTCTGGGCTTGGTGGGATCCACAAGCTCTGCCATGACCCACCATGTGCTGGTACCAACAGCCTTGCTGCCACATCATCCCTCACTTGGCCCTAATGGGAAAAGTTCTCTGTCAGGATAAACAGTGTTAAGCATTTTACAAGGCAATTTAGGTGATAATCATCAGAGTAATAGAATAATATAATCCATATTCATTTAAAGGTGTGCTGTGCTTTCCTTTCTGATTAGCGTAAGAAACTCATAGCCAGGCTATGAAAATAGAGCGACTGTGAGAATTTTTAAAGGCGCATTCTTCCTTACATCGTAAGAGCATGAATTCGAGGAATTTCCTATCCAAAAGAAGTTTGCATTCCTGGGACGCAGCACTCGCACCCTCGAACACAAACTTTCCCGAGGCTGCGAGCAGAAGCCGGTCCTGCTCCTTTCTGCCCTGCTTGGGGCAGATGTTCTTAGCTTGGCCCCGAGCACAGCCGAGAGTCAGGCAACATCCACCCAAAGGTCATCTTTGGTGTGATGCCTGGGAATTGATGCATGACTTGTTTTCCCCAAATCTGGCCTTTCTTTAGGCTTGTTCCGCTTTGGGTCGAGTTGTCTGCAGGCTGTTTCGTGACCATCAGGCAGAGCCAGGAGTGAGGGTGTCTTCCAGCCAGTTTGTCCATACCTAGTCTGAGAGGGGACCAAGTGACACTTGGCCCTTGGGCATGGTAGTGACTCAGTAATTCAGGTGATAACCCAGGTTTGTAAATTGATTCATTAGATGTGAGCCCACCTGTTATCTCAAAAAAAGAAAAGCAGTTTGAGATATTTTAACATTGTGGGTTCTGACCTGTAGATTTGTTAAGAGAGGTGACATTGAGCTCTGGGCAGACCTGAGGACTCCTGTCCCAGCAGAGGAAGGGCAGAACGCATAGTAAAATCCAGTAATCCTGCATGAAGAGCAACTTATGTTCTATGAAAGTGGAGTGAGGTTTTCTTAACAGGGTCCAGGCAGGTAAAACTGGTCCCAGTTTGAAGAAGGGACTGAGTCATCAGCCCCACTCCTTGTTGCACCCTTGGTTTCTGGCCCAGAGCTGCTGGTCTGCAGTGGAGCTGGACTCGGGCACCCAGGACACTCAAAGGAAATGGGAAATGCGTCTGTGGACATTAGGTGATTCAGGATTTGCTGGCAGCTGAACAGAAGTTTTCTGAATTTCAATTTTGAACTCAGGCAGCTTTATTCCACCCTGTTCCCACGGTGGGCACCTCTGTCCTCTTGTGAGCCTGGCCTCGCTGCTGCCTTAGGACATGGCAGCAATGGCATCTGCCTGCCCCAGGGGCACACCTGAGGAGTCCAACATGACCTCTAAATCAGGGCACTTTGGTCACAAAGACCACGTAAGTGATTCAGGTACGTCGATTTAGTCTTCTAGAAGGTAAGGTTCCATTTTTGGAAAGGTTCTGGGAGGTACCTGCCTAAGCCAAAAGCTGGGTTGCCACCGTCTGATTTCACTCTTGCTCCGTGCATCTGCTGGGCTGGGGCAACGCCAGGCTCCTGCCCCCTTCTGACAGCCCTTCTGAGAATAAAGGCAATGGGGTTTTTCATGCATCACCCCCACCCCACCCCTTCTTAAGATTAGGAAATATTTGCTGCAAAAACACACGGTGGTCTTTGCTCTCCAAAGATTACTTTATAAGCCTAAAATACATCAGCCCCCTCCCCAAACATTTGTAGCTTGTCTAATAAATAAAGATGCCAGACTGAAAACACTGTCTGTTTGCAGTGGGATTTCTCATTACATTTCATGCCTGTTTCAGTTTTATGAGGATGTGCTGGTTTAACTCCTTTCTGACGCTGTTTCTTAATGCAACCAGATTTTCTAGATTAGTACAGGTATATGAAACAAAACCCTGGAATGAGGTTTGCAGAAAGTCTGTTATTTATACCAGATAATAGCTAGCCGTTAAAGCAAGACAAAAGAAAATCTCTGTCACAATAACAAATCCATGTTAAAATCCGTTTTCAAAGCAATCGGATCACCGCAGAAACTCAATGACAAATCTCTAACAATAATGCATATTTATGTAGCAACTTTCGCCCCCAAGGAATCCAGAACCTCCAAAAACGCCGGCGTGGGAGGTGGCTCTGGGGTGTGGAGATCCCAGTGAGTGCCACTGGGGTTTTTGGAGCAGCCCTGGCTCCAAAGGTCACTCGAACAAACTTGCCTTCGTCAAGCAGACCCCCTGGCATCGTGGGATGTTCTGTTTCCAGTCGGGCTGCTGTGCTCGTGGTCAGCACGCACGTGAATGAGAGGTGAACTTTGCCTCTTTTTTTTGCAACGGGCTGAATAAAAATAAAATGCAGGGGACAAAAAAAACCCAAACCAAAAAGGAAAAAAAAAAGGCAGTTTCCCCTTTTAAGGACATAAACAGAATGAAAGTGCTGCTTCAGCCTGGGGTTGTCTTGTTGCGGGATGCTGCACTGGGCTCTGGATGGACAATCAGCATCGTTTTGCGAGGGGATTTTTACAGCCTCTTGAAAAACACCGATATTTTTACAAAACTTTAATGGAAGCTTGTCTTGAAGTCAGCCCGAGCTGCAGAACGGTGCTTATAATACTGAGTTATATATTAAATGCAGCCGATCTGTTATTTCTGTTATCTTGATGTGCTTGGGGTGTTGGGTTTTCATATGAACAGCAGCCAAGTGCCACTGAAACCAGCTTTGAATATGGGCCTGGGTGTGCACGCCCTAACAAACACATCTCGTGTGATGTTTTAGCCAGGGCCCTAAATATTCGGGCGTAAGTACTAAGCAGCGTTTTGTGGGATGTCGTCACTCTGTGGGTTTCAATATGACAGTCATCTGTCGCCAGGAAGCTTCTGCTGAGGTGTTGTGTGGAACTTTTCTGTCTTATCTGTGGAAAATTGATCCATACAGTCTCTTTAGAGACCTACATCAAATATTAATTTTGCCTATTTGTTCAATGTAATTAGCAGGTGTGATTAATCAATTAATCAATCTGCGATTCCTATCTGTGCTGCAAACAGGTTGCTGCCAGCAGCAATCCCACAAATGCCTCTCAGGGACATGGCCGGGGTCCTTCTCAACCCCACGTCAAGGTCTGGAGCTGCTGAGTTCTGGTGCCACTGGTGCCTCTTGCAGCCCAGGGTGCCTGGAGAGCACAGCAGCGTCGGTGAAGCCTTCAGATGAGGACCTTGCTGGCCTCATCCCCTGCAAAACTGGGATGGCAGAGCCAGCTTGCCTTGCCCCGGGGCTTAGGGGCAGAAGGACACTCCTAGATGAGGGCTGCAGTGGTCCCAGGGTCCTCTGGGTCCCTGCTGTGCAAACGGGCTGGGGGACTAGGGCTGTGCTGGCCCCCTCAGCAGCCCGTAGCTCCAGGTGATGCCTCATTTTGCCTATTCCTGGAGGGGACACAGGAGAAAAGAGCTGCCAAAAGTGGATTAACTTTGTTATGACAAGGTTTTGGTGACCTTCCCAGCCAAATTTTGCTTGTCTGGGGGATGCGGGTAGGTTATGTGGAGTTCAGGTAGACCTAAAGTTCTTTAAATGCTTAGCAATGCCAGGCTTTGGGGCTTTTACTGTGTGGGCACCAGACAAAATCCCATCCCGATGCTTGGGGACTCAATGGCTTTTTGGATTTAGCTCCAGAAGTGGTGCTGGATTACTTGGAGAGTGGGGAGCCTGGACCGTGTCGCACAAGGGAACCACTGCCCTCAGGTGTTCCTATTCCCTGGGGGCAGTGGGAGGGGCATGACCATGATATTACAGGCAAAGTAGGGAGATGAGCCCCTCTGTTAAATTGCTGGGTATGAGACTTTGCATTTCACCAGGCAAGGACCTGGTGGAGCAACTTGGCAGGACCTTGGGCTTTGCTGTAGTTTGGAGCAAGGGGTTGGAGCCAGGGCAGGTACAGGAGACTTCACTGCAGGATGGGCATTTTCAGAGGGTCTAGACTACATAGAAGACATGCTGAGGAACGTTACCACAGTCTTCAGCTTCCACAGGGTTTCTTCCAACATTGTAGTAGCAGCTGCTCTGCTTTTTAGTCTAATTGGCTTGAAGGAGGTGCTTCTGAAGCACCTGAAAGCAACTGAAGTCTGTCTGAGACCTCTCTGAACCACAGCCCCTTTTCCAGTGTCATATTCTCAACCATCTCTATCCTCCTGCCTGTTTTTCTCTACTCCTGCTGTTGGGAATCTTGCACCTTGCCCACCATTGCCCTGGAGAATCTGGATCAAGCTACACATCTGTCAAGGTAAGGTATGAATGTAATCCAGGAGTAAACACGTTGATGTTGTGTGCTGGCAGCCCCTGGGTCTGCCTTAAATCCTTTTCTGTGATCTTTTAGTTCAGCAAACCCTATCGCTGTAATATAGATCCCTCTGCCTGACTTGACCTTACCCTGGCCTAGGATGGGGTGCTTTTTTTTTTTTTTTCATTTATCGGGCTCATTGGGCCTGATTTCATTCCTGTTCATTGTATGCTTTGCTGACCTTCCACGAAGGCAAATGTCCCCCAGAAGATTAACTGGTCTTGGTTTCGGTGTGAGTTTTGGATTAGAACCGCCCAGGGTAGCACTTTCCTCAGAATAGTTTTTCTACAGAGTAAAAAGTATGAGTCTCCATCTGATGCCTTGAACTGTCATGGTAATAACCTCAAATATAGCTGTCTTCACCACATCATCGTCCTCCTCTCTGACCCATAAAGTTTTACCATTACAACCTGCCCTTAATCACCTAACCATTTCCTTAGTCTTTCAAGGACAATGGTTTTTATGCCATACTTGCTAACCTTACGTATTAGTCTACCATCCCAGGCTGCGTTTAAATGACTTTTCTGAAATCTATGTGGATTAGCTCCACTGCTTCGCTCCTGCCTGTTTTTCACGTTAGCTCCTAAAACAAATTCTGCCAGATTTGTCAGACAAGATTTACCCTTTATAGAGCTGGGCAAATACATTTTTATCAGTTCATATTTCTCCAGATGTTGGGTGATCTCATCCCTGCTAACATCTCTAAAATTTTGCCTCCGATTAAAAAAAAAAAAACTTATATATGTATATATATATTCTGCAGGTTTGGGTCCAGATTCCCAGCTGGTGTGAGTGAGTGCATGTGTGTGCTTTGGTTTTTACAAGCATTCATATTGGCAAATATGTCCTGGTTTTGGCCTAGCTCTTCTCATAGATGCTCAAAGATGTTTGCTTTATATCATTTTCTCTTCACCTCTTTTTATCTCCAAGAAACTACTCGAACCCCCAGTTATTTGGCACTTAATCTCTCCTGCTGTTCCATTAAGCAGCATGGGCTAAAAGTATGCCCTCTGCACTCAGACCTGCCTCCTCCTCCTCCATGGTGTGAGTTTGTTTTGGTGATTATTCATGCTTTCAGCTCTTCCCTGCTTGGCTGTCACTGGAAACTTTTTCCTGTGCCTGTCATCTTACCTCCAGGTTCCCTCACGAGCCCCAGACGGGGGAAATAATTTAATTTCCCTTATTTCAGACCTTCTCTCTGTGTTATTAAGCTCCCTTGACCACCTCTCAGTGGTCCATTGGCATCCCTGTTAATCTTTCCTCCTTTACCTGTTTAAAAGAAATCCTTTACTGTTTATATTCACCCCATGGGCAATTCTTCTCTCTCTGTCATATTTGGTTTCCTAATCAGCTTTTTACATCTTTTCAGCTTTGCATTATAATCCCTTTCATCCCCTTAATATTTGCCTTCTTACCCATGTCACCTGCCTCTTTCCTCTCTCCGATAGCTTTTATGACTTCCTCAGCCATCAGCCTTCATCGGAAGCAGCGCTTGCCCATCCCTGCTTGACAGAGATGGCTGTTTCCAAGTGCTACACTCATTTCCTGAGTGCGAGTTGCTGTCTGTAAACGAGGGCTCAGTGAATAGGCACCCGAGCCTCTTATATTGACTTTTCTTTCTTTCTTGCTGCTGTTTGCTCATGAGCAAATGGCAGCGTTCTCACGTGCACTCGTTGCTCCCGTTTGCTTCTGAGTAGCTCAGTGATTTTTATCTTTTCTTCTTTGGAGAATGAAAGCCACCCCAAAAGCAGAGAGCCATCGTCCAGATTGCCATGGATCCTTATAAAAAGGCGTAATGAATCTTTGGAGAGACTTTAAATACTGCAGGGCTGTAAGCTGGTTCTTTCTGCTCTCGGAATAGCCCTTTTGCCACTAACAAAACTCTTATGAAGAAAGTGAGTGGTGGTGGACTAAGCCTGGGAAGGGATGAGTTGAGAGTTAAATGACTTGCCAAAGGCCATCCAGCAAGTAGGTGGCAGAGAAGAAAACAGACTCCGCTCTTCTACCCAGGACTGTGTCCACTGAGCCAGGATAATTCCTGGCAAAGCAGCAACAGCGAGAACACAGAATCACATCATTACTCATTTGGTTTTATTTGTTCCAGCACTAGGTGATGAAATGAAAATGGTACAGGCAGATGCACCATTTCAGATCTATGTGCGACGTCTCAAGTTTCGGAGGAGGACTTTCTCTCCCTCTGCAGAGTAGTGCTCCTAAAGCCGCGTGGAGGCATGGGAAAGGATATTCAACAGGTTCGCATGCTCAGGGAAGCCTGAATTTGGAGAAATTTCTTTCTCAAGTAGCTTTGCCCAATTGCAGCGTAAACAATTATATAGTTATACATATATATATAGATATATGTATTCAGCAGTAGAGGTTCCAGCCTCTATTTAGTCTCCTAATCTTCAGGCTGAGGAATTGGGGAGAAGGAAAGAGGCAAAACAAGAGGAGGACCCAGAGAGGTTTGTCCTGCCCTGCCCCATGCCCAGCCGGCCCAGATGCACACATCTGGCAGCCCCGATGCTGGGTGAGAACTGCAGGGATGCTGATGGGGAGAAGTATGCCAAAGCATGTCCTGCGGCTAGCAGGGGTGTTCTCTCCCTCACTAAAACCCTTTGGCCAGCAGCAGGCTCAGCAACGGGACCTGCAGTGGCACTCGGGCAACAAAGTTGGGTTTTTTTAATAGATATTTGAAAGAAAGGGTTGGCACAAAAGGAGGTAGAAGTGAGCTGCGAGTATGAGAATAAGAATGAAACCACACTTTTGCTCCTCCTAATGCTCTTTTCCCTGTGTTGTGGTGGTTAGGTCTGGTCAAATATCTTCTTCATGCTATTTATCTTTTTTGTGGAGGGTTTTTAGCTTTCTTACCATGTTTTCAGGCTTATTCACAAAAGAAAACACTCCTGAGTCCATACAGCCTTAAGATCTAAAAACAGTTCTGTGGTGTTCTTAACTTTTTTCGGTTCTTTAACAGAACTGTGTTGCAATCAGAAGGAAGATTCTTCAAGAAAAGACACTAATTAACATTTTATTGTTATAATTATTTCCATCATATTCCCTCTGCTATTCAGGTCCTCTCTTTCATCATTTATTGCAGTGATGTAACTATACAACAGGGCTTGTGTACAAGAAAAAGACAAAGCTGAAGGCTTAATTCAGCATCGCGAGCATGATGAAAGGAACAAAGGATGGTGCAGCTATGCCCTGATCCTGCAAATACTTATGCACATGGATAACTCCGCTGCCAGGAGTATTTCTGCTTGCAGTAACTGAGTGCTAAAGTGTCAGCAGACTTCAAGTCATAGGGCCTGATTTAAGCTCCGCCAGAGCCAGTGCACAAACTCTGACACGTTTCAGCAGGGACTTTGCCAGTAGTTACTTAGGGAAGCATTTTAGCACTGCTGAGTTTACTTGCAACCTAATCCTGAGCATGCACAGGCTTTCCCAGGCTCTGAGCACACGCTCCTGCTACCAGACGTGACAGTGATTGATGACTTGATTCATTGCTATTCTGTAAAACTGCCTCTCGCGGGCACTGCCAGGTGGATCTGCACAGCTCAGCTTGGCATTGCCAGCAGTGGGGCTGGGCAAGTGGCTGGGCATCTCACTGGCCATGGGGCGAGGATGCTCAGGGATGCTGCCCTCAGAGCCAGCCGGGCATCTCACCGGCCATGGGGCAGGGATTCTCCCGTGATGCTGCCACAGAGCCAGCTGCCTTCCACAGGGCACAGGGTGCTGCTGCCTCTGTCCTGCTCTTCTCCAGAAATGATGTCTCTGGTGAAGAAGACTCCCAGGGTTGACACTACCATGCCAGAGAGGCATTTTTCAACCCTGCAGGGGACATCCCTGCACTTCAATTAGTCCCTTAATTAAGCTAGTTGCAGGGGAAGGCTCAAGGGAGCTGAACACCTATTTCCTTGCAGTTTAACTACCACCAAATCTAAAGACTTCGTTTGTCCCTTAAATAGGAGTAAATATATAGTGTCTCCACAATCTTTGTCACAGTGACTTGCCTAAGATTTTCCTGGCACAGTAATGGTAGTATGATCAAAATGTGATATGAAGTATATTCAATTATTATTGAGTTTTGATCCTATGCTTTTTTTTTTTTTCAATTGCATTTTTTAGACAAAACAGCGTGCTCTTCCTCCAACCACTTGAAAACCGAAGGGCTAGCAGAGTTTTCAGGCCAAATATTATAGACCCAATTCTCTTTCTGTATCACGTTTAAAATGGTGTAATCCAAATGTTTCAACAATCTAAATTTATAGGGGAATTAGAGGAGCAACATTAGGTCTATCCTTAAAACTAAACCAGGATCCTTAAAACTAAACTTAAATATATTTAGTAGGTGTCTGGAAGTATTAGTCCTGGATTTAAAGCTTGCTTTAACCCCACTGCTTTGGCAGGGCTGTCACTACTGCGGCAAGAGCCCTCCTCTGAGCTCCCCAGTGCTCCCCAGGGGTAATATTGCTTCACGGTCCTACCCCATGGCAGACCAAATGTGACTACAGTCATAAACTGAGCTTTGACTCTTAGGTTCTTTAGGTTCTTAGGCCTTTCTTTAGGATTATTCCAGCAAGCGTTGTCAAAGCCAAAATTAGCGTGGTTAGTGGACCCTGTAACAGCCACGGTGAAGCTGAGAGGCTCTTTTTTATGATTCTTTAGTAAACTGATCTAACCATGCATCTAAAGTCATCCCAAAGGCAAATTATCTTTAGGATCAAGGGACTTGAGTTGGTCTGGGCAGCTTTCCATCAGGGCCTTACAGTGAAAGCTACTGCACCATCCAACTTCTCTGCAGAGTGACTGGACACAAGTAATAAATGCCTGCGACTGCTGTTTGGCCTGATTTTCATCTCCCGACTCCTGGTCGAAATAAATGTGCTGTCGCATGATACGAGTATCCCACGAGACTTATGTATTATTATATCCAACTTGAAAATTAACTCTAGTGCAAGTTGCCCAGAACACCAGTGAGAGCAACCATTAATTGTTAATATAAACTATTAATGAAACACCAGGATGAAGGTCAAAGTGCATGACTGAAACCTCCCAGCAAATGAAAGGATTATTTTGCCTCTTACTGAGCATAATTATCATCTGAATTTCATTGGCTTTCTGATCAAACCACTTCCCTCTGCACTGACCTGTTCCACCACTGCGGTAAATCTGCTCCCAGAACTGGTATTTGCTTTTCATTGTCCACCAAGGTTTTTATTAGCATCCTGGATGTCTGCGAGGAGCAGAGAGCCAGCACCATTTTGCCTTTGTTCCTATGGGAGCTTTTTTCCCCCCTTCCATTGTCCATTACTCACAATAAATTTGCATCGACCTGGCTCCCCATAAATTATCCTGTCTCCTGCTGGTACGTCCTTTAGCTGTCCCAGGTCACATTTCACAGGTCCATCATGTGGTGGATGCACCTGAGGGCATGCAGCCCAGAGTGAAAGCAGGCCCCTTCCCACGTTAGACCGATCCAAATATCAGGGAGCTGACAAGTTGAGGGGATGTTTTGGAGTGCCTGTCAGTCAGTTTTCCTTTCCTCCTGCGTGCGGCAGTGTGATCAGCCTCACCCAGCAGTTTTACTTCAGTAATTTCTCATACAGGCTTGGGCTGCTCTGATACTTCCTGCTGAATATTTTTGTTTATTTTTTTTTTCCACACACAGAGAAGAAGTCTTTCCCCAGAAAATGCTGTCTTTTTTTTTTTTTTTCATAAGAAAGAGAAAGCCCAGCAAATGAAAAAGACTGGATCCTAGGGCAGACATATTCTGGGAATTTTTGCTTCTGAAAAACCCTCAAAAAATTTTCTAGATGTGCAAAAGACCAACTCTCTGTCTTGCTTTGAGGAAACACCAGAAGTGCTGAGCTGAACTGAGATTGCTCAGGAGGAACATCTCTGGCTCAAAAGTTTGCTGTCACCATCTGTGCCGAAGCTGCAGGTTTTCTTGGAGGTGCAGATTAACTCCTGGGGCATTGCCTTTAACCTGGGAACCTGTTCCATGCCCTGCTGGGGGGGAAGGTAAAAGAAGGGCATTTGGCTCTGTGAGCACCCAGCAGTGCTTGCCTGGGGTGTGGGAACTGCAGGGGACAGGGGTGAGGCCACCAGGCTGAGAGAGGAGCTGCCAGGTTTGAGAGTTGGAGCAGTGTAAAACCATCCCTGGAGTTAGGCATGGTTTAGTCTTTTTTTTTTTTGAGTTTTCTGAGACAGGAAAAGTTCCTGGGATCAGTCAGTCCCAACAGCAGAGGTAGGCGTTGCTCTTGGCCAATGTCACAGTGTTGGTGGGTAGACCTGTGCTGGAGGGTGGTCTTATTGAGGTGCAAACTCTTAGTAAGCAGAAGTCTCCACGGCTGAGATTTATTGAGCCGGTTGGTGCAGAGGGTTATGTTTGTGAGGACTTCAGCTGGGCCCACTGACCTAACTAATAAATGATACTCCATTAATGGACTGCTCAGAGTCTTACCCCTATTTCTGTTTGCAGGTTGTCTGTAGAGTTGCCCGGTTTTCCATGAAGAGCATGACCCGTCTGCATGGATCTTTCTCGGTTTGGTTTCTTCCTGCCCCCCCATCCCCTCCTTCCCCGGGTATGCTTTTTATTTTTTTAGAAAGTGAGAGTACAACCCTTGGGTTGCCTTTACCAGGGGAAAATATTGTGCCGTCTCTGTTAGCATGGGCATGTGTAAGCTGCTCCTTTGACGAGAAGGTCCTAATATGTTAAGGTATGCCAGGCTGTGACAAGCTGAAATCTCAGCTGAAGAGCCCTGTCAGATCTGTTCTCTCATCCATGCCCTCCCTCCGTTCAGACCCTGACCTTCCCCATCAGATAAGCAGCACAGATCTCGGCCCTGCCTTCCCTCTGCAGTCTCAGCTCATTAAAAATTCATTGCCTAAAGTGAATCCATTCTGTTGCTGCTGAAGTGTTATTTACCTCAGCCCGGATTTCCTCGGGTTCTGACAATTAAAGGGGGGTCCAAGGAGAAGGCTGAGTCACGGGATTAAGGCTTGGGCAATAACTCTCTTGTAGCAAGAGGCGATCATGTAAAGCCATAATTTCCCAGCTGCGTTTGGTTCCCCTTCAGTGCTTCATTAAAGGTGGTGACTCAACAGAAAGGACGGAGGCGCAGGTTAACAAGAATCCCTCCTTTTGTGGGATTAGAGCCTCACATAGTAAGGCTCTTTCAAAGGCAGGAGATGTTGTCAAGCATCATTAGGAAGCCGTTTTAAACAAGAGTCATAAAGCACCCTTTGCGGTCAAACGAATTTATTAGAGAGGCGAGTGAGTGGAGGCAAGCACTGTAGGAGAGAAATAGATGAACAATTTGCACGGCATTGATAACAAAGCAGTTGGCCAGATTCAGAGCTGCTACCATTAGAACAACTTAAAAGGATTGCGCGAAAAATCCCAGGGTGTTTTTAGTTCTGGATGAAAGTGGCGACTTTGCGGATGGGCGCTGGCAGAGACGGGGTGCGTCTTGAGATCCAGGTTTGTGTGCAGGTTAACCCCTTCCCAGCCTCACGCTCATTCCCTCCAACAAGTGGGAAGAAACTGGCCTCTCGTTGTGCCCCAGTGATCCTGAAAAGCCCCCACTCCCCTGAACCCCGGCTTGGCCAGCCCTTCACAGAGGCTGAGCAGCGCGGGAAGGAATCTGGGTCTTTGCTCGGAGCGGGGTTTTTCATCGGGAGCGCCAGGGTAGGACTGTTATAACCTGCCTGCCTTCAAGAAGATAACTTATTTACAGTAATTTCTCAGTCAACTTCTGGAAATTTTCCGGAGCAAAGTGCGGTTGGAAGGGCTGTGAGAGAGAGACTCCAGACAGGATTTGATCTCTGATAGGGCCCGGTTTGGGAAAGAAAGAGGATGCTGCCCTGGGGTTTGATGAGGGTTAGAAAAGAGGGAAAGGGGAGAATGAAAGAGGAACAGATGAATAAAAGCTACTTGTCTGGAAGAAGGTAAGCAGCTTTATTATGCAGTTAGCATGATGGACTATGTACTGTGTTTGTTTATTGAACCAGAAGCATAAATCTAAATGAACCAGTAGCTCAAATCTAAACCAGCTGTGGCTGAAGGTAGAGGAATGCCAGATACTAATCATCCAGACAACACCAGCCCTGGTCATGGGGGTTTCTCCCCCTCCCCCCTCCCATCATTGAGAAAAGTGCACAAAAATCCCATTTTCTTTGCACATTCGCTTGGGCCACACAAGCCCAAGTTCAGCAGGCTGATGCGAGCCCCACGAAGAGCCTCGTGCCTCCTGCATACACACCCGCTTTGCTGCCCAGGGGAAGGACACAGGCTGGCAGAGGGACAGAGGGAGCAGAAGCTTGAATGGACTGTTATTTTTGGAGCGGTTTCTTCCACTCTGTTTGAAGGGTTCTTGCTAGGGCATGTTTGGAAAGAGGTGATGCTAATGTTGCAGTGAGCTTGCAGGAGAGATGAGCCACAGACAAAGGAGTGGGTATTGATGCCATCTCTTTGGAGATTGACGGATAACTGCTCATCAGTGAGGCTCTTTGGAGTGAAAAACAGTGGCCAAAGGTGCATCTCCTGGCTAGGAAGGGGTTGGGGATTTTTTGGTGTTCAATTATTCATATGTGTTAGCTGGTTTACAGATGAAGTTGCAGCTCTTCCCTCCCTCCTCCTGATGCACATCAGGAACGTGCAGCGTGAGGTCAGGGAGACGACCACGCTCTTGGACACACAGGATGGTGAAAGAGAGATGTCCACTTTTGGGGATCCCTAATTCCCCTCGGGGTTCCCACCCTTCACCTTCTCCCATTGCATTTGTGCTGCTCCTCCACCAGCTCCCCCCCCCAAAAAAACTTTCTTTCCCTCCTCTCCCCGTGGCTCTTTGCCAGGGATTCCCTGGGGTGGTTGCTCTCAAATGCCAAGGGCCCCCTTTTCTTGGGCTGCAGCAGAGGGGAACAGCACAAGGGCTTTGCACAGAGAGCCCCGGCAGAGCAAGGGAGGGGACCCGGAACATTGTCTGGATATAATTTAGGCACTATAAACAGAGGCAGCAAGGGGTCACGCTTTCTATTCTCATTTTACCCCCTGCAATGTCTCTGTTAACTGGTGCATACAACTTGAACTCTTGTAAAAATTAGCAGAGAGCACAGTACCGGTGACAGAAAGCTGAACTTTTCCAACAGCAGGCTCTAAATTCACTGTGTGCGCTGAATCCACTTAAACTTTAAAGAGACAGCCTGCTTTCTCTTCTTTCCACCGCTTAGCTTGGAAATGACTGCGGTACTAATTAAAAGCAAATTGCTTAATCTGGTTGCGTCAAGGAAGGGAGTCTCTCTTCAGAGAGGATGCCTCCTGCGAAAGGCCTGGAAAGGAGGAACCCCCGCGGGGCGGCAGAGCCGAGCGAGCCGGGAGCGAGCCCGCCAGCGATGGCAAGTACCCGGCAGCCGGATGGCAGCCCTGCCTTTGCCAGCCGGTACCAGAGCAGCGATCCTGATATCTGTGTTGACTCCTTAGATAATAAGCCAAACATCCTTCGCGATGGTGCTGCCTGACGCCGGAGCTGGGCTCCTCGCCCGTAGCGTTACCGAGGACGCCCAGCGCATCGCTTCCCCGTTTTGGGCTGGGCTCAGAGCGAGCGTGGCAGCCAGGAGCATTGGTGGGTTTTATGCTCAAAACCCCAAATTGTATCTAAAATCAACCACGCACAACACACAGTTCATCCCCAAACATCCTGGCTCTCCCAGGGCTGAACAGAGCAAACTCCTCGCTCCTTTACCCACCAAAACCCACTGTCCTTTTCCTCACATAGAGAAGCCTTATTTGGGAGTCGATTTTTTTTTTTTTCTTTTTCTGGTGATCATATCAGCCTGCACTAATGATTTCATATGACCTCAGCATAATAGAAATGTTGTGGGTTTTTTTTGCTTTTTCCCCAAGTTTACATTTGCACGCAAGGATGTGTAACAACACGGAGAATTGATTTCTTCCCCTGTATTATCTTTGGATAACATGCATACCATCTTTGCTGGCTAACAAAGAAATAGGAAACCTCTCTCCTTTTTCTTCAGGATACCCATATGACACCCTGTTCCTGTATTTACTCTAAAGCAGCTGGGCATTGACAGTGAATTAACTAAAAGCCATAGAAGGAGCCCATACCCATTTTCCTCCCTACCATGTGTAAGGAGAATGAGTACAATGTACCTTTTTTTAGCCGGATTTTTATTGAGTTATATAATATGTCAATGGTTTTAAATTAAGTCGATCGAGGCAAGGCCACATTTTTCCTGTAGCAAGCCGGAAAAGAGCAGTGAATAGAGAAAACTGAAGTCACTGCAGATTAGAGCAGGGTTTGCTGCTAGTCCAACTGAAGCCTGCATTCAGCTGAGGTCCAACATAAATTGATCACACCTGGCATCAATTAAGCACGTGTTAGAATGGAGCAGGGAGTTGGTGTGGGTGGGGTGGTTGGGTGCAGGTGTTGCCTCTTTCTCATCAGCTCCCTGTAGGGAGGCAGGTTCATTCCTATTGGTGCTGTCCTTATAAAAGCCTGATTTTGGCAACGAGAGGGTTTCTTGTGTTTTGGTGACAGAGCTGAGCCTTGGTACATAATGTGCTCTATGTCTGCCTGACGAGGCAGAGGTCTTGTAAGACTTTTGTGGCTCCCTGCTGCCAACCAGGGCAGAAATATCTCTGGTTTTTGCTGTTGTGCGAAGAGCACTTCGAATCTCCAGTCTGTCTCTGTGGCAGATGGGCAGGTTCAGAGTGAGCTCAGCACCCATCAGGAGCGATGGAGAAAAGGAGTTTTGGGGTCCTCCAGAGATCCAGGCTCAACATCTCCTCAGCACAGTTTGCCCGGGAAGGACGGATGTCATCGTGAATCAGACCTCTAAGGTAAGAGGCTGGGCTTGTCCCAAAGGCCATGGTCTGACACACTTGTGACTTGCTTGCTTGTTTTTCTTAGAAGAAGGTCCTAAATGCAAATGAAAGGAAGGTGACTTCCCAAAAAGTTGTTGATGAGAAAGTTGTGTTGACTTCTGGTCTTGTATGACATATCAAGAAAGATAGAGTATGGCTAGAAAGGCAAGGCCAGGTGTTCTCAAAGCAGATGTTGTGTGGAATGGAAGGAAGTCTCCAGAGCAGCTGTGGTGGCCAGGTTAATGTATGCTTTCTGCCAAGGGATTGTTGAGGAAGCCCAATTTTAGGATGTTTTCTTTTTTCTGCTGTAAGAGGATGGAATCAACTAAACTGCTTTGTACCATGACTGGCTTTGCAAGATGGTGCTGTGCTTGTGATGGTGGGGCAGAGCCCACATAAGCATTGCTCTGGTGGCATGAAGGGCACTTGGGTCCTGCCCCAGCTTTGTGCTAGACTGAGTCCCTTCACCTCAGTGTTGCTTCAATTTACACCAGTGTAAATTCAAGCCCAATCCAGCTTGCTGCTTGGGTGTGTTTTTCTCATTTGGTGCGTGAAACGGAGATCTTTCCAGGAACCTGGTGGCTGTAAGCTGATGTACGTGAGTCTGGTGTCCAGCTGTTTCGCACAATACCTAGGGCAGAAATGCGGAGTGTCATGGGTTCTGCTGTCTGTGCTTCTTAGCAGAGGAAGTATTAGTTTTAGTGGGCGGTAGCCTATGAAATAACAAATATGTCTTCATTTATTTGAGTGCTGCAACATCCTAATGAAGCTTAACAATGTTATAAACCACATAATGTAAACCAAATCAGGTATTTTGCCAATTTCAATGCTTCTACTTAATAAAACTGAAGCCTTTCCTGTTTAAATGTCTATCTAGGAAGGCTGAAGGCAAAGTAATGTTAAAAGCACCATGAGAGGGAGGGGGGAGAAATAGGATTATATATAGACTCCCTGAAATAATGACTCCCTGGTTATTACACTGTGTGTTATTTATGCTTCCCTCTTATAATTCTATATTACGCTCCCCTGTTCACATCTGCACTCCCACTGTTGGGGTCATTGTATATATACTGTATAGTACCCTGTGAATACTTGTAAATGCATTGACTCCCACAGTTACAATTTTTTTCATTCCAAAAGAACCCACAGCAAAGGTAACGATTTTTCTTATTTTTTCTGCATTTGATGCCTTTTAAATGGCAGCTTAGCGACAGGATCTGCTTCAAACTTTCCAGAACTCCGCCATAAAGTAAAGATAGTCTATTACTGTTATAGATTTTTATGTTCGCTCGTTTTGCTCTGAAAGGGTGTGCGGACACGTACGCACAATGAGAGGTGATTAGAAATTCTTCTCTACGTTTGTAGAGTGCCAGATTTTTTGTCTGTTTAGTAATCTATCATGGAAACAGTGCAAAGCATTGCCTCGTGCATGAGCGATCCCGTAGCGTTTGTGCTGGTCTTTATATGTTTTTTAACATGTGAAAAGAGAAGGCTGTGAAGTGCGTATTTTTCATTTCCTGATAATTGTAGTAGGTAGTTACCGAGAGTGAATGAAGTGAGCCGCACTTCAAATGCGCATTTTTCTCTTCAGATACCATCTCTCATGGTATTAGAATGGGGCATCGCTGTATTAAATGTTACCGTTGTAGATGGCAAAAAGATGGACTGTACTATTTGCGCAGCCCTTGGTGCTGATAAAGAGTGGGGAGTCCGTGTACTGCATGAGAGAGCGACTGGCAGAGGAGAAAACAGATGTGTATTAAGAGAGGAATTACTGTGTTGTATTGGGACAATATAGAGCAAGCAAACATGATGGAGGGAACTATTCGTGGCTGTCCTGTGTAGAAGGCTCTGTGGCTGGGACTTCTCTGAGTTTCTCTGACTATTTTTCATCTCAATAGCTCTGTTTCTCGGGTCCAGCAGGAAGCAGAAGTTGATGCACTGTGTGTGACTGTAGAAATCACAACTGCTAAAACACTGCTTTCTGAGCTTAAGGCTGACTAAAGAGAACTTGAAAAGCTGCCCAGAAAACTGCGTCGTTTTGCAAGGCCCAGAAGTGGGGGTGTTGTGTGAGAAGGGTGGCACAGTCTCTGCCTTAGGCTATTGAAGGTGAAATATAATATTAAAAGTGGCGGGTAAGATCCTCAATGGGTACACGATGGCTTAACTTGTCTTGAATTGAATGCACCGATTTATGTCAGCTAAATAGTGTGCTTTCAACAAATAACTAGGTTGAGATAACTCTTTCCTGAAAAAGCCTCCTCTGAGGATTAGGGTACCAATTCCTACCCTTACTTAAGGACCCGGACATTGAATTTTCTCTTCAACTCTTGGCTGGCAAACTTAACAGTTCCACCCAGGATTTCTTACTGCTGGGGCGTGCTGCAGCCTGAGAGCGCCTCTGGCAGAAGAAGTCTCTCTGCCACTGCCTGCTTTTATTCTCTGGGAAGCTGGCTTCAGTGCCATGCTCCTATGGCTGGCTGGAAGATGCTGGTCTTTAGCACAGGCTCTCTTCCACCCTGACTTGCAAAGTGAATTCCATGTCCCCTGGTGCCTTCTTTTTTTTTGGTTATGTTTTGTTTCTTTTTTTGTTGTTGTTGTTTTGCGCATTTCTATGTAAAATAACACTGTTAGCCATCCCAGAACTCTGTTCCACATCTATAAACTGCAGCCCAATGATCAATTTTATTGATTTCTTTCAAGTGGCTCTGTCAAAATGATCACACAGTCCTAGACCGTCTTCCAAGCCTGCAGGTGCGTTACTGGACTAATACTATTCTTTTGGTATCTCTATGGGTCTCTGTACACTTGAAATTTTTAAATTCATTTTTGATGGTGTCACCTACATTTTGGGGGGAGAAAGGAGCAAACCTGTTTGAATTACAAGGAATTGATTATATCTGTCAAATGAGTTGATTTGTTTGTACACAAGGTGGGCGCATTTAAAGTGATCTTTTAAAAATAAATAGTTGTTCGGGTGCATAAGTCAGGGGACAGGCTGTCATTGGGTGTAAATCAATACTGGCTTCAGTGGCACTTGCAGAAGAATCTAACCCTTATGCCTGGGAATGACACTACAAAGTTATCGCTCAGCTGGGCCATTGATTTCAACATTGTGTTAATGACGGGTGGAACATCGATGCTTTCAGCAATTCACTGGTGCAGCTTTCTCCTGTGGAAATTATGGCCTTAAAGGGTTTTTGCATTTTTATTTTACTTTGCAGGAGTCTGATAATTATTTATTACTCTTCTTATGACTTGCGCTATATAATTCTTCTGTCCCAAGGAGGTGGATGGTTGGAGTTGACTTTGGTGGTTGGGCTTGAGAGACCAGCTGGGGGTTGAGGTGGTAGAGAGGAACTGTTTTTTCCCTATAAGGCAAAATATTGTCGATAGCAGAGGAAACGTGTGCGTGGAGGAAAATATCAGTGGGGCGGGAGAGGTGCTGAGCACAGTAGCAATCAATGGAGAATGGTTATTTTCTTCCTGTGATGCCCCGCTAACACTGATGAGGCCTCATCCTTCCTTAACAACCGAACTACCTGTCAAAGACAACACCGATGGCTGTAGCCAAACCAAAACTCTTGACAGATTTTTCACTTCCTCTTGTTTATTGTTTTTACTAAATCTCCTTGCTCGGGCCGGTCCCCATGTAAGTGAAAGGTGAAGGCTTGTGACACAGAAAGCCAGAGCCGTGTATCAGCGAAATGTTGTGATAAGCCATTTCCTTCCTTTAAAATGCACAAAAGGCTGGGGCAGGGCTGTCTCCTGGGGTCTGTGCCGGAGCCAGGGGCTGGGAAGCCCTGGTCCATTCCACCACCACCACCTGCAGTGATTACTCTGGGAGTGTGGAGAAACCACCTGGGTTTGTTGGGCTTTTTGTTAGCCCCAAAGTACCTGTGTTTCCTGCAGAAGCACTGCTGGTCCTTTGGAATTTAGCTTAGTAAATGCAAGTAATACGGTTCTCATTAACATATGATAAAAGAGCTGGAATAGCTCATTTTGATCCATTAATTCTTTGCTTCTCTTCTTGCCCATTGTTTTCCTTGGAAAGGGAATGAAACCCAAGAAGCTCCCAGTGTGCCTTGGCCCATCCCTGTGGCCACCGTGGCCCCACGTTTGGTATTTGTTGTGCTGCGACCGTGTTGTTTTGCACCTTCCTATTACACAGGGAACAGCCCTCTGTGTGTTTGCTCAGGATATAAGAATATGAAAAATTGCTGATCATAGATCATCTCCATAAATCTTACAGACAATAAGTCATAAAATCTTGTGTCCTTACATATGGTGGTAGCCCAGGGACAGCTTTACCAGATGTGAGCAACAGCCCCTGGAAAAAAAAAAAAGGAAAAAAAAAAAACAAACCAACAACAATCACTTGAAAAACTTCTACAGCTTACAGTGCCTGGAGTTGAAACTGTAGCTTGGGAGGACTGGGGCTGCTAGTGGTTTCGCTTGTTCCTTTTTTTCCTTTTATTTAATAACTCCTTAGTGTTACATGGACTTCTCTATTGCATGGTGAGGATTCCCCATGCGCTAATTAAAAAGCATTGTCATTTGTTTTCTCCTCCTTTGCATCAGGTGCAACAGGACAACAGTGTGGCATGCCATAAGGAGACCTTCAGGTCTTCCCATGTTTCATGCATCTTCCCTTCCAGCATCCCTCCTCCTGCATCCAGCGTAAGAGTTGTTCTCCCAGGCAGATTAAAAGAAAGGCGACTGCGTTATGGTCTGGAAGTTGTCTTCTGTCAATAAGAGAGGCCTGATTAGCTTTTTCCTCCCCTAGTTTGCATATCTATCAAGGCAAATTAAAGGAGACACAGGAAGGAGTCTTATTGTCTAATAATCATGCGAGGCTGTTAGATCTCTCGGTTCTTGGATGGAACCAAAGCCTTTCAGTGACAGCAAGTGAAACCCATGTGAAATGGCCAGGCTTTGCTCTGTATTTGCATGTAGCCATCGGGACTGAGATACTTTTTTTTTTTTTTCTTTCTCCCCCCTATGAAATATTTCTGGTTTTATTGTCATTCTCTTCCCT
>VZRU01009570.1:36398-91234 GCA_013398155.1 Pedionomus torquatus | reverse complement strand
TGTGACTCTGTCCATAAAAAAAAAAAAGTAAATAGGAGCCGGCACTTTACAATAATTCTCTGTGGAGTAGGGCTTTAACAGAGGCTCTCTGTGATTTACCATCTCAAAGTGCTAATACTTCCAGCTTGAAACATTGTTGTTTTATCACAGAAGGGGATGTTGTCCCTGCCTGCATGTGGGGCTCGCACCACATTTCCCTGGTGTCTGTAAAGGAACCCTCCTCGTTAGCCCTGTGACAGGCACCGGGTGCTGCCTGAAGTCCATGGCTTGGATCTGGTGAGACAGGGATGGGGTTTGTGGATAGTTGCTTTCTTCCTAAGAAAAAGCCCAGAGGGGCAGTGGCCTTTGCTCTCAGGTTGTTAGCGATCCCTTTGCTGCCACATCTGGCTGTGAAGGTGAGGGGTGTCCAAGTGGCTGGAGCTCAGCTGCCACCTCCTGCATCCCTGAGCTCAGAGGATGCTTTGCTGCTGTAAGAAAACACAGATGCCCCCTTGCACTCTGGGAAAAAGTGTGTGGGGGGAAAAGTTATCTCCTAATCTTGGTAGACACAAAAATGCCCCCTTTGCACTCTGCAGAAGAGGAAAAGGCAAATTCTGCCTTGGTGTGCCTCTAGCGGGGGGAATTTTAAGGAGGTAGGCTGAAACCAGGTTTGCTTTTCCCAGTGTCTGACTCCTGCTGATGTCCACAGGATCTGTAGCACTGATCCTACTGGGCTGCTGCTGCTGTTTGAAGCCTCCTTGTCTGGCTGGTGCCTGTGTGTGACCCCTGAGCGTTACACCCTCTGTGCCAACTGCAGGAGAAAGGAAAAACAGTAATATGGGCCTTGAAAGTGTGATGTGCTTCTAGGAGGGCAGGAAAAAAAAGTCTCTGCAAATGAGACCTCCTTACTCATTGGTTCTGCTCCCTTTATCTGTTCAGTCACAGTTGCTGCCTTCAGTGCCAAAAATAACTTTTTAATATACTTTTTTGCAAGGAGGAGTAAATGAGTAGGAAAACCGGAGGGTGCAGACCTGCAGAGCTTGGTGGAGGGAGGTTGTGGGGGATAAGATTGGCTTCTGCATGTGGTTTGGTATGGGTGCCCCGAGATGGCTACTTTGCACCCAGGGCTGTGGAGAAGCCATCAGTGGTCCTCAGGAGTTGAGTGTGCCAGGCATTCAAATCCCTGTGTGGAGGTGTGGAGTGCCTCCTGACAGTATCCCAGACAAGACCTTTGCAAATAGTACTCATCTAACTGACTATTCTTTAATTTACATCCCTCCCCCACCCCCAGAAGCTGGTTCATAAATAAACCAATCCTGATCAGAGCCATCAGAGCCCTGGTAGTGCACAAGCCTCTCATTTTCTCCTTCTGCTTCCTCCAGTAATTTCATTTTCCCTGTGTACTGACAGCAAATTTGAGTTTGGTGTTAGGAGCACATATTAGAAATATATTACTGATGTAAGAGTGACTCCATAACATTTTTCAAATGAAATCCATATTCATATGATTTGTTGCTGTGTTAAATGAGACTGTTCTAAAATTAATATGGCACAAACAAATAAACCTAATTTCTCCTTGCTCTTTTTATTTAAAAAGAAGGAAAAATCCTTGTCTGACTGCTTTGATCATTTGATTTGGTTCTAAGCCTTCTCAGAAGAGTTCTCACCATATGCTGAAGTGTTGTTAATGGTTTATACGGCAGTTTGAGATGTAAGGGGTATCTTAAAAATAGCTGAAAGTCTAGATCCACCTGCTTTTTGGCTGGGGAAGGGGGAGAAGATGGGAGGAGGTCACTGGGTGTGATGGCTAAAGACTGACTAGCAGAAAACAACAACAAAACAGCAAGGTTTGGACATGAACCCTGTGAGCACTTTACTGTGTCAAAGTCTTTACAGATTTTCTTCCTTGAGGTGAGGTTATATCCTTTATAGCAACATTTGGTAGTCGCTTTAAATTATTAAAGGCATTTCATAGGGTTGTAGCTCTTTGAGCATAGTTTGCAAAGAGGGCCCCTGCCTGTATTCTTAAGGTAGGTTAATGATGACTTTCCTAGTGCAATGTGTCCAGGACACTGAGGTTAATAAAACCCGTAGCTCTTCTTCATGACTATCATGGGATGTTTAATGTTCAGGAGTGTGCAAGACCTCAGCTTAATGTTCCATATGAAGAATAGTGCTGCCAAGCACTCATCATCCCTAGCGCCAGTGCAGGGCATTAGAGGTGCAAGGAATGGGCCGAGCGTACTCGGGGAAAAAAGCACCTCAGCACCTGCATCTGCCTTTGTGCTCGAGGATGAGGAGCTGGTGGGGCTTCCCAGTTGGTGGTCCATGGCCACTGTCTGGGCTGTGGAGTATTTTGCCGGAGAGAGGCAGGTCCCAGTCTCAGTGCGGCTTAGTTGATGATTCATTCCGAGTTGGCTCGATGAAAGCATTTGTTTATTTGATATGATCTCTTTATTTTCCTCTTTCCTCCTCTCCTGCCACCCCCGTCCGTGAATGGGAAGGAATTTTTTGGGGGGGTGGGGAATAATGAAAGATTCATATAGGAGGGCAGGGTTTGTTCTTGTGAAAACTCTCTGGAACAAAGGAAGAAAGAAGGTGGGTGTAAGGGGGAGCTAATTTCTCCCTTCCTCTTCCCCCTCCCTCCAAAAAGAGCTTGAGACTTTAAAATAGTCCAGCATTGTTCTGGGACTTAGTGGGCTTTTCTAGCTGTGAATATTGCAGCAAATACCACAGCAATGACAGTATAGCACTGTCTGTATTCTCTCTGTGTGCTGGCTGGACAGGGATTTTTCATTTCATGCATCATTTACAGCCTTCTGCATTGATCTACAAAGTCAGTGCGTATTGCTAACACAAAGGAAAAGAAGAAAGGGAAGAGATAGTCCTGAATGACAAAGTTCAGATCTGAAATCCAGTCTCAGTTCAGACTTCCCCAAAGCGCTGGTTGTGCCATACAGTTTCCTCGTGCAAAAAGGATGGTTTGTATCACAAAGATCAGATACAGGTTTGAGCCAAGTTTTTAAGACCTCCTGAACTCCAGAAAATTTGAATCCAGCTTGTACCATAACAAGGGAAGGTCAAAACCTCGGGCTGGGATTTTCAGGCCCGAGGAGTGGTCACTGGATGTATCTGTCTACTGGGAAAGGGTTGCGTTTGCCATGCTTGACACCTGCTTTTTCTGTATTCTAAGGATATCTCAGAGTATGATGAGGTGGCTTTGTGAATTTGTGCCAAAAGAGGGAGAATGAAACTGGGAGTGAGAGCACAGAGACCTGGGGGAAGCATTTAGGGGGTCAGGTTGGAGTGGTCACAGTGGAAGAGGTGTCTGAAAGTATTCACTCATGTTGAAGTCCACTTCCCATAGAGCCTACAAGTGTTTGGAAATGAGATTTAGGTTCTCAAAAAAATAGAGAGGAGGTCAGATCCTCTCCCACCTAGAGGATTTCATAGGAGAGGAAGCACAAACTGGTGAAGAAATGTTGTCTTCTAGAATTTGTCTTACTTTCCAAGTGTCTTTCATACCAAAATTGCCTCCTTTGGCAATGCTCTGTGTCTACCAGCAGAGACTTTTTGGGTTTTTTTTTTACACCACAAAATGCTACTTTTTTCAACTTAATTCTTTTAAAAAGCTCTGTCTAGGCATGTTTCATACCCATGCAATTTTGCTTTATCATAGTAACAAGTGCTCTAATGTCTCTCATCTGCTTTAATGAACTACTAGTATAATCTTGTCATTTCAGTTTGTGGTACCTAGCCATTCAGTGAGGTCTCATTTCCCCTGCCAGTTGCCCAAGGCTATTAGTCAGTACCAAAGCTCGCTCGCAAAACCAACCCTAATCAAAAGCAGCAATGCCAGGAGGTAAAAACTTTGTCTCCAGCCGCTCCTCCAGCAGCCAGGCAAGTTCTGCAGGTTCCTCAGCTGGGGCTGAGCCCAATGTTGGCGGCCAAGCTGATGTGCCCAGCCAGCACCTTGCTTGGGCTGAGCCACCGCAGGAAGGACTAACACGTTCTCTGGGATGCAGGTGGCTGGTTCTCCAGCGCCCCGGGCTCCCAGCACAACGCCTCCACCAGGGCAGGAGCTCTGCGGAGCACAGAAGCAGGGCTGCCTTTTATTGTGTCTTTTGGGATGTGTAGCCAAGATCAAAAAGGAATGAGGCTGTAGAAATATTACAGGTAGAAGAGACGTGAAGTATGCTGGCTTCTGTGTAAGTGCCAATCCAGGTAATCTCTCGTTTACAGCAAGAGATAGAAAACTCTGGAGTTATAAGCTGCAACAAAAAAGGGAGTCCCCAGCCCCCTTTTAGCAGAGGAGGCAGGAGGAGGAAAATCTCTGCCTGTACAGCAGTGCCGTGCAATTAGTAGAAAGGCGATTGGGGAAGGAGCAAGGGGCTGAGACCCCTTTGTGATGCTGGCCAATACCTTGGTGAAATCTGGTAATAACTGGAAGAGGGTAGATTTAGATTAGATATTAGGAAGAAATTCTTAACTGACGGTGGTGAAACACTGCAACAGGCTGTCCAGGGAAGCTGTGGATGCCCCATCTCTGGCAATGTTCAAGGCCGGGTTGGATGGGGCTTTGAGTTACCTGGCCTAGTGGTAGGTGTCCCTGCTCAGTATGAGGGGGGGGGGAACTAGGTAATCTTCAAGGTCCTTTCCAACTCTAACCATTCTATGATAATAACTTGGAGAAATCCAAACATCATTCTGAAGCAATTCTGTGGCCCCAGCAGAGGTAGACACACCTATGAAGGACTGAAGATCTGCGATGCAGTTGCTCCCCCTCACGTGTGTTGTGCGCCCCACAAAGCTTCAGGCTCACTGGAAAGTGCCAGCTGCAAGGAATCCAAACCTCCAAGAAAAATCTCTCCCCACGTACACCGCCCCCTGTTCCCCTGAGGCTGGTGTTGGGCAATGCTTACACCATCAGTTATATATAGAAACCAGGAGGAGATTCCTAAAACACCCACCTTTGGGTGGTTTAGGAACTGACTGAAATGTCCTCTAAAGGCAAATCCTAAAGTTTCCATGAGGAAGCTGAATATGGTGTTGGGGGAATTGCTTGATTCTCTTGGCCTGTGTCTGGTCTTGATGTCTGCTTTTGGCATCTCCAATGCCTATGCAGGCAGTCGGGCCAGCCTGCACAGGGGCTGCCTGCAGTGCTCCTCTGCCCATATGGGTAGTGATGCCCCTGTCCCTCCGAGAGCACCAAGCTGTGTGTAAGGGCAGTTGTGTCCTCTCCGTGAGGACCCTTGGGCTGTCCTCGCAGGACCAATTAAAGCACAGCCAAGAGTGCCACTCTGTAGCCTCTAGAGTTGGCCCTCAATCTTCTGGCTTAGCAGAGATGACATTCCAGACAGGTGTCTAGTCCTGTTATATCATCATAACAGTCTGCATTTACTTTTAATCTATATATATTGGGCCTCACTGGGTATAGTCTGCCTGTCTTTGTTGAGTATCAGAAATATCATCCTGGTAGGTCCTTCTGCATCATCATCAAATTGCCTTCTGAACTTTTAGATAAATGATTGATCCGAAGACCTTAAAGCCTAGCTCTGATCTTTGATCTCTGTTTAGGGTGTCTATGAAAAGGTAGCTTGTGCCAGATCTAATTGGTGTTCAGGGTTGTTGTCGTGAGAGCGAATGTGAACAACCCCGTAGTCCCTACTGCCTCCCCAGATTGCTGTTGGTTACAATTGTCTCAGAGCCTATATCAGGTTGTGTCAATCATTACTGTGGGAAATGGGCCCTTGACACAGAGGAATCCCATTCAATAGCTTTCTATATCATGATTGATTTCAAGACTTAGCATAAGAATGTATTGGAAGGTTCAGAAGATCCATGAAACTTTATATATCCTATACTATCATCCTTTAATCTGATGAAGAAAAGTTTTCTGGCCTTTACCTCTTCCTTCATGTGCCTTCATTTTCATTTGTGGTACAGCTGTAATTACATCTTCCATTTGCCGCTGCTTTGAATACAATCTCACTCTGGGTGAGTGAGTGTTCAGCCAAACATTATAAGTCTTAGTAGATCCAGAATCTGAAATTAAATGGCCTCAGAATCGTTACCCTGGGGACCTTTTTTGCCTGGAAATTTTTGTCTACTTTGCTGAGTGATGCCAAGCCAAAAGTGATAAAGGGGGCTGTCTTGCTCTTAAGCCTAATCAACAACAGCAAAGAGTTGTCTCTTTAAAATACCTGGGCAGTAGGAGCCTGAGAGTCTCCTTGAAAGGGTTGCAAGATGAAGATGAAAGGTCTTATGACCCAGGAGACCAGGGCAGGAGTCAGAATGGGGTTTTGGAGCTGGGCAGGGTAGGTGGCTCTTCTGTGTTTGTGGGGTTTTTTTCTCTCTCTTTGTTAAAGTGTCTTCCTAATAATGATATTAACAAGAATTAAATATCAAATTTGATAATGAAGACTGGCAATCTGTCCTCCAAGTAGCAACCAACTTACTGCAATCCACTAAGAGGCTTCCTGTCCCTTCGTGCTCAGCAACTCTCAGGTCACTTGGCCCTTGATGTATTACGGATGAAGTGGGAACAGTTACAAGTGAGTTGAGCCAGTGTTTGTCTCCTCAGATATCAAAATTTACTCTTGGTTAAGAACACTGTGCAATTCAAACATATTGCTTTGGATTTTTTCTTTATAAACCGGTGTTTCCACCTCTGTCAGTGACACAGACACGTCGCCATAAAAAAAACAGTAAGAAAGCATGGTTCTTATCTGCTGTAATCTAATAAGCCGTCAGTGTGGAAAAAAAGGAGGTCAGCCAAATGCGGCTCCTTTCAGTTTAAAATTCTGAAAATGACTCACTCCTTATTTAGTCTTATAATGAGCTCCCGCCCACTTAGGGCAAGCTTCTAATTTCAGTTGCTCTGGCGTAAATCCAGAGGGCTTCCATTGAAGTGGATGAAGCTCCCGTTGATTTACATTGCTGCAAACAAGGTTGGATCCTGGTCTCGGGCTCTTGCTGCTGCCCATCAAGGGGCAGAGTGTCCCACTCCAGGATGGGAGTCTGTTTTGGGTGAGGACCAAAGGGGATGTCAGCTCAGGTGTTCATCGCTGCTCCCAAGTGCTGGTTGTGAAGCTTCTGAGAATGCCATTGGTGTCAGAGTAGCAACATTTTTCTGTCTCCCTACATATTGCGTTACCTACCAGTCAGTTTGGTTCTAAAAGTCTATTTTTTTTTTCCCTTCTTCTCAAGGCCCAGGGTTCCTCATAGGAGAAAAGTGTCAAGTGCTTTTAAAAGTGAGCATGGGCACCACAGCTTCCCAAAGACTTCCAGTTCGATATGACTTAGACATCAGTGGTTAGACAAAAAACTATGGGTTAAATAATCCAAACTCTTCTACCTTTGCTCCTCTGCTAAGAGAAATGAAATTTAAGATGTATTTTTTTCCAACCATTTTCTCTTAATTTCCCCTTTCTTTTCCTCTGTCTTGCTTTCCTGCCTTGCTCCCATTGCCCTTCTGGAAAGGAAACTGAGGGTCTGCCTTAGATGTCTGACAGCAGCAGCTCAAGAGCCCAGTGATGTAGAGGACATTGGGGCACTGAAACTGCTAGAATGTTTGTGGGAGTCTGTGCTAAGGCTTGGTGGCAAATACTGCCTGGGCCTTTTGCCAAAACCTTGTCCTGAAAGAAGTTCTTGGAGGGCTTTGGAAGTCACTGAAATCTTGAGGCTACCTTGGTTAATAAAGGTGTTTCGTAACATATCAGAAACTGTTCATATGAAGGTCATAGAGTTGGATTAAGGGTCAACTTTGACCCTCAAGGCAATCATAAAATCTGTAGCAAGAGGATGTTTGAGCTGCTGGAAGGAGATCAGGAGTCATGGTCTTGCACACTGGAGTGCAGACTTTTTATGGAAAAACACTGCAACAGGACAGAGCAGCAAAACCCTGCTGGATGAGGACCAGCTTCATCTTGTGCATCCAGGAAGGATCACCAGGGGAAAGTGCTTCTCTTCAAATCAGAACCTGGCCAAAACACTGGTGTTAAGCAGCCATGTACTTAGAGCAGAAGAAGAAAAAAGCCTCAAACTAGAAACCTTCCAGAATCAGGGGCAGTCAGGATGTCAGCTCTATAGCCACGAGATGACATGTTAAGCAGCGTGGTGTGAGCACACGGGTTTCAGTGTTGACTCAAAGGAAGACTGCCACCTACTCGAGCAGAGCGGTGTTTCCTGGGCTCCTGGCCTGCTGCTGGCCACGCTCGCCCCAGCTGCTATGCCAGTGTGTGGCTTGTGAAAGGAGTGCTGCAGAATGTGCACCGCTCTCGAACATCTTATTTAATGCTAATATTTTGCCTCCCGGAAAAGTGTGGTGGAGGTTATTGCCTCGGTATGGCTTAACAAGACCTTGTATGCGAGGCTGTCTATAAATGTCCAGGATGAATAGTGTTCAGGCACTTACAAGCTTAGCCTGTCACAGCCTGTTGTGATTTATAATGATTTAATATAATTCCTAGAAATTATTCTCAATACACATGTTGTATAATTGTTTCACACAAGGGCTGTCTCTAATCACCTGGCAGAAGCAAGGTTCAGGCTTGAACTTAGGGAATTCTGTCTAAACAGGACAGTTAAAATATTCCAAAGCAAATTACTATGTTTCCAATACGATCTGTTGCTTTTCATAGCGATTTTACTATGATTTTACTGTAAAATAGAATTGAAGATGCGTTTTGTGCTCAGGGTGATATTGTCAGTAGGACTCTTGTTGCCCATCTGGCTGACAGCAGCCTGGGTCTGCTGCAGAGAGTGCCAAGAAAGGTTCCAGGCCATGTGCACCCACCTTCACTGGGAAATGCTTGAGCAGCCCCATGGCTCCCATTTTCAAAGCCGCTCACTTTACGTAGGAGGGTGAGACGCCCTGATGCTTTGGAGGGGCTGTCCTTGCTGGGGGAGTCTGGTCTGGAGGAAGAACGGATAAACAAAAACACCTATGGCTTTCTGAGTTGAGCTGCTTCTATTCTCTCACTGTACCAAGAATGCTTGTAGCATCATCAGAGACTTTCAGAGGATGTTACTCACAAATTTCAGTTTCAGACATGAACTGCTTTCATGAGTGTTTTTATTTCATTTGCTTCTTTCGCTCTGTTTCTCCCTTCCTGTGGGCCCTGGATCAGTAAAGTTTTGGAAAAAAATACGAAGCTGCTGCTTCTAACAGAAGTAGCAGAGTTCTTCTGCTCTCTTCTAACTGTGAGAGTTACTGCATGTGGCACCACATCCATTAGTCTGATATTTCACCATGGCATCACTTGCGATGGCTTTGTTGGACACAGGCATATAACATGTCGAAGTAAAGAAGCCGTTCCTCCCTGCTGCACGTGTGACCACAGCTCTTCCAAATCCCGTGTTCCCCTTGATTTGGATGGCCTAGAATGCTAGGGTAAGAGCATTTCTTTTTGTCAAAAAGTGCCTTCTGTCCCCCAAATAAAAGAACTCAGAGCAAGGTTGCCATAATATTGATACTTCTATAGTTTTACTCATAACCTGTTTTTTACTGCAAATTTTCTTTTCAATGAACAGAGCGCTTGTTCCCTACCATCTATGAAGACAAGATAACAGATTGTTACCCAAGACTTTGGGAAAGGCTCAAGGCTGCCCTGCAGCTGGGGTTTGTTGTGAAGCTTTTAAGTAGGCATGAGCTGATGCCAGTCCTGTTCTCCTCTCTTCCCTTGACAGGACAGGTGAGATGGCTTTTCCTGCCTTGAGAAGCACAGTCTGGAGGCTCAAGCCAACGAGACCGCTACAGGAGACTGAGCAGGTGTAGGTTTCCAGGGCTTGACCTGAGATACTTTAATTCTTTCTTAATTAGTTATAACTAGGTATGGACCAGGTCAGAAATTCCCACCATCCGCTTTGAACCTTGCGTCGCTCGAAAAAGAAACCCTGCTTCGAGGTGCCTCTCGTCACTAATTGCTGATGATTTGAAACCTCCCTCCCCAATCCTATTGCAAAGTCTTCCTCTGCTCTTAGCTCTCGTGCCTTTTAGCTCAGTGGGAGCCGTGTTCAAACGAAACTGGAAGCCCCGGCCGGTTTCCTGCAGCCTTTGCCGAAGCGCTGCTGTCACACTGCCAGCTGCAATGGGTCCCCAGGGCTGCAACCTACTGCCAGTGCCTCCTGGTATGAAGCTGGGGCTAGAAATGCCAGTATGTATTTAAAAAAAAAAAAAAGGAATTACCTCTTTTAATTTAAAACTTTCCACATAGTTGATCTTTCAGCAAATAATAATCTGAAATGACATGCCTGCTCTCCAAATCTAATTGTTAATTGGTCAATCGACCTCTAACTGACTGGCATATTGCGCTGATCATCTGAAAGCTTTTTGGCACGGCTTCCCCGGCTCAGGTTAGTTGCTTATACTTGTACAATCTGGTTGCAAAATGTCATCGCTCTGAATCATCAGGGCCAGCGCCAAGCCCTCCGGTGTCCCTGGAAGAGGCTCCCTGAAAGCTCCCGAGCTTTGGATGGTACCTGGGCAGCCAGGGTTTGCGCACTGAGGATGCTGCACCGCGTGGTCCAGCCCATGGAGCCAGCTGCCCAGGAGACTGCAGATCCTGATTTGCGACGGGAAACGTGGCCCCACCGTTTGCTCTGATCTTCTGCAGCGTTGCCAGCCCTTTATCAGATTTTAATACAAAACAAGGGCAATTAATTTCTACGCCCTTATCTTATCTCGCTGATCTTACAAGCCCTTTCAAAGTTTGTTTTCTCGCTTCCAGTTTCTGAAGGCAGGCTGTAGCGCAGTTAGAGTTCACAAATCTATAATTCAAACTTCAAGGCGGAATGCGCTTCCCATGCAGGTCTTCTCATAATTGGTTTTTGGACTGGTCTGTTCTGTGATGTGTAATTGTTAGCAGTTGTAAAAAGATAACTCACATTTTTAAAAGCCTAACGCTTGCTCTGTGCAGATAAAAAAACTGTGAAAAATTATGTTCCAAAAAATCATAAAAGTAGAGAGACATGTTAATAACCAAAGGTGAAGTTTCATTTGGAGGTCAGCAGGAGCTATTAAAGTGGTCAGTTATTCCAGGGTTTGCCAGTAGTGATTTGACCATATCACTTATCTACTCTGGTCCATGCTTAAACATCTCCCTCAGTGAAAAAATAATCCACTGAGAGTAATACTGGAGGTCAGAGGTAACTATGGAGAAAAAGCAATATTGTCAAAATAAACCAGGCTTTCAAGTACAGACATTCAAATTCCCAGTCCATTAAAATGCTTCGACTTTGGCAAATTTACCACCCTGTTTGGACATATTTTTTAAAATAGCGCTTTTCATTATGTTCAGATTAAAAGGGGGGAAAAAAAAAAAAAAGGAAAGAAAGAAAAGATCAAACAGATCATGTTAAAAAAGGTACGAGGTAAAGGATGTCATCTTACATTGTCATATGAACACCTGGCAAAAAAGAAGGCAATTTTTAGTTCTAGAATTTCAGAGGCACCAAAATGGGTTCAAATAATAAAAGTGGATATAACGTAAATTTCATGAAGCAGGAGCTGGAATTGCAAAGTAGCACTGCTGTAGGCAAGCTGAAGGAATCCCTCCTGCCCAGCCAGCATGCTTGCTGGGTGGCACAGAAATAAGAAGAGCCTAGATGTGGCACCCAGCTCCAGGTGATAAGCACATTCATGATCTTATTGATGTCCGTGTGAGGGTTTCCATGGGATTCTAACACAGCAGCAGAACCTATGCCCATGTGAAGAGCTGAGAGAGAATTGCTGCTGGGTTGGGATTCAGGAAAGCTGTGTTTAGCTCCCGGCTGCATCCCAGGTACCTTGTGTTAGACCAGGATTGTTGCTTGAAGGCATAGACCTGAGGCTCAGGGAAATATAATGGAAGAAATAATATTTTATCTTTTTTTCTTTCCTCTGGCTGTCTTGGCTGCTCAGCCTATGAGCAGTGGGGTCCAAGTGAGCTTGCATTGCATAAATGCAGCACCTGGAGTAACAAAGGTCGTAGCATCTGACTTCGACTATTCTGTTAGACTCCTAGGGTTATCCATATTATGTAAAAATGACCTTTTTGTCGTGCATGTAATTGTAAGGGGTTATTGTGAACAAGGCTGTACCGTCACTGTTCTTGGACATGAAATAGTTGCTGTGTAAGCTGTTATCTGTGTGTTTGTTCAGTACAATAAATTTGTTTCCCTGTGTTCCCCATATCTTATGGGGTACACTCCAGTATATTTTGCTGTATTCTGTGTAGTACGTCTTTACTATACTTTTTTGTTCAAAAGAAACTTCCCGTGGTTAAGTGATGCTTTGATGTGTCTTAAAGGGCAAGTGTTCACAAGCATTTATGTAACGCATATTTCTTTCTCTAAAAGCTTAGAATAGCTCTGATAAATATGGATTATAGCAGGAGAATTTACATGTTCAAAACATGTTCTGTCATTTACATGTAAGACTGCAGTGGTTCCCTGCTGCAGGCATTTTTCTTACATATTCAATGTACTTAAAAAAAACAACCAAAACCAAGCAAACAATAAAAAAATACAAAAATTACAGAGCTTACTATATAGCCTAACAAGAAAGCATGTAGTGAGGCATGTAATGAAACTGTCCTGTTTACTTCTGTGCCATTTCAAATGCTCATATTTTGTAACACTCCAGGCGATTCAATAGAGTTATTGATTCACACCTGTTCTGTAACGTTGCTTTTGCAATGAGATCCACTGGAAGTGAAACCACACATCTGCATACACCTGAAACTCGCAGCAATTTGGCACTGGACCTGTCTAGTCTTTAGGCAGATGTTGCCCGATGCTGTCTTTGAGACATTTTAGGTGCCTGGTATAACCAATACTGCCATCATATATAATATATGTATGTTGTAGCCTCTGTCCTGGACATATTACAAAATTCCTGGGTCACCAAGTATAAAATTCAGAAGCTTTTCTGGTTTGGGGAAAGGAGGTATAAAAATGTGTTGCAGTAGAAAGGACTAGACATTAGTTTTTCCATGGCTCTTGGTCTGAGGGATGAATGGTAGAGAAAGTGCAAGAGATGAGTTTCCCCTAGGGAAGAGAAAAATAAGACGAGGGTTGCAAACCTGGGGTGGGTCTGATGAAAATAAGCCCCTGAATTGCAAAACACAGATGAGGGACCCCAAGCTTAGAATGAGTACCCAAGTGTTTGGGTGGTTGGTTGGTCTTCTGCTAGTATTTAAGCTCTCCAAGCTGTACCCTGAATCTGGAAAAGAGAAGCCACAGTCTCACCAAAACAGGCTTTTACTGATCAGCTTCCATCTATTTTCTCTTTTAGTGGTTACTAGGAAAACTAAAAAGAGCAGCCCCTTGATGTTGTTTTTGCTCTTACACAGTAACCCAGCCAAAAATCAAAACACAAGATGTCCTTCAGTCTCTTCAGAAGAGTTTGAATCTGCTTTGGGATCTCAGTGGGGAAGAGCTTGGGGAGGTGTGTCCTCCTGGATGCATTCAACAGCACCTGAATTTAAAATCAAGGCAATGAGATTCTAAAAAAAAAAAATATCTGTATGAATAACAAGTTCAGCTAGAGAAATGTTTTAAACTTCCTCTTACTTAGGTTACTTAGTTCCTTTCTTCTTTTTCCTATTCTGATTTTCCTTTTTTTTTTTTTTTTAAATTTTATTTTTTTTTCTTTCCTGTCCCTTTGCAAGAGGGTTACTGAGATACAGTAACACCCACTGGTGGCAGCAATAGCAGTTTTATGGCTTCTCTTAGCTAACCATTATCAGGCAACTCAGCACACCAAGTGGAAGGCACAATATTGCTTTAACACCCCTCTGATTTCCTTCCTCCCAGGGGGCAAATGCTCTGCAGAGAAACCTCCACACTACTGACCACAATTGCTGTAATTTGTTAGTCTAATGGGAAAAAGTACACAGCCTTTCCAAAATGGAAGTATAAAATAATATTGTGTGATACTTTATATAAATGGTGCTTGTGCTTGGAAGTGCTTCTGGTACAGCTGAACTCTTCCCTTGGAGAGCCTTGATAACCTGGATTAACTCTCCCTGGTAAGAAAAGCACTTATTAATAAATTATACAGCTGCAGTTAGTTGTTGCCTTTAGGAAAAAAAAAACAAACCAAAAGAAACAAAAAAAAAACCCAAAAAAACAGTTAAAACAGTTGTAGAAGAAGGTGTTCTGTATGAAAAACAAATCTACAAATCTGTAGGCTGAAGATTCATCAATTAAACTTGAGTTACTCTAGAAATAAGCACAAGTGTCTCCAATTCTTGGACTCCACTGCCTGAATAGAGGGAAGGATTGGGTTTTACATCATTTATCCTATAGAGAAACCATACAATGGCAAATGCCACTATAGCTCTGCTCTGACACACAGGGAACAACAACTTGTGTGACTGGTAGCAGAGCCAACAGGAACTGAGCACCATCCTGACCCCCAGTGACACCAGGGCTGGAGATTTGGAAGTTTCCAAACTCAATCAGTGTTTCTAAAACAACTACTTAAGTTCCCAAGGCCAGAGACTGATGCTGTACAAGATTTCTGTGAACTGCTGGGGAGGAGCCAGCCCAACATGGGCTTTCATGACTCTGCACCCCTGCGTCATGTAGAAATAGACCTGTAACACCTAGTCCGTATGCTGTGGATGTGATCTGCGTAATTAATTTTATTTTGCTGTCAGCTACTTTCACGTAACTTTCCCTGTGGTTTGTGCTTCTAGCACCTCCCCACCCAGGGCAGCATCCAGGTATCCCGTCCAGGGGGAAGTCCCCGTGACTGTCTCCAAAGCCATGCTCAAACTTTGATCTCTCCCACCCTTTGTGTTAGTTAGGGAGTTCATTTAGTTGCAGAGATAGGTTCCCCGAAGACATCTCTGATTTCTGATTCAGTGTTTGGTGGACTTTTCTCTAGGTCTTTTTGATTCATTAAGGTAACAGAACTGTGGGAATGATGAACAGCAAAGTTACAAAAGGTGGCCTCTTAAAGTTTCCTTTCACATAGTTCTTTAGCATCCCCTACACAATAGTTTGTTGTTTAGCTCTTTACTTTTTCCATGAGAAAAATCACATCGATATTTTTTTCTTTCTTTGGCGGGGGGGGTGGTGGTTTTTGCTCTGGGTGGTGGTGGCTGCCAGGACGCCCAGAAGCAGGGTGCTGCTGGCAGCAGGTAGCACTGCAGTTCAAAGGCATTGCTGTAGAGGGCTTTCACAACACATCGGACTGGGATGTTAAGGTGGGTGGGGGTGGCAAGGCACTTGGGAGGGAGAAGGCCCAGCTGAGATAAAATTAAAAAAAAATAAAAATCAATCTTTCCCTATAGCTGATCAATATTAATAACAATGCTGAGTGGCTGGCCAGGATATATGTTTTATTACGAGAGGGGAAAATGAGAGAAATGAAAACTGAGACGAAATACCTCTGCTGCTAATCAGACAATAAGATCTAGGCTTAGCTGCAGAGTGATCACAGGGCTATTGTAGCTGCCTGCAGTTGTTTGAACAAGAGCCTCGAGTTGGCATGTTGTGTTATTGGAAAAGTCTCTCTGCCATTAAATGCTTTGATGGAAGATGTACTTAATAAGGTCTAAAATGAGCAGAGGAAGCAGAGGAGCTAGTGAGCGATGCTGCAGAAGGTGCCTGAAAGATAGATTATGTGGTGTCATATGATATTTGATGCCTTAACTGGAAAATGTGTAACTGAGCCAAATAGGAGTTAGATGAGCAACTTGCGAGCTCTTTGCAACTTTCTAAGCTTAGTTCAGGTTCAAGTGTTTCTAAGTTCAAATACAGCTTATTCACTCTGTGCTTGAATAACAAGCTGGACTGGAAAGATATTTTCTCTAAGGCAGGAGGCTCCTCTGCTTTGGTTGGAGGCTTGTCACAGGCTGGGCAAGAAGAGAGGCAGAGAATCAAACTTTCTGTGGTTCCTGCTAGAAACTTACTCGGCTCCAGCTTTCTGTGGAGTGGTCAGAGGAGTTAAGAAAACAAAGCCCAGACTAAACACTTCTTGCACCTTAAAGGCCATACACCTGAGCAGAGACTGAGAGGCTAAATAGCTGTGTTCAAGTTTGAAAGTCATAAAGAGGGAAAAAAATAAATTAATAATCAGCTGATCCACTTCTTAGAAATCCTTGTTACTGGGACATCTTGTTTCCAGTTCTGCTCTCTCAAGAGTTCATTTCTCTCAAATGATATTTACCCAGAGTAACCTCCACATCACAAACGCACTTATCTCTGCTTTATATCAGCCTTAAGGATTAGGAGTATGGATCTGTTTTCCAGACTGACCGTCTGACTTACTGACCTGAGCTCCTTCGCTCACAAAGCAGCACGTGATGTCACCCTTGTCAAAACCACAATTAGTCAAAACCCTTTACAGGAAACATGAGCCCAATGAGGAGGGATAAAATCAGAAATCACGTGGTTCATACATAACCTGTGCGTTGCATGAAGGTTCACGAATCTCTTCTGCTGCCACTTGCCAGCTGCTATTAGGTCAATGAAGAGAGCAGTGGACAGATTGATGTTTTCCAGGCATTTTTCATCTTTAAAACAGTTCCAGCCATTAGAAAAATGCATCTTCACCCCACACTTGAAGAAAGCATAAATATTATTGGCCAAGATGCAGCGGAATGTTCTTTGTTCACAAAGTGTCTTGGAGTTTCTTGGATGGGTGCACCAAGTGCTGTGGGAGCACCCTGGATCTGCAGACAAGCGCAGTGTCCCCACCAAGTTGTCCCTTCTTGCTTAGCAGGGACCTCGTTATCCCTATTCCCCATCCAGGGCATATCCAAGTGTCTGTCCCTTAAAATTTTGACTGGTCTAGCAGGCTAATCATGGGAATTAGCTGGTAACTGGCTACAGAGCATAATAATTTTGCAAGCCTCTCTGTTTTTCAGCCCGTGTCCTGGACCCGAGGAGACTGTGGGGGGGTTGCTGCCCACAATGTCGGTGCTCTAGCCCATCTGACACGATGTTATAGGGCGGCCCCCATTTATCAAGCTAGAAAACAGAGTCGCAATCCAAAACAGATCATTTATTATGTATGGTGCTGGAATTGGTTATGATGTTGCCAGGGAATACTGGAACTGTTTGGTTATTTTTTTTGGGTTGTTCTCCAAACACAGTAGAATAACAGCTATAGAGTGATTGCTGAGGCTAAGTGTTTTCACACAAAAAAATAATAATTTAAAAAAATTATGGTTCCTAAGGAGAGGAACACAAGGGAAATACTGACAAATAAGACAACTTGGGACCCTTCTCTCTGGTGCTCTTGAGTCTTCCTCCGTGCCCACGAAAGTGAAGAAGGGTCAGTGTGTGAGTGCCTCTGGGGGGGACTGCTCAGTGCTGGGCTGGAACATCTCAGATTTACCCTGGGCAGCTTCCTTGGCCGCAGTGCACCTAATTTTTCTAGTCTGTACAGCAGTATAATTTGAAATCACAGCAGCTAAAATAAAGCCACCAGCAGCTTGGGAAGGAGGAGAACAAATGCTATGTGTTTTAGAGGTAGTGTCTAATACAGCAGGAGTTCCTGCTGAAGCTTTTGTTTCAGCTGGTTATTCGTAATCCCAAGTCTTTCATTAGGCAGGGGCAGTTTGAGAGTCTCTGTGCCGTATGCTTCTAAAATCAGAACTTCTCGGTATCTCTGAGCTCTGTAGTTGTCTGCTGCATTTGTTTTAATATTATCTCCAAGTTCAAAACAGATGAGTGGTGGAAAGCACGTATAGATTATTTGTTCTTATAGGTATTCAGACTTGGAATGTTCTCAGATAACAGAGGAAAAAGGTGGCACATAAACCATGTAGGACTAGTTTTCTCTGTTTTAAAATACTCCTGTCTAAAATTAGCTCGTTTGGATGAGAGATTTTGGCTGAGAGGTTTTTGGTGAGTGGTGCCAGGGGAAGATTACTGCTGTTCCTCTGGCACTGTCATTTGGGCAGAGACAATCTTCTGCAAAGCCGAGGTGAAATAGAAGATCCATTTGCCTTGCCACATCTCTGCAATGCAGAAAATTAGAGAAGGCATGATGGGTATTTCTCTTTGAATAGTACTAAAATTTGGTTCTCTGGCCTACTCTACAGACCTGACTGAGAGTGGAAGGTACCTCAAGATTCTAGCGTGAACTCAAATAATTTTCCTGAATATTTTTTAGGTAGAATATGACTCTGCAGTCACACCAGCTGCTTTACTAACCCAGTTTGCAGAAGTCTTTCAAAGCTAGTTGGAATGTCTTTGAACTTCTCATCGGGATGTGTGTAGTCCAAGAGGGTGTTTCGTTAAGGCCAATGGCATCCTGTGGTGCATCAGGAAGAGTGTGATCAGCAGGTTGAGGGAGGTCATCCTTCCCCTCTGCTCTGCCTTGGTGAGGCCCCATCTGGAGCACTGTGTCCAGTTCTGGGCTCCCCAGTTCACGAAGGACAGGGTACTGCTGGAGAGGGTACAGCAGAGGCCCAGAGAGATGATGAGGGACCTGGAGCATTGCTCTGATGAGGAAAGCTGAGGGCCTTGGGTCTTTTTAGTGTGGAGAAGAGAAGACTGAGGAGGGATCTGATCAACACCTATAAATACTTAAAGGGTGGGTGTCAAGAGGAAGGGGCCAGTATATTTTTCAGTGGCGTCCAGTGAGAGGACAAGAGAAAATGAGCACAAACTTGTACATAGGAAGTGTCATCTAAACATGAGGAGGAACTTCTTTACTTTGAGGGTGGCAGAGCCCTGGAACAGGCTGCCCAGAGACGTGGTGGAGTCTGTCTCTGAAGATACTCAAAACCCACCTGGGCGAGTTCCTGTGCAACCAGCTCTAGGATGACCTGCTTTGGCAGGGGGGTTGGACTAGATGATCTCCAGAGGTTCCTTCCAACCCCATGTGATACTGAATTAAGTGGAACAGTAAAACTGTTTAATGTTAATGGGAAGAGAATCAGGATGTTGGCATTTTTTATTATTTAATCAGTGCTTGATTAATATATGTGAGTGGACTTGGGATCAAGTTCATAGCTAGATTTGCACAAGTTCATCCAAAATTTTCCAGCACTCCCAGCCCTGTCATTGACTAACCTTTGAATGAAACGCACGGGCAAAGGTTCAAACCCACTATCGCGTTTTACTTCTCCTAATTGTAATATGTTGCATCTGCTCTCACCCGAAAACATACTTTGAGGCTTTGCTGCTTCAAGTAAAAAATTAATGAAAGCAGCCCTAGCACTCACAAGTAACCACACAAAGATGACTCGGCGAGTGTGAGCGATGGAGGAAGGGTAATTTCGAGAAAGAGAGTGACTTCTGAGCTAGCTTCTGCATGGCTTGTCTTTATAAGCGATAAAGTTATTTCATGTCAGTTATGACAAAAAGCCTAACTCAAAATTAGGCAAAAAGCTAGTCTTTGGCTTTGCTGTGACTCTGCTGTGCTGGTGTTTGGAGTCTGTGAATGTGTAGGACTGTGAGTACGCCTTCCTTAGATTTACACAATTAGCACGTTGGATGTCGTGAAGTTTATTGCCGGTGCTCCCAGTGAAGCCCCTCCACCCCAGACTCGCTGCCCGCTCTAATGTTCCACCCTCCTGTCTCCCCCGAGGTTTCCACGGTGCCACTCAGCGCGGCAGGTCACCAGCGCCGGGGTGGTTTTCCCTTCCCTTCTTCCCCGTGTGATGTAATCGTTCATAGGACTGGCAGCCCCTGCAATAAAACTGTTTCAGATATCTATTAATATTTTAGCATGCTTTTAAGAAAATTTGGCCTTTTGTAATTCTGGTCTCAGAACAGACACATATAATGGTTAATGATCTACATTATACTTAGAGCAGCCATTCTGTAGGTATGTTTCCTTTGTTTGGACTCACATTTTAACATCTATTATTAAAAAAAAAATAGTCTTTTGTCAGTTATTTGTTTAGATGTTGGGTTGAATTAATCTGAGGACCAGAAGAAAACCACTCTCTTTTTTTTTTTTTTTTTTTTTTTNTTTTTTTTTTTTTTTTTTTTTCCAAAAGAAAGACTATGATTAAGACAGTGGGTTGGGTTTTTTTTATCTCTAGCCCAGGTTTTGCTTTTGCCCTCTGGTACCCAGCTCTTGCGAAACACAGCAGGGCCGTGGATGGATGTCTACAGACATCAAGACTACCTTAGCTCCAGATATCGTGCTAGTGGCAAAAAGTTGACAGGCTTCCAGAGGGTTGTTTTCTTTAATTATTTTGTAAAAACTACATCTTCCCCAATAGGCTCTCTTGTTCTTGGCCACACATCTGCCACACACGTTGTTCCCGTTTCAGAGCCACCCACCCCCAGCAGTGTGGAGCGATGCACGTTGTAACTAGGATGTTATATCCTATCTAAGAAGTTATCTTCCATGGTTGAGAAGTTGTAGCCATACAAAAGAGAACCTGCAGTATGTTAATAGGAATATATAAATTAATCTGTATATAACACCTTGCTAACACTTAGATTTTATAGGTATCGTGAGCTGAAAGCTTTACCAGTCATTCATCCTTTATTGTGTTCATTATGGGAATATGACATCTCGATACTAAATATCTGCACGTATAATAAAACACTTCAGTGAATTAACTGGATGATTGGTACAGTATTCCTCCTTTCCACTAATCAGAAATTTAGGATGTATTACTTCTGATGAATCCTTAGACATTCCCATACAGATAAATTAACTAACTGGCTGTTAATAATGTTCGAGGGATTTAAAACAATATATTCTCAGTCTTTTATGAGGTTGATGTTAATCTATAAGCATGTATTGGACATAGGGAAAGGGCGAAGGTATGGGTGCAGTTATTGCTTTGAGGGAATGGAGAGAGTACTGCTTCTGTCATTTATGTATCAAAATACTGGCCAAATATCTCCAGTATTTAGTGCTCAGGGGAGATGAAAAAATGAGTGTCCTGGCCACTAGAAATTCCACAGATGTTGGTGACATGAACAGATGCCAAGGTCCACTCGTTAACCACATCTTGTAGGTAGTACCACCATGGTGCAGATTAGAAGATCTTATCCAACCAGATGTGAGGAATTCTCTGACATTATCCCACGTCAGGGAGAAAAACGCGTTTTTTTTCGGGCAACAGGCCACCACTAAGGAAACCAGATTTTTGTCGATGCTGTGGTATTAATAGTACAAACATTGACAAAGTGTGTGGTTAAAGACTTGAATGTAAATGCTCTTGTTACTTACTGTGACCTCGGCATGGCATGAAGTGTGGTGAATGGGGTGCCACCAAGGCAGGTTCTTGAAATAAAGCCAAAGTTTCAGTATTTTCCTATATTGTGACCAGAGACTTCTAGGTCAGTCCAACCTGATTAACTCTTATTTTCTTCAGCCACCTCAACTGTCTCTTTGTCTTGTATACCAATCTTTTGTGCTTTCATTTGAAGTACCAGTGACACTGTCCTAAAGGTGATGTGCGGGTGGAGTGATCAGAGCAAGGAGAAACCACTTGTCTCTCACTTTATATTTAACTAAGATTAAATTGATTTAAATTTGTATTAATGTTCTGTGAACGAAACATCATAAGTAGACTCTCTGAAGTCCTCAAATGACGGTGAGGTAAAAATGTGTATGTGTTTGTGTGTATATCTCTCACCTGCACACACACCTGTTCACCTACTGCCATTAATAACATATGCTTTTAATAAAACCAACTATTCCGCATCGCGGCAGTGAGAATATAAAGCATTTGCTCTTTCTGTGGGCTTGTACTTCATTTTATCTTCGCTGTGGGCCAAGCCAGGCATGTAAGTGCCCTGTAAAGGGGACCAGTCTCTTATTTACTGTATCTCGCTTCCGCTTTTCAGTCCAGCTGTCTGGGTGGAAGCTGCAGTGACAGGTGATATCAGCAACTCTTTAAATTTGAAAACACTAGAAAATGTGATTGGTATAGATTACCTTCTTGGGAAGAGGCAGAGAACAAATTCCAGCTTCACGGGGCCGTTTGATTTGGTGTGTACCCTGCAGAGAATCAATAGGCAACAACATCCATCCTCCTCTGACCACCTCCAGCTGAGTCATGATTTTAGGATGATCAGTGAGTGCTGACCACTGTGTAGCCCAGCAGAAGCTCAGTCATTTTTCAGATACGAGATTCAAGTCAGTGCACTATTTCCAGGAAATTTTGCTTTTCCTCTAGCTGGTGTCTAAGGCTGTCTCATTTACCAAAAAAAAAAAAAAAAAAAAAACAACATAAAAAAAAAAAAAACCAACCAAAAAAAACACCAGGTACGTTACCTGGTTTTCATGTTTATCAAAAAATACTTGAAAAAGTATGATAAAATTTGAAGGTATAGTCAATCTTAGAAACAGTCAGATAAAAAGCCAACTTTTAAAAACTTATTTAAATGCTAAAGCATCTCAAAACATTGCAATCAGTCTTTTGATTTGGGGGACGGAGGGAGACATTGGGCCATTTGGGTTTAGCAATACTTCAGACCTGCTGAATTTAATTTCCATAATTCGTATATCTTTATGGGAGATAGGCAGAGTCACCTGCTGTAATCAACCTCTCTCTGTTTAATAAGTGGCCAGTACGGTGCTGCATACACTAAGTAGAAAAAGCATCATAGGGGAGGGCAAGACAATTATCAGGGAGGGCTGCTTTTGAGTCTGTCATGGCTGCTGTGGCTTGTATCCCGTATCAGACTGACAGATGAGATAAACATCCCACATTTTAGTCAGATCCTATTGTTTTGTCAGAGTTACTTAAATGTATTTACAATCTCTGAAGCACTTTTTTTTATAGTAATGGTAGTGAAGCCCTTCCAGAAGGAATAAAGATGATATAATGTTCTCGAGTACCTCTGTCTTACTAATGGAATGACTTACCTTACAAGGGATATTGTTCTGCTGAGCTCCACTAAAATACATATTTACTAGTCAATCTAGTAGTCGTCTTGGCAGTCAATGCCATGATATCACAGCGCTGTGTCTTTCAGGAGAACAACAAAGCAAGCAGAAATTTTTTCTCTGGGACCTTCTCTTGTCTCCATTGATACTTCTATATTTAAAAGATGCTGCACCATTAAATGAGGATGAGCCACCTTCGCTATGCAGTACCGTGATCCTGCTCCTCTCTGGGATTTCATACGGCAATGAGAAATAGGGAAAGCCGGGTCAGAAGTGCTGTAAGCGTTGGATGCAGCTGAAAGTGTCCAGTTAGTTTAACCAAGGATAGAGTACTGGGATAAGAGAGTGATGGAAGGACAAAAAAAGATGATGAAATGTTTTGAATGGAGAGATCCCTTTGTATGCAGGCGTTCCGTGTACCATTTAATTTTTTTTTCATTTACTGGAAATGCAATCACAACATAGTGTTGTCCCCTAAATATGCATGATTTGGAGTCCACATACTCAGACTTCAGTTTCTCTTGAGGTTTCTGGTCTTCTGCTTTGAGGAACCTTATTCCCTTTTCCTGTTTCAAACACAGACAAAAGCTTGAGGTGTTCTACCATTCAGGTTTGCAAAGAAAAAGATAAAGACAGCAATGAAAGATAAAAGAAACCAGGAAAGATAGGGGAAAAAAAAAAGATAAAAGAAAAAGATAAGACAACTTTGAGTTTTCTGGGAGCACTTTTCGGGTTCCTGAACTTGGAGCTCTTCTCAGTGCCTAGCACTCCTGTGCCTCCTCGTCCTGGAAAACTAGTCTAAATGTGGGACAGTTCCTGCCTGCTCATACCCCTTGGTAAGAGACCCAGTTCAAAAACACCTTCCCTATCAGCATTGCACTAAAAAGCAACAAATCCAAGACATAAAGCCCCAACACATAAAAGGGGCTGTGAAAAGCTTGAAAGCCATGTTCCTGTGGCACTGGGTCAGCTGTCGAACCGGGAGATCATCGCATCACAGATTGAGCAGAGGGCCATTGCAACCTTAATTTTCACAGTGAGCCACCATAAAATTATTTAGTGCTGGTGCCGCCGTAATGGGAATGCACTGGGAAAATTGAGTGCTTCATGGAATTTTGAGTCACGCTGCTGCTCTGCGTTTTGCTGGCCTGGCAGGAGCGCGCAGGGCTGAAACACAACTGCTTCACCATTTTCCAGGGTATTTACCTCTGTATGTCCATCCATCTTGCAATAAAGGGAATGGGGAAAGAGGTGGGAAGGCTTGTGGAAAGGGTCTCAGAGATGCCAGCGGGGAGGAGCACAAAGGGTCATGGGCATGACGTGTTCCCCCCTGGCACTGCCCTGCTATGGTTGCAGTGCTGTATTTTGGGGTGTTTGTGGTTGCTGCTGTGAGTGCCTTAATAGTGTTGTTAGAAACATGAATGTCCCTGTTGAGAAACACATGTGAAAAACCTTTAAGAAGGTGATGACTTGATAGTAGGGGGACCAGGCAGAGAGCAGCACAGGGGGAGCCTTGTGCAGGGAGCGCTCCGGCTTGGAAGAGAGATGGGGCTCTCTTAATTTTGGCTTCAGCAGCTCTGATAGGTCTTTGTTACTTACCTACCAGGGAAAAAAAGGTGTCACAGTATGTTTCTGGGGCGCTGGATGGTCCTGCAAACACTAGGCTGTAGGTAACCTGCTCCATATGGGACGTGTTAGGAATTCATCCACCGCCTTTGGTGTCCTTTTCCATAGTGGCATGTGGTGCTTGCTGGGAGCAGGAACATACCTCTTTTGGGGATGTGTTTCAGGAATTTATATAGTCTTACAACAGCACTTGTATTTAATCTAGATAAACTCCTAAAAAAGGAAATACCTTTATTCAGTGAAAAAACCTGAAGTTTTCCAGAAGCTGAAATGCTCTTATTTTGTACCTGTGTAACCCGTGATTTGTTTTGTCAGCTACCTCGAGGTGCTGCCAGCTGTGAAAAAAGCTATTGCATGTCCCTGCCGTTCGGTGTGGGTGAAATGATCTTTGTAGATGAAGTATGTGAATATCAGTTTGCTACATTTACTGAGAGCTTTAGGGTACTTTGTCATGAAAGTCCCGTAGTAGCGAGAGATATTGTTACTATAAAAACATTTTATCCTATTTTAGCATGATGGTTTATTGAGTTTTAAAATACTTTTCATGGCAAGCATATATATTAACAGCAGCAGCAGAAACAGATGGGAATAAATGCGTGTTTTCAAATGAACATTCTGGGCCAAATTCTGTTCCCAGTTCTGTATGTTGTAAACTTGGAGCGAGCGTGTTTAAATTAGAGACAAATCCTCGGGATTTTATAGATTGGGTTACTGTACTTTGAATGAAATTCTGCCTGGTTTCACATCTGATTAAGAGCAAAGAAGATCTTGGACCTCACAGTTGATTTTTAAACAGTTTTGTCCTTCTCCAGTGTTGCTGCAGCTATTATGTAAAAGACTTACAGGTGTAAGATGAAAAAATATAGTAGGAGAAATATACCATAGCGGATGTGCCTCAGAGGGAATTCCAGCATCTGCTGAAAGCTGCCTAGATGCCGTAGCTACAGCCAGCACAGAGGGAAGGATTAGCAATAGTTTGTGTATGACTGACCACATGTAGTCCACCATCCCCTGAGAAGAAAGGAATGAACAGTCGTGCTGTGTCTCCATACCCTTGCCCTAGAGGGGGGTGTTTGTGGTGGAGCTGATGTGAATTGCACATACACTTTTACTGTTCGCTACAAACTGATTTAAAAGGCCAAGCTGGTGCTCTTTCATGTCTAGCCAGAAGTCTATACATGGATTTCTGGATGTGCTGGAAAAACCTTCCATGTGAAGCTTTTTTCCATCCTTACAAAAATACAGACATCAGTTTTGTAAAGGCAAGAGAAGGACAACATCCTTTGCAAAGGCCATTCTTTAATAATGCCATCTTTCAATACTTCTATAGAAAACTTACCCAAATCTTAGTAAATATTTTCCTGTTATGTGTTTGCACCACTTTGTTACTCATCTTAGCTAAAATAATGTGTTAAAATAAGACTGTATTAACGATACAGTGCTAGGGAAATATATCTCAATCTCGTGTTGCAGAAATCCATTGTACATAGAGAAATTAATTGACCCCTTGACAGAAAAATGAATTAAAATGAAAGCCCCAAACCAGCATGTTAATGAATAATTTAAGTTAAGATTTGTCCTTGCCCCCTCTCATGGCTCTTCATTTCTTCACACCCATTCACTAGAAATCGTAGTGAAATTAATAGAAGTTATTCTCGGTCAGGCCTATAGGTGATATTGAGCATGCGGCAACGTGTATTAAAAAAAACTCGATATACTATAAAAACCCCATCCCTACAAAAAAAGGTGACATAGTCCTTTAAAAATAGATCTTCCAATCCATTGTGCAAAGACACTGACAAAGATTGACAGCTTTTAGAAAGGTGTAATGTTCCCAAGCCAACTGCTAGCACAGCTCAACAAGATAAAGATCAGTAATTCGATCCAGAGGAGAAGGCTAAATGTTAGAGGTTAAGCTGCTATGTTCCTACTACTAATCAAGCTTCAACACCTTATTTTAGCATCATCAGACCTCAATAAGGAAATTGTGAATTATTAAAGCTCCAGCATCCTGGTACACATTGATGCTCTTCTGAGAAGCTGTGGCTTAAAACATGCTGGCTGTCTTCTTAATTGACATGTGCTGGATCTTTCTGACTTGGTCCCGATGTGCTATTTTTTCTTTCTTTTCCTTGGATACTGGTAATTTAAGGTTAAGATACTTTTAAGGTGCAGTATGCTGCTCTAATGAGGACTTAATGGAGTGGAACAGTGATCGTTTGTACAAACTATACTGGACAGACACCTACTGCATATCAAAATCTAGACACTACAGATCCTGACATTGCGTCTACTTTTGTCCCAGCCTCCATCAGCAGATTTTTTTTAACCTGGTTTCCTAACGGAATGAGGCTGATGTGGCTGCACTCTCCGCCAGCCCTCTTCTTCCCCCCCGATGTCTTTCAAACCTCCTGGCCCAACCTGGCTGATGGGGAGAGTCTTGCAAAGGAAAAGCAGGGTGAGGAGCGAGATCCTCAGCAGTTAGAAGCTGGCACGTGTGTGCGAGCGGAGCCCAGCACTGGGATGGGATTGAGGACAGGGGGGGAACTTCTTTCTCTGAAGAAGTGTTTCCTCCCTCTAAAAGAAAGGTTCAGCTGAGAAACTTGTTTTTGAATGCTATGGAAACTGTTATTGTTCATGCAGGAGTGTGAAAAGAGCTTAAGTTAGACTTTATAAATCCTTTAAAAAATTCACTATAGCAAAAGCGCTTTGATTTATTTCAGTGGATGTTTCCTCTGTGTATACTGTACTGTAACAACCAGGGAGGTCTGAGGGACAAATTCTGCTTTGATTTCACACAAAATATCCCATTCAAAGAATGCAGGCCGAGTTTCCAGGTCAGTTTTACAAGGAAAAGGGGATATGCAGAAATGATGGCACTGTCATGCAGTCAGTCCCTCCCAACCAGTGAGATCCACCATTTAGAGGGGTAATTATCAAATTGCCTGTCTGCTTTCTGCGCTGTGCTCAGGTCATCTGATGGGTCAATTTGTATATATTTTCAGTCAAATCTTCAGCCAAGATTAGGCTGAGTGTCTCTGTATTTAACGCATCAAGGTGAATTCCACTAAAGCTCTAATTTATACCGCTGATAAGCAAAGGAGTTAATCCAGAATTACACTGAGCAGTGCCCACTAATATGCCTAAAATATCCAGCGTGATCATTACTAGTCACAACCCTCTGAAGCTATTTCCTGGCATCTGTACTCCCCAGGGGCAGATACCCGCAGCATTAGTCAAGCCAGGCACTCCTGCTGCTACTGCGTCTCCAAAAAATACTGCTCCTAAAAAGAAGCAACGATGGTATTTGTTGTATTTGTTTTATTTGCAGTCACGCTGCAATTTTAGACAGCCCAGGTTTTTCTGCCACCAATAACTGGGAATTTTGCCCCAGATATGGATGGGGCAGGTTGGAAGCAGCACCTTTGACATTATAAGCACTCTATGTATTTACTTTGTAGTGTTCTTTCCCAGATTTCCAAGTTTAAAGTGAGTTCTTTTGGGGCCAGTCTGAGCTGTTAGGATTTTAACTCACAGAGATATAGTGTCATTCCCCAGCTCTGTAACTGTACTTCTTATAACCGATTGCTTTAGTGTTAATTGCATCAGTGTGACATTCCACGTATGAGATGCAGAGAGCAACCTAGCAGCACTGATGTTAAAGGAAATTCCAGGAAGTCTGCAATTATTGCACAGATCAGTGTGATAGGAGTGCAGCCTCTTTGTCCTTGCAAGAATCTTTATTTTCAAAAAAAAAAAGAAAAAAATTTAAAATCACTCAAAATGTTTCCATTTCTCAAATGAGTCCTCCTGGCATTTTCTAGTCATTCCTGTAAAATTACTGACAACTATACACATTTCTATAATATTACTTCAATCTGCATCACTAGGAAAACCTAAGAGCTTATTAAAGAGATTTATTCCTTCAGTCTTGAAGGTGTAAAGCCGTTTCTTACAAATGCGCTCCATCAGCTTGATACATGCCCCTTTGTGGGAAGGGGGCTCTGCTTTTAAAAATGGTTTTAAGCGAACTGTGTTCCTAGGGTGGCGAACAGGAGGTGCCAGGGCAAATCCCATCAGCAGCTCGTTTAATTTTTTAACAGATGCAGAGGGTTTAGAGACACCTTGTAACTTCACAGCAAGGTGTGGGCTTGGGCTCTTTAACCAGTGCTGTGACATCCATCTACAGTTGTCACTTTTGACCTGCAGATGCATCAAGCCAGGAGCTACCTCTCTGATGGTGGCTGAAGCAGAGTGCTTTGGCTTTCGTAATTAAGAGCAACAGTCACTTTGTTTCTGATTGCTCAGCTTTGTCATATTTTTTCTATTTAACTTAAAGATTTTAAAAAAAGAGAAAAGGATATCATCAAGTAGAGCCTGTGTTTCCAAGCACGGATGGTCATTTCTCTTCCAGTAAGTGGAAGTCCCATTATATCAACAATGCCACCGAGAGATTAGTGGAACTCAGCAGAAGAAACGTTAGCAGTATTGGTCCTGAAATGGCAGCCTGTTTCTGCATCACAGGCAACGTAGGAAAAAAAATACATATATAGCTGCCAAGGGTTTCTCAGCTTTTCAGAATTTTGTATGTATTTTGCTTTTTATTTGAAATCTAGAATGCGTTCTTTACTGGGAAACTGTGGGAGAGCTGAAGTCAGTAATTTAGCAGGCTGCAAAATGCATTGTAGGGGGAGATGCTGATTGTGAAAAGGCTGCAGCATCCAGTCTCTGAGCAGCAGCAGTGCCTGCAAGTTGTTCACAAGTGCATGATTCGGTGGCGGCCTGAAAGATGCTCCACTGTCTATCAAGGACCCGTGAATCTTCTTAGCAGGTTGGAAATTTGCAGAAGCAGCGTGCCCAGGGCAGCCAGCTCAGGCTGCGGGTGCTGCTCAGTGTCTGGGGCTTCTGACAGGGACAATCTAAAAATGCCTTCCCATTGCTAACTGGTTTAACCTTTTTTTTATTATTATTATTTATTTAAGCTCCTGGGGTTTGTACAGCAGAATAGACTGTCTTGGCTATTGCCACGTGGAAATTTCATCCCTGCAAACACTTTATCTTTTGTTCTGCGTTACCTATGGCAGGCTGGAGGAATACTATTGCTCCTGCCATCCCTGCCCACCTCCCGGTCCTATTTTTCTCTCCTGAAGGTAGCTCTTCTGGAGCTGTTCCAGGCAACAGCCCTTGGCTTTGGGGGAGTCACAGGGGGAGGGTGGGTTTTTGTATATGGCACGTAAATCTGTTTGTCATATCTGTGTCTGTACTCAATTTTCCTCAGAAGTGCCCACAAGTAGAGCCATGTGTATTTGTGTGCATGTGTGCCTATAGATGTAGGGGCTTTTAAAGCCTGTTCCTACCTGTGGGTTTGCCAGCCAGGTGAGTCCTGTAGCTCAGAGGGACGGGCAATAGCAAATAATCCTAGCTCAAGTGGAAATCGGCAACAAACCCAGCTGGGAGGGGAAATGCAGTAATTTTCCCAGCCTCATGCCTTTCCAATTTCCTTATCCTGCTTGATCATGATGGCATTGCAGGAGCAAGTTGAAAAATTATTGAAAGATTAAGTTCTCCTGGACTTCTCATGAGCTTACTTAGCCCAGTGGTGGTGTGGGAATGGGCAAGATCTGGGGGGGGAAGCCTGTTCCTGGGGTAAGTTCCCCACCCTAACAACAGTGATAATATTTTTAAAAGAAACAGCTTCTCTCTCCACTAAAAAGCAAACTCTGCTCTGGTTGCATCTCTTTTCTGGGCATGTGGAGCTGTAACGTGAGGAAGCTCAGCCTGGGAAATAGACTGACTTGAGCCCTTTCCAAATAACGCAGGGAAAGCTGGTAGCGGCAACATGACACTGTCAACAAATTGACAATTCCCATTCCCTCATGTGGTGTCAAACAGACACTGCTGCACTTGGCTGTACGCCGTCCAAAAGGGTCCCGCTAGGCTGCGGCAGCAAAGAGGAGCTTCGCCGCCGGGGAAGCCGGCGATGGCAGGGGCAGCTGCCAGCTTCAGCGAAAGGGCAAAGACACCTGAGAAAGTGCTTTTGTTTGTTTGTTCAGCTCGTAGGGTCTTAGCAAAAATATTTCTAGGAGCTATAGAATGGCAGGCATCTCTGACCCGCATCAGCAACCCCCTGCAAATGCCGCTTCCCCATCTGAAGAAGGAGTTGTGGGGTGTTGCTGGGGGGGATGGCTCCTTGCTCTGCTCTCCCCAAGGCTTTGATACAGAAAGGAGTCCTTTTGGGTTTGGCCAGCCTTGGAAAACGGCAGCGTTTGGAGCTTGCAGAGCCATGGTGGGGAGCTAAACTGGTCCCTCCTGGTAATACTTGGTGGAGCAGAACTAGTGCTGGAATTAAAAAAGGAGTCTCCAATCCTTTTGTTGAGAGCCTTTCCCCACCTTTCTGAAAGCCACTGCCCTTTGTGGGGTTCACAGGAGCAACCCCCACATTTTTGAAGTGGTTTAAGTGTGTCTCAGTGCCATGCCTCCTGAGAGCACGTAGAGCTTTTGCATCCGGACGCAGTTAAAAATGGGGACTGGGCTGAAAGTGTCACCTTTAGGGGTATCGCCCCCCAAATACCTCTGCAGCCGGTATGTGGTGTGGCCAATGCACGGGGCAGTGTCTCCAGGAAAATTAAGGTGATTTCAGCCTCTCTCGTGGAGCTGTGAGTCCCATAGTGGACGTCAGCTTGGATCCTGAAATAGTCAAAATTTCTAATTTTTCAAGGTACGGAGCTGCACCTTCCAGGTACCCTTGTGATACAGTGCCTGCTCCTCGTTTCTGAAAGCCAGGCCAAATTTAGAAAGCTAACTCAACACTTCAGTTGTTAAAAAGCTTGGCCTTTCTTTCTCTGCTCAGAAACAAATTCATACCGTTACAGCTGCATTCATCATACCCCTTTCCCATTTGTTTTCTACCAATGTTCAACCGGAGGAGTTTCACGGAGGAAGTGAAACACAAGAGCAGTCACCGGTGGTGATGATCTGTCCCCAAAGCCTGATTCAGTGAATTGAACTCATCCATTCAGAGAACAGAAGCATTCAATAAGACACGTGGGCCCATCTTTTAAGGTATTTAGGTACTTAACTATTAATGCTTCCAGTGGTTGCTGGGTGTTCGGGCACTTTCAAAAGCTGGATCTGCCTGGTCCATGAAAAAATGCTTGCTCTTGAACATTCAAGCAAACTTTTGTGGAAAAGCTTACCTCTGCACTTAACGTTGGGATAAATGAGGTGGGTTAGGATTAATTTCAACTAATTTTAGCCATGGAAAAATCAGGGGTTCCATCCAAGATACTCACCTGGCCAACCTTTAGAGCAAAAGAGAGCAGCATCTCTAGAGGTTGGCTCAAACCCCCTAATTTCAACATCTTCCTCTGGGGTTGGTTGAGTTGTCTTCTCCCTGACTTAACTATAGAGAAAACCTAGAAAACTAGGTTAGCTAAACACCTAACTTTTAGGTGACTAAGGTGAAATAAATCCTTCTCATTGAGAGTACTTTTAGGTAATGAATAATTTCAGGGTATTTTAATTTGCTTGCAGACACTTCAAGAACAGAAAATGAGGTAAAATTAGTCATGTGGTTAATTCATTATGTATAATTCCCCTAGCTAGAATCAGGGCAGAAGCCTGCCCAATAAGTCTAACCTCATGACTCCCATTGACATTTTTACAATTTGAAGAAAGCAGAAAACTCCCCCAAATTGCCTTTTCACCTAGTCCTGTGAACCAATTTCAAGTTCAAGATTAAAAGTGCTGAGCTCGTATGAAGATTTGAACCAGAACTTTTGCTGTTTATAGCAATGTAGGCAACCTTCCTGTTAATGAGCATGGTGAAATATTCAGAAAAGTACGTCAGGTCCCGTCACAAAACGCACAAACACACGTTTGAAAACCCATCCTTCCGGAAAGATAGGCTTGTTATAAAAGTTGTGCTTGTTTCTAAAGGGTGTCAAAATGGTTTTGTAAGAGGCAATCTTATCAGGAGAAAGTGAAAGATGGGGCAGCAACCTTTTACTGCAAGCTGACTTCAGCTTTCGAGAGCTGTGCAACCAGTCTGCTTTTTTTGGGAGTTTAAAGTCGCTTGACCAAATTTTGCATGTTAAACAGAAAAGGTCTACATAATGTGTGCACTGGGCTTGGTACCAGGCAGTGACAGTAGCTTTGAAGGTATCGGCAGAGCTGCTTCCCCCACCCTCTGCCTGCCTTCTCTATACAGAGGGCTTGGAGATCTGGCTGCAGATGCTGTGGTTGACCTTTATCTTTGCTGTGGACTGAACCACAGTCCCTGGTTCAGACAGACCACGAATGGGTGTTCAGAGGAGCCCTTGGTCTTCCCTAATTCTGGATGGATCCCACAGAGGGCAGTTGGGAGCCTCCTGCCCATGCTGTTATATCTTGTGGCACTGGTGACCCTTCTGTGTGTGGCCAGCAGTCTTCTTCCTTCCATGGTACTTAAAAATATACCTCAAAACATTTTGAACCTGTGTGTCTTCATTGATGAAGCACCCCCTTGGTCCCTGACCTAAGGTCAATGACTTTAGAGGACATTAACTAGCATTGACTGAGAGATTTGCTAAAGGTCAAGGCTTGAATAATTCAAGCCCCATAAAGATTTCACTAAAGTCGAGGCCCTCTGGGCAAGTACCTAGTTTGTGTGGGCAGGGTGTCCATACATCCCTGACAAATGGGGATGGTGCTGCTCATACAAGCGGTGTGGGGAGGCCTGTGTGAGAGCTGTATGTCTCTGCTCTATAATCAGGGAGAGTTATAGGGTTGGGTTGGTTTGCAGAAATCTTGTGTGGTCTTTTTCCATTCAACTTCTTCAACCATTATGATCTCTGCAGTTTGCATGGTCGCCCCACCATGTCTCGAGCATCCTTTGGTAGGAGCTGGCAGCACGACAGCTAGACTGCGTCTTTCTGCAGGTTGTTAGTCACTAAATGAAATCCAGGATCCAGGACATGTTGTGGTCCCTGACTGCAGCAACAATGCAACCCCAAAGCTCAACAGGATGGTTTCACATTCAGTGTTTATTTGCACTCAGAACATAGAACCGTAGAATGGTTCGGGTTGGAAGGGACCTTAAAGATCACCCAGTTCTAATTCCCCTGCCATGGGCAGGGACACCTCCCACCTAGACCAGGTTTTAATGGGAGTGATATTCTGCCTGGTGCCACCCTGTTCCTTTCCAAGGAGCACAGTAATGACTGGAGGATATATTTTGAGCTCTATCCTAAAATCCAAGCTGAAAATAGCATTGAGATGGAGCATATGTGTCTCGGAAGAGCCTGTCATTTCATCCCCTTCAGAAAAGGCTGTTGACTTCAGTGAGTTACAGGCTGGAACTTAAACCGCCAACAGATTTGAACACCACCAAAATCACCCTACATTATTGTATAACTCCTAACTGGGGCTCCCACACTCAGTCACGTCTCTCCCAGGGGTGCTGAGTCCAGGGGTCACCCTGAGGTTCAGGTGGGCTTCTGTGTGGGCAGCAAGCAGGCAGGTATATTATGGAGGTCCTGGAGAAGGGCAGACAAAGGGGATGCTCCCTCTCCACGCCAGGAGATCTTCACAGCAGCCTGTGCCTGCTGCAAAGGTTTCTCAAATAAATAGAGAAAAAACACTGGTTAGGACAGGACTGTAGGTTTTCTAGTCAGTTGTAGCAGGGCACAGCCAGAGCTGACTCTTCTCCTACGCTATATTCCTACCCTTGGGTGTAGCATCTTTGCCACCCTCATGCCCACAGACTGGAGACCAGAGACGGTCCCTCCCTGTTTGGAAAAGCAGATGGCAAGACACCTGCTGGGTTAGGAAGGACTTGTCTATGAGTAGAGCGGCCTCTTCTGAAGGTGGACGGGGTCTCAATTCATGCTCATCTGTGCACTCTCAGATGCAAAGGTGAAATATGTTGAGACCCTCTGCCTTTCTTTGGCCGAGGTGGCTGGCGAGAAGCCTTTCTGTCTCCACATCAGGCTGTGGTAACTGCACCACACAATCCCAGCCCAGCCCCGCTAACCCATGGAAATAGATCTTGCAGGCTTAAATGAGACTACTCATATGAGTAAGAGGTACTCGAATGAATAATTGTTTGCAGTATTCGTGTCTCTGTTATTTTAACTTTGAGTAATTCAGGAATGACTGTAGATATATCCATATGATGACAGTTGTTTCAATGTTTTCATTCAAAGCTCTTCTGAAAAACAGGTGATGCTGTCTAAAAAGGGCATTTTATAAATGAACTAGACAGTCATTTGAAATCGGGTTTCCTTTGTTTACTGTTTCCTTTGTTTACTGTTGATAACAAAAGCATATCTCTTTCTCTCTTTTATTTCTTTTTTAAATTATTATTATTATTTTTTCTTTTCCTCTGTCGGAGCATAGGAAGAATTCGCAGCACTTTGTGCTGGGGCTGGAGCTAGCTCCAGCACCGGCTGGTAATAAAACTACAAATGGGGATCTATATGCTTTAAAAATCAAGAGAATTGCCTAGACAATCATTGNTAGTTACTTCAAGTATTCTTTCTAAGTCCTGATTGGGTTTGGTTTAATTTCCTGTTTCTTTTTGGTAAACTAATGATTAAATTGACATCCAAATGAGGTTTACAGTGGGCACAGAAGTTTACCTTTTTTTTTTTCTTTTTTTTTTTTTTTTCTCTCCTTCAGGTTCAACCCCTTTTATCACACTAAAGTGCCAATCAATATTGTGAGATAGATGTTACATCTTAGGTTTTTATAACATTACTTGTCCCAGAAGGGATACTGTATCTTTAAGGAAATGGACCCGATATCCTGTTTCTGAAGGATTAAAACACTTTAAAGAGACAGAAGAGGCTGTAAACCCCTATCATATTCTTATTCTCTCTTCATTATCTTGTCCAGTATCTATCCCTGCTGAGTAAATCTGGTTGTGTGTTTCTCCAAAGTGGTCATAAGAAGAAATTTATTTACTTCTCTTTGCACTGGAGGGGCATTACTGGGTTTCAAGGCTCTCCGAAGTAATAAAGATTTTGCAGTGTGTGCAGAAGGAGCAGAAATTCAGAACTTCTTTTCCCCCTCTGAGGTCGTTTGGCCAGCCTAAAGGGGAGACACTTCTCATTTTCTGACAGGCTTTATTTCCGTAAGATTTTCCAATTAGCAGGAAAAGGTCACACTAATGTTAGTGCTGTGTGGAGGAAGGGGGATCCGACTATGCAAATAGAGATCTCCTTGAAAGGACAATATGAAAATATTGTATTTTCCTTCATTTCTTAATTAAAAATAGGAGGGGAGGGGTGTGGACGTGTGTCTGCTTGTGCGTGCGTGCGTGTGTTTGCTGGGGGGGGGGAGGGAGCTCCCCCTTGCCTGGGATCAGCAATTCTGCCTCATGTGCGGACCTCGCTTTCCTCTGAAACAGCAAATTGCATTCAGTCTCCTGCCTGTATGTTTGTCCACCTGGGTGGAAAACAGACAGCCAAACAGATTTCCATCCTGCCAGGGCTCTGTGAGAGGGAGCGACAGGGGTGAGGGGCAGGGAGACGGCACATGTAATGTGGTTTTCTTTTTGGTCCCAATTTATTCTGAAGAGGTGGGATACTTTTTTCCTTTTTTTTTTCTTTTTTTTTTTTTTAATGGTTGGTTTGGGGCTTTTTAATGAACCTGAGCTGAAAACAAACAACGCTGACTGCAAGCATTCTCCTCCACCATCCCCTTTGAGCCCTGCTAGAAGCATCTCTCAGTAGCTTTTGTTTTCCGCGCCGGGTGCGTGTGTGTCCCTGTGCACGTGCACACCGAAAGCACAAGAACTTTTTTCCAACGAGGTGAAGAACCAGGAGGTGTCAGGACTTGCTCACGCTCGGCTTTCAAAGAAGCCTCACATTCTTCCTCCTCGCAGGCAAGCATCCATCTCTATTTTTATAGCCCAGGAACAGCCGCGGCCCTAACTTGTGCCCCTTTCCCCACCGAGGGGCCCGCAGCGTTTAAATTTGGCTGTGGGCATCGAGGAGAGGCAGGTGCACAAGTCTGGAATCTCTCCGCAGGCGTTAAAGCGGTCCAGCTCCTCCCCGGCATATTTCCTCCTTAAACACATAACTGGCTTTGCAGCCAGGGAGCTGGAAACCATCTCGGGAGTCAATTTGGTCTTGAAGGCATTGTATCAGGGCAAATGGACGGAGTTCAGCTGCCTGCTGACACTCCCGGGCAGACAATTGGTGCCGTGAGTGCTTCACAAGAAATAGGGAATCTTTTCATTATAGACTGTAACTTGCTGAACTATAAACACACACGTATACATGAATATATATCTATATCTATATATATATATATCCACCAGAGAATTATTTCACAGGAAATTAAATATTTGCAGCTCTCCCACACCATCTCCTATCTTGCCAATTCCCATAACCCCCTTTTCAGATCCCCAGTCCCCGCTGGAGCCCAGAAACTGTCTCTCAGAACCAGAAGTTTATACACTGGGAAACAGTTCTGCACCAAATCCATCGCTGGAGTAAGCTGGCAGGGTGCCACCCAAGTCAGAGCTGTCCTGGTGATTTATGCCAGCTGCGGATCTGGCCCAGAGAAAGGCGAAAAGCCCACTGGGCTTTGTGCACCAAAGAGTTACGTGGCCAGTCCCCCGTTCCTGATAGTAAAAGCTAAAACATCCTGATCTCCCGAGGAGCTGATCAGAATAACATTTTTTTCATCCGCCTTAAGCAGCAAGCTTAGGCTGCACCGTGGAAATCTTCCCTTCCTTCTGGTTGAAAAGCGATGTTTTATCTTCTCTGAATTTCCACTCTGACATTAACACCGAATGACAATTAACTTTCCCTTCCCATTAATCAAAAGTAATTCTCTTTCTGACGGCGTTTGGCACTGGTGTGTTTCTGGACGTGTGTGTAGCTGCAGTACTTCTTGCTGGATGGACTGGCTCTGGATTTTGTGGCTTTTTTTTTCGGGGAAAGTGAGCTCTCCCATGTGATGTCCCTACAAGAGGAAACTCCAAGGGATTAGGTGGGATGTGGACTTGTGGGGAGCTGGATGGGAGCGTGGGGAGGGACGGGGGCTCCCCAGGAGCCGGGAAATCCAGTTTCTATCGAGCAGCTCGCACTGGTGGATAGTGACAGCAAAGCAGGGAGACAAAGCATGTTTCCCTTTACTGCCCTCCCCTTTCCAAGCCAAGGGGAGCTCGGCGAGCCCCTGCTGCAGGCAGCAGCTGGTTTTACCCACCGCCACCTTCCCTGTCTTAGGGTACCTGCCGCGTCTCCTTCTTCCAACCCTCCTCTGCCCGGACCAGACAGCTTCTATCCTTGTGGCAGAAATGCGGGTGATAAATACCTTTTTCAGTCGGGGTTTGCAGGGTATGGCACTGCTGCGGAGTGACTGCAGAAGCGCACGGTGTTCTCTTGCTCGCGCTGGCGCGGATGGCAGCGCTGCCGCCTGCTCTAGACCTCGCAGGGGGTTTCTGGGGAACTATTTCAGTTGAGAAATAGCCAGGCTTATATTTGGGAGGAAAAAAAGATTGCATCTTTTGCTTTATTGGTTTGGTGTGGGTTTTTTTTGTTTTGTTTTTGTTTTTGTTTTTTTTTTTAAATAAATTAGTAATGTTGCTTGAGTTTTTAAGTAGCTGTGAAAGAGAGAAACCTCTTTTAATAATAACCAGTTTTAGCCTATGGCTGAGTGTAGAATGCATCAGTGAAACCAAGAAAAACACGTAAATACTTGTTTTAACCTTAGAAATATAAATTAACTTTCACAATAGCCTTGAAAATAGCCATGTCTGCTTTAGCACCCTTTCAGAGGGATGTAAGCCAAGGCACAGGGATGCTCCACGAGTCACTAATTGAGTCAAGAGCAGAACCTCAAACCCTCATTAACAGAGTTGCCAGTAGGTCTGTTTGTGCCTTGATGTAAACTGAAAAAGTGCAAAAATACACAAAAAAGCCTTGTGATGGGTGAAGCTATGGGTGAAGCTGAGATACCCCGTTTTGATTTCAATCTTCTGTTCATATGCTGGAATTCATCCAGCAGCTGATGGAGGAGGCGCAAAGGTGACGTTCTCCGAGGGGAAGCCACCATCCAAAATCTTTTACCTTCCCATTGATTAAGCGCGTCAGAAACTTAAAATCCAAAGATGTCTGATGCTGAGGCAATATGTTCTGGCACTTAATTTTGATCTACGTTTGCAAACTCATGCTATTTACCTTTCGATGCATTAGCTGCATGCAGACAAGACTTTGTTTGCAGTGGTGCTCAGGAAAATAAATGTTGGATACTTAGCTGGAATTTGTTGCGTGGTTGTGGTGAATTGTGATAAGTGGCTGTGCTTTGGAGACTGATACATTTAATAAACACTTGGTGGATATAAAATAAATTAATCCCTACTGTTTATAGGATAAGACATGGTGTTTTACAACATTAATGCTGTTATACAAAATAGTCAAGAGCATGTCAACGTTTTGTTTTTATCTAGACCATACGAAGCACATGTTTAGCACCAGATGTAGATGTAGAGTGACCCCAAGCCATAATATTTGAATGCTGTTCAGCCCTTGGGTGGCTGGATCTGGCAGTCAGACCCCGGTGGAACGGGTACCTTCCTGAGATTTCGGGCGTGAGTTTGTGTTTTTCCTTTTCTATCCAAAATTCAGCCGTTCCAAGGCATAAACCTTGGAGCATCCACCCGCTCAGCAGCCGCAGGCAACGGCCTCCTGCTCTAGGCACGGGCCAGGTCCCCTGCCGAGCACGGCCAGAGCCCCACGCTGAACTAGCATCTGACAGAGGACTTAATGGGACTTTGTTTCTCAGCTGAGCTGGTGGTTAATAAAAACGAAGCCAGACCAGATGTAGAAACCTGCTAGAGAAACTGGATCGTTTCAAAAATGTTAAGAGCTCGCAGGAGCGTGAGAACCCCTCCGCTGCAGGACTACCCCTGTCCTTTCTTGTTGTTTGTCGTGCAGCTCCGAAAGAGCATTTGACATCTTCAGGTCATTAAAGACATGCAAGGATGCACTCTTTGATTTTTAATACAGTGAATGTTTTAAGGAACGCTTTTCGGAATCGAAAAAACATACCAAACCCAATGGGGGGGGCGGGCACAGGCGTAATGATATTTCTAAAAAAATCAAGCAGATAATTCCTGCTGGATAACTCTGCGTTGCTGATACTACCTTGAGTACATAATATCGACAGTCTACAAATAATTGATTTATCTAAACTCACATGGGAAAAAAACCAAACTCAGCTATTGCGTCTTCTGTACAGGGACATTGGTGTTAGCCTCAAGCGTATTTTCATTATGCCTCTAAGAATATGTATTTCTTGCTGTTATAATACATGCAAACAAGCAGGGAGAGATTTGCATTGAGTTGGCATTAGTTTTGTAAGGGCTGCCAAAACTGGGGCTCTCTGCAAGTGATATGTTTCACATTGCAGCATTCCTCTAAAAAACTTGCAGAACTAAATAAATAATGGCACCATAGATGAAACTGGAGAAGACTGAGCAGTGCTCAAGCCAGGTGCCCAGAATTTCTATCCAGGCTGCCAGATTTTCAAAGAATTAAACTTTTCAGATCAAATTCTGTAGTCTTTCTGAAATTTTGATGCTAATAAAGCTTTGAAAGGATCGAAGTTTTGTATTAACAGAGCGCCAGGGACTTTACATAAAATGTCTCAGCCAGCACTTGTCAAAACCAGTGGAGAGAGATTTTCATGATCATCACTGATGGGGAACTCAAGAGTTCTTGTTCCCTCTTTGGCTGATCCAATTTCTCTCTGGCTCTCCTGGTGCTCAGGGACCTTTTCAGCCCATAGCACGGAGCAGCTGACCGTGCTACCATGGTTTTGAGGAAGCGTCTCCCGTTTCTGACAGTTGGTCTTCTTGTGAATCTTAGTATAACTGTAATTATATAACAATAAATATAATAGTTATAATATTAAGAGAGATAATATATAATAATATTAACAGAGTTTGTTCATCAGCCTAATTTCACACTAAAGTACCTGGTTGCAGATAAAAAACCATATATATATATCTCATAGTGAAATTTTAAGGCTTGCTTAATTTCAGGCACCTGTCTGAAGTTCTCTGACTAATGAATAAGGATAGATTCAGATACATCCTTGTGACTGCCCACTTACCTAAGTGAACTGAACTCAGGCTGAATTACTGCTATTTGGGCAGGTAGGAAACACACCCCAGAGGTCTTTTTAAAAATGGCTTCATGCTCTTTGAAGAGGCTCAGAAGAAACTTCCAGCTTTGCAGAGACCTTCTGGTAATGGCAGCCCACTAAGTGTTGCACTTGGGTGGAGTTCTCTTTAGTTATTTGATTAATTGGATGAACAGGCATTTTAGGGACACAGACTAGATCCCCACGCAGCAGTCCATCAGGACTAATCAGTTGGCCGTTTTCCACTCACAGCAACCAATGGTTTCTTAAGGTTAGTAAATGCAGTTCCAGCAGAGCACGTGCCCAGTTGCCACGTAGCATTTGTTTTCTTGCTGTGTTTGTGTGACTGGAGAGATGCAGGGGCTGCATAATTTGGTTTCAGGTGCCTGAGTTGAGAAAGTTTCCATCCTATCAAGACAGAAAACTTTTCCAAACTGCCTTTTAAACTTCATGAAAACTTTTTTGGTCCATCAAGCTAAGTATTGAAGAGATACATTTTATATGCCTGGCTCCGGGAGCTGAAATTGGAAACTTGAAGCTGGGCTATCTTAGCATAGAGGGACACAGCAGTAGGGGATCTGAGCACAGACACACTCAGAGACACTTAAAGACACCAAGAGCTGGATTTTCGCCTGGACGGCGATAATGAAAATAGAGTTGGCCTTCAACCTTTGATGTCTCTAAGGTGTAGGTGCCGTACTGAGAGTTTCAGGGAGGTGTTTCATCCTCCAGCATTGACAGGACAGTATCTTGTGTCTTTACCCAGAAAGTGGGGAACATCTGATCCGAGAGCCTATGCCTTGGCTTTTCCTCCTCAGCCACTGATCTGCAAGAGGAGTGTCTTCTGGGGCTTTGGGTTTGGGTTAGTGAATCTTGAATTCTTCTGCACTGAAAGTTGGCCTCAAAAGCCACCTGGCAAAGCCCGTGTGTGGTGGAATAGTCCAGGATGAGATGTAGAAGGTGCCTTCACGAGGTATGAGTCACCTTCAGCCAGAGCAGGGTGATGAATCTGGCCTAACAATAGGCCACAGTTTTTAGATAAAAGAGATTCAGCACGTGGTTTCTTTGGAAAGAAGGCAACTTTAGTTTGTGTCTTGATGTGTATATCAAGTATAATTTGAAAAATGCAAATTAGATTTAACTCCTCAGAGAACCCAGGCAATGAGATGCCCTGTTCCTGCGAAAGGGATTGGTCCAGGATGGCTGAGGATCTCCTGGGAAGGAGCAGGAGCAGAACTGGAGATGTCTGGGAAGAGTGAGATCAGTAAAGGATTTTAATGCCCTGAGAACTCGGGAGTTTTCAGGGTTAGAGCTTTGGCCTTAGGCACCTCATTTGCCAGTCAGGCACCCAGCTCCTCTTTTTGGAACTGATTCTTCCTAAATTAAGAGCCTAAGTGCTATAATATAAATAAATAATAAAATTAATGAAAATAATAAAATTCAGTATTAAAATTGCCATTGGGAAAACCAATAAAAGAAAAAGCCACCAACCATGTAATGGCTACTTTTAACCACTTAACATACAGTTTAAATCTCTAAAGAGGAATAATAATACATTTATTTCTAAAGTACCTGAAGTTGCCAAAGGCACTCAGGGTGCTCTGCGATATAAAACCGTTTCTAAAAATAAATTAGCACATTATAAAAAGGCTCTGTGTAGTGAGTGTACTTAGTGAGCAGGTGAAACGTTTCTGACAGAACATGTTTCTTTTGGAAGAGGCCAGTCTACTCAAATTGAATCAGTTTGAGGGAGTTTCCAATGAGAAACTAGCTGAGCGTTTCTGGATTGTGGTTATTTTTATTTTTTTTTCCATGTGGTCAAAAATCTTTTGGAGATGCCAGCTGTGGCACTGGAATGAAAGGCGGTTGAGAGGAGGTGTGGATGGAGCCCCTTGGTTGTGCTCTGGATGGGCTTCTTCTGGATGGTGCCTTTAACTCCTTCCAGAGATCTCTGGCAAGCCAGAAAAGCCATCCTAGCCCTCAGCCCTCAAGAGCTGAGTATAAAACCGGTCCTTTTGCCAGCTGAACCTCCCAGGGAATCCAGGAGGGCCGTGCCTGCGAGGCATCTGTCGCTGGGCGAAAGCCCTGCAGGGCGGCAGCGATGCTGCTGCCCAGGGCAGCTTTGTCTGTGCACAGCCAGCTGGCGAGGGGCTCCGACCGGTGGGCCCCCGCTGGAAAATGAAAAAATAAAGGCCAGGGAGGAGGATTCCCGAGCGGTGGAAAGGAGAGAAGAGGAGGGGAGGGTTTGTTGTTATTTGCGGTGGCTTCGTTTGTGCCGAAATTCCTTCCCCAATGAGCTGCGTGTCTCCGGCAGCAGCGCTGGCCGGCATCCACAGGGATCAGCTGTTTGATATTTTTTTTACGAGCGTCTCCCCCTCCTGCCCATGGGATCTGGGCCGTGGTGATGCAAGGCTTCTTGGAAAGTGGCAGCCTCCATCCCGAGGAGTTTTCAGAAGTGCGCCTTTAGAAAGTTTAGCTGTTTGAAACGGCCTCGGAGGAAACTGCGCTTTACTTTCATCTGTATCCTAAGGCCTAATTGAGTTGAATACAAATATAAACTTATAACAGACGTTTGGGTCGTTCCCTATAGCTCGTCTCACAAAAAGCCGGTTTAATGATCTTTCTGAAGGCTGTTTCACTGAGGCAGCAGAAAGGCACCAGCTTTACATCATTACTGAATAGTGCATAAAGGCATTATTTAGCAAGATGTTCTGTTTGTTAATAGACCCAAATCACGGTTTCTTTTACCAAATACTGCTTTTATTTGAGGGCTTTGAATGAATTTCATTCAAACAATGCTAACATCTGATGATAAAACCCACTAATGAGAGGAAAATCATCCGCGGTTTTGATCTAGAGTTCTCATTAATTCCAAACTTTGCTTTTAGTTCGTTTTGCTGATCAAATCATTAGAAGAGTTTTTATTACCGCTTTGGCTCCCTCCAAAGAGAGTTAGCTTTCCACGAGCTTAAACTCCCCTCTCTTTGTTTTCCTGATGCTGTGTCACATCACGCATCAGGAATGGAATGAAATGGTCCAGAAGGGGACTTCATCCAATGGCCAGGGAAGAGACCCCCCAGTGCCAGACCCTCAGCATCCAGTACACCTGGGGCCAGTCTGGGTTCTTTTCAGTTCAGGTGTTGGGCTCTACAGCCGAACTGATACAGTCTTTGTTTCTAGGAGGTTATTTTTCCAGATGGAATATGAATNTCTGAAACTTTTTTGCAGTGCTTTCTCACACCCCTGGCCAGGAGCTTGAGGAGGGCTGGAGGCGCTGGCACATTGCACCAGAGAGGTACCAGCAAGCATCGAATGGCAGTGCCATTCCCTATTCAAACATTATCTATATATTATATATGAATCATTGCATCCTTTTCCCCTACAGCTCCAAAACTGTTTAGGTTTTCCTGGGAACTTAAAAGCACTTGGGAAAATTAGTACTATTTAAAAAGGCAAAACATGTAGGAGGGTTAAAACACCCCCTGCCCTCCCACCCAACCCCCTGGGCTCGACCATGGTGCAGTAAGACGTTCGAACCAACTCAAAACATTTGCCCTCTTAAATTGCCATTGCCCTGGAGGGCGGAGGCCAGGCCATTGTATTGCTTGAAATTTATGAAGATTAATGAAGAAGGCAGACAACAGTTCTGTGTTAGGAGGGCAGGAGACAATTCCAACCGCATTAATGGCAAGAAATGGAGAAAATCATAAAAAATAGTCTCTGCAAGCATAAGGGATAGAAGTGAGGGGGTTTGCATGCTTGGGATGTAAGATAGTTCACATTCCCTTGCACTGTCTCACTAGCTGAATTTTTTCCTTTAATTCAAAATCAGCGTACTGTATTATTTTAATATAAAATAGGCAAGTAGAACAGCGAACAAAATGCTGCGTTCAAGGGAAAATAGGGTTGCAAAATCAGCTTTTGCCAGTGGTTCTCACCATTCCATTCCTAGCTCTTTCTCTATCAGTTCAGCAAGATTAATTGTTGTCTTTACCATAAAGTCACTTTGATATAGGTGGTTTACATGAGGAGCAAGCAAGCGTCTCGAGACGTCTGAGGTCTGAACAGAAGAGGTAAAATCAAAAAGAAAGTTCTATCTGTCAGACTGAAGTTGTGTTGAGAACTGGCCTGTGGGAGGTGCTTGCCATAGATCAGTGTTAGGAGCCCGTTACTGAGGGAGAGACTGAGATTCACGATGCTGTGACTCCAGCACTAGTTCTTCTCTTGGCATCTTCCACGTGGAAAATGCTGCTGCTCGACTTGTTCAATAATGGTCCAGGCTTTACCGAGAGGTTTGAGGAACATAACCTTTGCCTGGCTTGAGCTAATTTTCCATCTCAAATTCTGGTGTCCTCTTCATACCTGAAGTTTTTCTGCAAGTGAGAGGATGGTCTCATAAGAACAGAGGAGGTTTTTTGAGGTTGCTCTTTTTGGAAACACATTCTGCCCAGTGACCAATGGTCACAGAGGTTTAAGCTCAGTATCTAACGTGAGAGATTTCTGAAAATCTAATATATTTGGCCCATGGACTAACAGTTTGTACTCCTGAGCACCTTGTTGAAGGCTATGATCTCTTCTTACAGTGTACTCCATTGGTCAGAGCCCTCAGAGTGATCTTGCAGGAGACATGGTCCTGCAGCTCCTGTGCTCTCTGTGAGAGATTAAAGGGGGAATCAAGTCATGCAGGGACTAAATGGAAGTGAGATGCCTTCATTGGTGGGAATTTCCTTCTACCCAAATTCCTTGCACTGGCAGCTTTGCAAAGCTTAGCCTTAAAGGTCAGTCTAAGTTTTATGTACTACTACGGCCGAAGGGAGAAAAAGAAAATGCAAGAAGTTTCCTTTTACCTAGTTTACCCTGATGCTCTGCACATTAAACAACAACAACAAATTAAAAAACTTGTGCGTAAAAGTAAATAAAATTTAAAAAACCACTTCCCCAGAGAAGCGAAGCAGAAGGTAGGTGGCAGTTGAGAGTGCACAGGTCTTCTAAAGGTGCTTTAGAGTTAAGGGAGAGCTTAACACGGAGCACAAAGACAGCCCTGTGCTGCTCAGCCCGTCACTCTGGGGCTCCCTGGTTATGTTTGTTGGACTGAAAGTGGATGAGGCAAAAACAAATAGTGGTATCCACTAGAGATTGATAAAATAGAGGTCACCTCTAGTAATATATAGTAGAATTATTCTCCAAAGAGCTCAATTTTAATTACATACTGGTTTAAGAGTATTACTTGCACAAAACCCTGCTACCTGTTTATGCTTCCAAAACCTAATGGAGTTATATTGAATAACTGAAAGGCCCCCAAATCACACTGACAACTTGTCTTCTAAACTCTGTTATGTTTTGTCTTAGCACAAGTGCCAGTGCTAAAGATTATTGATGCAACTGCTTGCTTTTAGATGCTGAATCACATTAGCCTCCCTCCTGCCCTCCTATTTCATTAAGAATCTGGCTGCAGATCAAAAAATGTAATGCCTTCTCCGCGTAGGGCCCCATAACTTTCACAAGCCCTAAAAAACCGACTGGCAGTGCATTGATTTCTTTCTCTTTTCTTTCTTTCTTTCTCCTGCTCACTCTAGCTTGCTTTTGTTCTGTTGCTCTCTCTTTTACTCTTTTTTCATTCTTTCTCTTTCTTTCACTGTCTTTGCTACTTTCTCATGAGTTCTCTTCTCCTCCCCCCTCTCCTTTCTTCTTCTTTCTCTTTCTCCTCACCCCCTTTTTTTTTCTCATGGAGTGGTGAGAGAGAAAAATAGAAGTAGGAGGAGGGCAAGAGGTCAGCATGTGAGGAATTCCAGTTTAGCAGACAAAGCCAAAACACTAATGTATGTCCATATATTGCATCTGATATTTTTATTTTATCTGCTCACAACAGAATAACTGTAAGTTGTTGTTTTGTTTTCCAAAAGCTAATTTATTTATTTTTTCTTTCTTCATTGCTGTCGTATTTGTTATAATTTGGACAAATCAGTACTCAGTCAACTTAGNTATCCAATAATGCAGAAAAAAAAAAAAAAAAAAAAAAAAAAAAGTCTGTATGGAAGGATCTCCCAAAAGCTCTGCTGGAGCAGAGACCAGAGGGTGACCTTGCTAAAACCAGTGGGACTCTTGCCAGCAGTTTCAATAGGATCAGGATTCATCCTGAGATTCTGGATTCCAGCCAGGGGATTAGGTCCATCTGGCATGTAGGTGCTACGGGAGACATCCAGAGCTCTGCTCTGGGCTTCACAGCAGGCTCAGCTTTTACTCCCAGATGGGTAATAAGCAGAAGAACTGTAAGAAACTTGGTCCAGTTTTGTAAGAAAAATAACTCTACTAGGTAACACTGGTATTTCTAGTGTAACTCTTTGTCCCCAAAAACTTGTAAAGTCCCTTTCCTGGTGTCCCCATCAGTGCAATGGAGAACTTTGTCTTCTCCTAATTTGTGAGCTGGTGTCCCTCAGGTTGGCTGGTGGAGCTGAGTCCTGCTGAACCAGCACTACCCAACTGGCTGAAGGCACTTGTGCTCAAAGCTTTTCTGCCCCCGGGCTGGCAATTCTTCCCTGTGAGACTGCCGGGGGGCTGATGTTTTGTACTGGCCCACCAGGCTCTCTGCAAACAGCCAGGGTTGCACTGAGGCCGAGCAGAAATGGTATGTTGAGATTCATTTCCTTGTCCTTCTTCAGTTTTCAGAGTATTTCTATGTAAACTGCCTTCAGTCCCCACCTACCTAAGTCATACACGTGTGTACACACACCTGGATGCACAAACAGGAGCTGTGCCAACACATGTACCATTATACCTTCTTTAATGACTTGGTGTACAAATTTCTCCTGCTTGGGAATCAAGCTGCCTTCCTCAAAACAGGAAAAAAAATAATCTAAGTTACGTAACGGTATAGTTTTATGTTCTTGTTTAAATAGAATGACACATCATTTTTGACCAGGTCTTGAAATCAATACTTTCCCCCAAACGAAAGATTCATTTGGGTATTCTTGCCATCCTTCTGCTTCTCCCCCAGCATCTCTGTGGCACCAGTTAGAAAGAGGAACAATCTCCAGCATCTATCATTTCACCACCAACAGCGGTGTTCAGAGCTAAAGCAAATAAAAATCTTTGCTGAAGCAAAGTCTTGCAGTCACATAACACCCGTGTTAATCTTGATTTGTTACTTGCTGATTTTAAGGAACATGTTTGTTTATTTTTTGACTTAGTGCTATACAGCCCAAGGCATTTATTCGTATAACTTTTAAAGTTGCTTCATTTGGAACACGCTTCACGTAAAGATCATATTAATTAGGTCCTATACCTAAAGTTCATCTTAATTAGCATTGTTTTTTTCCCTGAGGTTCTAGTAATTTGTTAGGATTCAACATGGATATTCTGGAGCATTAGCGGACTGATAATTAGTCAACTGTTCTTATTTCCATTACCTTTAACACAAGCAGGATTAGGCCTCCAAACTGCTGTGTGTAAGCTGATACAACCATGGCGATTTCATTAAACATTTTAATAAATCTCTCTCACATAAATACCCATAAATGCACACATGCATGTGCATATCCAATCCCATTTATTCTGAATAGGGAAAATAACTCTGCCGTGGCAGTTTTCTCTCATGTACTGTTTATTTTCCCCATGTAAATTAGTTTAGTTGTTTTTCAGAACCATTCACATATTCCACTTCATTTCACAACTAATTTCTGGGATTTGTTTGATAGTCAGCTATTATCTTTTTTGGACATATGTACTTTCTTTGTACTTCTTGTTTCCCTAGCTGAGCAAACAGTTGCTTGCTTCTTTATGTAATATTAAACCAAGTCCTATATCCTTAAACAGGACCGTACAAATAAAATAGGACACTATTGCTGTGGAACAAATGCTTGGGACTGAAGTTGTGTGAAGTTATGATTACAGCTGCATGAGAGTGGTCTTGTACTGTTTGGAATTTATAATTGCTGAGTAGGGAAAATTAATTAAAAGTGCTGCAGACACCTTGTAGAAGCAGCGTATGGAAATGTTTCCTATGGCAAAGCACAGACCTTTAATGCAGCAGCGTACAGCGTCGTATCATCCTGAGAATCACCCTGAGTAATTTCCAGCCTACGGTAGTACTGGGCTGCATAGAAAATGTTAGGATTTTGTATTTACATCTGGGAAGCATCACTAACTGTTATAACAAGTGCTGGAGCCGCAGGATCTTTGGGCAGATTTCTCAGTGTGTAAGTATCAGAGTATTTAAAATTAAGATGGAGGCAGAGAAGTCTTTCGGAAGCCACTGTAGAAGTCTTAGGTAAACTAAGCGACTTCTGCAGCTCTAGACACCTTCTAGGCACCTGCACAAAGCTGGGCCTTGTCGGCAGATGTGGAAAGTGTCCTTCTGATTAAGCGCAGTCTGCAAGAAAGGTCTGGGGTTTGGTTTGAGCTTGGGGTTTTTTTTGGTTTTTGGGTTTTTTTTTTGTGTGTAGCTTTTCTTCAATGTGAATTTTATATCTTTTCCTAGGTAGGTGCTCTAGAGAAAGCAGATGATTTTCCTAGGCTCATTTCCAAGTACCTGAGTTCTGTATCTCAAAGGGATTGAGGTGTCAAACTGAACTCTGAATTCAGGTACCCAAGTCAGATTTAGTTTTGTCAGTTATGGCTGCTAAGAGAGGGTCAGATTCGGGATGACAGAATGAGACCAGATAAAGCTTCCTTCTGCGTGTGTGTCTGTGCTGCAAGCAGGAGACGTACCGTCAGCCACCTGGAGATGTACTCAAGATTGCTTTGGTCTCGTTGCTCAAGTCACAATCGTATTTAGGATGAAGTGAAATGAGCTTCATCCTGGGCTGACAACAGAAGAATGTGGCCAGACTCTCCAGAGAGCTTGTTTAGCCCTCGCTGAAGGCCACATTGCTGATGCCTTCTCCTCGATGGCTAACGAAGCTGGCCAACATTAGAGATCGTTAGCGTGTATTTATACATATTGTCACCTCCTCTCCTGACGGCACATCCAGTGTGCCCCATAGACCCGGGGACGGAGCACCCCGTCTCTTCCCCTGCTCCGGTGGAGCATGACCACTGCCGCATGGGGAGAAGGTGCTGCAGATGCACCGTAGTGCTCCCCCCATGTCGCTCTGACCGAGGGCAACCACATGCTAACCACACTAACCACACCATCACTTTCTCATCCCTTTACACCCTGTGGTCTCTGAAATGGCTGTGTGTAGGAGGCTGCGCTTTTGTCGTCTGCTGGTTTTCTGCCTCAGGGATGCCCACCTTGACCGTTGGTGGCGCGGAGCTGGCTGTTGTCACGCAGCCTTTTGTTCCACGAGTTAATGGGGATCTTGCGTTGGGCTTTCCAGGTGAGCTGTTAAGAACATCAGTATCACTGCTGTAATGACCTTCGGAGTATCTGCTGATGCCTCGCAGCTCCCAAGGCACTGCTCGTGTCTGCTGAGCCGTGTCACTTTACGGGGGGGGCAAATGCAAAAAAAAAGGCACTTTTCAAGTTTCACAGCTGTAGGCAGATTAGGAAAAAGGGAGAGGCTGATGTAGAAGAATAGAAGGCGGTGTGATCAAGGTGCAGACTTAAAAATAAAATATTTTCTCTTTTTATTCTGGAGTTTAAATAGATTTCTACAGATGTATAGGGAGATGAGAGCACAGAATGCTAAATATAAAACCCCTGGGCTGATTTACAAACTGAGATTCTCCCTGTGGTCTCAGCTATGGGATTTTAAGTAGGAAAATTTAAGGCACCAGGTAGGCTGCAAGAGTGTGTTTCTCCTTTGGTCAGCAGAGAATTATCATTTCTCTCACCATGAGGCATTTAGCTCTTTAGTTTGTGTTGAATTAGGAGAAAAATCTGTATTTTATTTACTGATAAAGGACATATAATTTTAAATGGTATTGGGGCAGTAGAGCTGTAATCTAGGTGGGTTTTCTTCTCCTATAATACAACCTGAAAAGCCTCTCGACTGTGGTTAAAATGTCTGAAATGTTTTAACAGAGCTTGGCACACATTTAATAGAGAAATGGGGGTGGCGCCACCCTGCTGTTTCCAATCAAAGACCAAAAACGATGTAGAAGAGTCGCAATCTCTGTTCCGAAAGTGGGCGTATGACTGGTGTGATTTCACCCTGATGATTTGGAGGCGGCACCGCTCACACCTCCTGGGGTCTGCCTGAGTCCTGGGGGGAGACCTGAGCAGGGAAAACTGCTTTTGGCAGTTTTAAACAAAATTAAAATATGTTTTTCCATTCCCAGTGTTGGACGTAGAGCTGGCGTGGGGCATCATCTCCTCTAGATGGGGAACAGTTATGGGTATTTCTGGCCCTTCCAGCCTGGTGAGGGGGTGCTTGCTGGCTGGTGAGGTGCTGCAAGTTGTCACTGCTCCCAGCCAAATAAAATAAACCAGCATCTTGTGAAGATACAGTGGCCCACAATGCTTCTGAGGTACTTTGCAGATTGCAAAGCACTTGTCACCACTGAGAGTAAGAAGTTGGATAGTTATCCTCTGCTTTCATAGATTTTTTTTTTTCCTGTTTTAAACTATGATTTTTGGATGAATTATTGCTTCCCATAGTGCTTCATGGTAATCTATTCATGCAATGCTGGCTCAAGACACTCTAGAAATAATTTATTCCCAGACATATTAATTTAAGCCTGTCTCTGCATTCACCTCACTAAAGCACAATCTACGCGTGTTCCCTATGAGCTTCTGGAGAGAGAAAAGGAGTTTTCTGGCAGAGAGATTTGGAGCCTTTCAGTAAGATTGCACTTAAATGCATAATATGGATTTCAGACTTGAGGACTTTTGAAGGCTGGAAATAATCAATTTGCATGACAAGACGGAGTCCTGGAGCTGGTACAGCTGCTCCAGCATGAGCAGAGGTGCTGTCTCCTGTAACCTAGCAGGCACCCTTGGATAGAAATACAGAGGAAAATTTTGGGCTAGAAAATATATGAGAAGTCAAGGCAGTTGTAGCCATTTGGTCTGGCAGAGAATTTGTGCCGTAGTCATTTTCCAGAAGCCTAAAGCGAAATCTATTGCACAGCAACACTAAAATAATTACCCTAAGGGTAAAGGTGGCCAGAAAAGAAGTAACAATCTTATCATCCCAGTTTAACTGGGAAGCGACAAAGTTGTCATGTTTTCATTTCTTTGTCATTTCATTTTGCCTGCTTACTAATTCCTTCCTCGAGACTGGCTTTATTCTGCCTAGACTTCCCCATAGAAAGCAATATCCACAGAAAAAATTATCTTCTATTTACTTCCTTTTACTTGTCTTGGCCATACAAATTTTAATTCTCAAAATTTTTTGGATGATATTAAGCATGTCAGCGTGGTACATGAGGATATAACTAAGAGTAATGGGACGAACCTGAGCCAAAGCAAATGTTGGCTGAATAGCAGGAGATGGTCTGTTACTGAGGGCTGCTGGAGGAAGGTAGGGTTTCCCTAGGGGAGCGATGGAAAAACCATTACTTGAGACATTGACAGCCAAACTGGACAAAACCTTTGAAAAGATCTTTGAGGGGGTGAAAGTTTTCTTAAAGGATGTGGGGACTAAATAATCTAACAGCTCCTGCCTCACGGCTGCTGGGCTGAGCTCACAGAGCCTGCTCTCGTACCCCCAAGCACCCTAATACAGCAGAAGGCTGTTGCTGCGATCTCTCGCCCTCTTTGCTGCCCAGGGAGGTTCTTACGGCATTTGTTTACGGGTTTTGGTGGTGAATGCTGTGGCAGCAGGAGCTCCGTGTGTAGCCCCTGGATTTCCGCAGCTCCCCTCATCTCTTACAGGGCAGAGGGACCCCATGGGAGCACTGCCCCTGGGCAGGCAAGGTGGGCACCCCCAGGCCATACGAGAAGCCTGGGATCGTCCTGAGCTGAGAGCTGGATTTCAAAGCCCAAGAGAAGCATCCCATCCCATGCTTCCTCCACCACTGTCCCTCTTCCTCCTGTTCCTCTTAACGCTACCGCAGGACAGACAGTCAGAGCTGGTGTATCCCTAGCTCTGAAGGTTTTTTCTGAAGCAGCATATGTGAATCACTGCTAGACTCTCGCATTTTAAACAACTTTCCAACTGAAATTATAGCAGAGATGAAAGCATTAAGTATACATTGGTAGAGTGGGTCCCGAATAATGAAAAATGCATAAGCTTAAGTCTTCCCCCCTTCCTTTTAATACAGAACAGGTAAATTCCTAAATTCCATTTTTCTTCTCTGGAGATTTACATACTGAATTTGCTCTGAGACAGAAGAGCAAGCTCTTCTTTAGTGGGTGAGTTTTGTGCTGAATGCAGCTGTGTGATGCTTTCCCCCCCTAACAAAAATATCTAGCATTGCTCCAGGGTAACAGCAGATAAAGACCCAGCCTCGAGAGAGGCAAAAGCAAACCCCCACCCCAGAGCCCCTCAGGAAAGGTAACCCCTTTGGAGGGCATTTTGCTGAGCTCCCTGGTTAAACTCCCTCTTAGCAGCCAGCCGTGCTGCTGACACAGAGAGCTGGAGCAGGAACAGCTCATCTACTCAGCACCTGCCAGTGAACACTTGTTTCTGCCAAGAGTAACTTGGTACCAACTTCAATAATATCACAATGCGGTATTTAAATAATTTGACAAGGCTATTTGGATAACTACCAGGAGTTGCTCAAGTCAGTAATTTTCCTTTTGGGAGACTAAGTTAGGATCTGCATTTTCTCAAAGATAATATTGCTTCGTCCCGTCGCTGAAGGAATTTGAAAACGTGAGTACATGTATATACATATATTAGATGGTAGATTTTAACGTAGTGGAAAATAAAAGGCTGATAGTGAAGCCCAGAGCAAGATATGCCCCTCCACCCGCCAGACCCTGGAGCCGTTCTCTCCTGCTGTCCTCCACCAGAGCTGTAAAGAGGTTATTTGGGCTCTGTGTGGACTGGTTGAGGCTTTCTTCCTCCAGAGCCAAAGCAATGGCTCTCTAGGCCATGCCTTGCTTTAATTCCTTAATAATCTGTTCTTGCGTCACCTTGGGAAGGAGCTCCAAGGGCTGAAGGTTGCTCTGTGCCTCTTGTACTGTTCACACCACCTCCAGGGGACTTGCATCTTACAGGCTGAAAAATGCAGGTCTAGACCTGAAACTGAAAAGATGTATTTAATCCTAACACCATGTCTCGATATTCTTCATGAGTTACTTTGCTCTGAGTTTGCACTGAGTAGGGACACGTTTGTAGAGGGGAGTATTAAATTTTGCTGTGTGCTTGAATTCACGTGGCTAATTACCCACATCTCAGAGAAAAATCTCTCTCAAAACATGGGAGTCGGAGTTTGCAGCAAGGCTGCTGGGGCGCTGATCCACAAACCGTGCCACTTCCCACCCAGCCTGAATATTGGGTTTTCCAAGTTACGAGGCACAGCTTTGCAGCTGGGACGGGGGAATATTTCATAACCTGTTAACAAAAAGATTGGTCTCATCTGCATTAGGCTGGCAGAAGCCAGCCCAAGGCAGACTACAAAGTTGGGATTCGGATTGCTGTGAAGGATGTTTTCCTGATTCGAGTGTGTTGGTGCTGATGCCGTTTAAAACATCCCGGTCTGTAGTCCCACGTTCCCCAGGTGCCCAGATACGCGCGTGATGGATGTCCTGTAAACCAGGTGTGCCTTCCAACTCTGGCACCAGGCTATTAACCTCTGGGTATTTGCATTATTAGTCAGTTTTCTAAATCCTTGGTCTTAAGTACAGAGAGAGAAAAGGTTTTTCCATTTTTTTGGAGCTTGAAGTTGTCTGGTATGAATTTTACAAAGCACTCAAAACGCTTCGCTTTCAGCCAATTTGCTACTCTGGCTATATTCTGCCTCATATCTTCACAGAAAATTACTTGCTGCCAGCCAAATAGAGAATGTTGATGACCTATTAATTTATGACATGCATTTGGAGCTAGGAACAAATTTATAAACAAACTTTAACTTCTTTCCCCCCTGTGAATTGTACCAGCATTTGTTTTAATTTCCCAGTAGTCATGCTTAATGTGTCAGAAGCTATGTTCGACTTCTTGTTTTCCTCCAAAAAGAGGGGAAAAAAAAAGGAGAAATAGCTAACTAAAGTTCAGCTCCTGTCAGATATTATGAGCCACACTTTGAAATGAGGTATGAATCCAAATAAAATATTTTAACTATGTAGTATTTTACTAAAATCTGGAGGAGAAGAGGTTTACTTACTAAACAGTCGTTTGGGTTGTAAACCTTAAAGTATTCACCAAGGTCTCTTAAAGTTAAACAGAAAAGAAATATCTATCAGCACATTTTAACAGAAAGCAGAAGTCCTTACTAGATAGTGTACAAAAAAAAA
>VZRU01009570.1:0-36362 GCA_013398155.1 Pedionomus torquatus | reverse complement strand
AAAAAAAAAAAAAAAAAAAAAAAGCACAGCTTTTAAAGGTACTTTGCTCAAGTGATGCAGGAAAAATTCCTCGAGCCAGTATGGAAATTAGTATAGCTGAAGGTAATCTAAATTGTTGGCATTCATTTGATGCTACAGCAACCCTGGGACCAATCCTGGAAACTCTTCTTCAATTAATATTACTAAAGTCAACAGAATTCAGTGCAAGAGCATAGCTCTGTGCCAGCAGTGGGGCGGTCCGGGGGCTGCTGCTGGGGCTTGGGCTGGTGCCTCCACCATGGTCCTGTCCTGGTTCCCTTGCTCCTCCTGTCTCCAGCCCTGTTAAAGATGCTTTTCTCCTCCTGAAATGGTCCTTATGATTTGTCTACAGGCTGTGTCCTCTATCAGCTTTCCAGGAGGCAGATTTGTCACATAAGGAAAAATGTCTGGAGAGAAGGTTTTTTCCAGGTGTCTCAGTGACAGAGGGTTGTTCCCTTGCTAGAACCACCAGTGAGTTGGGGCAGCTGTTTTACAACTGGAGACAAAATGATGTCTAAATGAAGGGTGATATCTGGGGGACACGGGGACATGAATAGGTATTTGGGATCCTTTAAGTGGATTTTGATGCTGGGGCCTATGCAGTGCAAGAAGTGCTTAGGGGTCAGCTCCTGCCACAGGGACTTAAGCACCAAAGTTTGTTTTTAGCTGCCAAAATCCAGCATTTAATCAATCCTCTAGGGAGATTGAGCCATTGTCCAAACCCTGCTTCTGCTAGGGGAGCACCATTAACAGAACATAGTAGGTATGGTATAAAAGAAAGAAAGGCTCTGTTTCATTGTGATTTTCATGAAAAAAAAGAAAATAATAGTACTTTCTCACAGCCACTCAAGGGATTCATGACCCTTAATTCTTGGGGGAAAATACACCTTTTTCTTCCAATTTGTTGCAGGCCTTGAAGTCCCTGCTGGGGCTGAGACAAGCCCTGCGTTATCTCCAAGGTGTTTTACACCTGGAAGCCCACATCATGTCCTTGCCCATTCCATGGGACTTCTTTGTAGGTCCAAACCCACGCACAGAGCAGGACGTACAAAAATTTGGGGGGGAAGGGGTAAAGACAAACACCAAAGACTGGCCACAGCGATGCCTAAGTTTCTACCTCATAACTTCAAGAGCCACGGCTGTGCTTCAGAGTCCTGTTGGCCGTTTTCTGGCAGGCTGTAGCCACGCTGATCAGCAGAGGCCAAGCCTTGGGGTTTCTGGAGCAGCTTTTGCCCACCAGAACGTTCCCCAGAGTCAAGGAAATGTTCTTCTTGCAGCAGCGCTCACGGCACGTCCGCGCTGGGCTGCTCTGGCTACACAATGAGCTCTCAGGAGGGCCAAAGATTTAGCCAGCAGAGTTGATTTTTTTTTTTTATGAGTTTGTCAAACTGTTTGTTGTGAATTGTATTTGTTAGGCAATTAGCTCTGGTTGCCACCCTCTCTGGGCTTTGCAGTGTTGCCCGCTTGGTTGCGATACACAATTTCCAGCCTATGAATTGCTTTGGGAGGGGATCACTTTGAATAGCCCTGTGTTGTCTGAGTGTGTTCTGTTGGTTTGTGTTTTTTTTTTAAAGCCAGAGAGCATCACTGAAAAACTGTCTGCATTTAAGTGCAAAATTTTAACAGATTTAGGGGAAAGAAAATAAGCCTTTAGTTTTTTTAAATGCACCAGGAGGTCTTGTGAGGATTGTCAGAAGCTATTTTTAACGGCCAGCCACCTCCCCACTTACTGTACCAAAAAAACTGCAGATCATTTCTTTATTTCGTCTCTTGACCATATTCGCCATCCTCTCTTAGGAATTAATAAGGCTGATCTGGACAAAGTGGAAAACTCTCCAGGCAGCTCATTCTGCTCTGCTGCCGCTCGCTCAACTGTGTTTCACACTGCAGGCGCCCGCTGCTGTCCTGTTTCTATCAACTTTTATCCTTTGTTACAACTTGTCGTGAGTTCATCCTCGGTTCTCAAACCACTGAATCGTTCCTTCTACGTGTTAACGCCAAACTATCTGCAAGGATGGGGAAAAGAAAGGAAAAAAAGGCAGTAGCACGTGGTCTGTCCTTGGAGCCTTTGTTAGTTATGGGTGAAAACAAACCCCGTCCCAGCCTAACCTTTGTGCTCTTGAAAACCATCCCTGTATTCCCTGAGCTGCCTGTGCCGCTGCTGCACCACCGCCGTCCTCCAGGGACCCGTCAGCATCCTTATTCATCCAGGAGCCCAACTAATGGGAACCCTCCACCTGCTCCAGGGTGACTCCGTCTCTCCCCACTGCGATGCTTGCCGGGATGTGATCCTTGCCTGTTGTCACGACCTTGTTTTATTGGATGTTCTAATAGAAGCTGAAATGGATATTAGCTGTAATTACTCATTCCGCAAGATTCTGTAGGTCACTCTTTGTACCAGAGTTGAGAACCTTCATTGTCTACATTGCTTAAATTACTGAACATTGTGCCATCAGTTCTGAATTAGTGCTCATTAATGAGCCTGTGGTTCGAAAAATTCCCTATTTATTATTCAGAGGCCAAGTATAATTCAGGCAGCTGCAATGCAACATTACTTGCTTGACTTTTGATCTGTGATGGAAAGGCCTGGTTTGGGTTTGTGTTATTTTTACGTAGGAAGGAGGCATATAGCAAAGAGGCATGCATTTTTTCCCCTCCTAGCCTGGGATCTCTCTCTTAGGTATCAGACTCTTTTAGAATTAAGCAAACCTTTCCTTTTTTTTGGATGTACTAATATGTACTTGGTTACTGAGTGGATAATTCCAAGATCATATTAAATTTCTCTATAACCTGAAGAAGACTGGCTGCTGCATTAACCCCCTGCATGAGATGCTCTCTTCCTCTGTCTTCCACTTTTGTACCTGCTCCTTCTCTGCTCTTTCTCTCTCTTTCTCTCCTGAGCCCAAAAAATCCCAAGCGTTGACACATCATTGCAGACTGCTAGTCCCCACTATTTTAAGCTATAATTATCTCCTTTATGTTTTCTAACACTTCTACTAAAGGTTAAGTGGGACTGAATTCTGCGCGCGGTGCGGCTGTGTGCTATGAAGCCGATGCTGACAATGTGGTGGTCCCACGCCTGGTGGTCAGAGGATGGGCTTCACCTGCATCAGCATCCCTGGCCAGTCCTCCCCGGGGACACTTCAGTCCCTTTGCTTTGCACCCTCTGGCCTCATCATGTTAAGTGGCAAACAACCTTATGGGAAAAAATAGTGTCATGTATTTTGGGGAGGGGGAGGCCATGTGTGGAAAGGAAACCGAATGAGTAGGATCTTATTTTCTGCAGGGGAAAAAGGGAGTGCCTCAAGATGTTCGGTGCTGTTTTGGGGTTTGCTAATCGATGCTGGCAGCACCCCGAGGGCGAGGGAGCCGGGAGGGAGCAGGCACCCTCCCAGCACCGCCGCTCGGCTCAGCACAGCAGAGCGTTCCCAGGGACCTGCCGTTTATGACTGAGCATTTCTTGTGTCAATAATTAAGAAAAAATATCAACGTGATAACAGCAGGAGGTGGAGATAAAGCTGAGCCTAGGACTATAACAACTTAAAGGAGCACAACCTGCCAGTATGCCAACAGACCATGGGGCTGTTGAGTTTCCTAAGGGGAGAGCAAAACCAGCACTGGCTGGTATTAGGCTGTTTCTCAAGAGAGACTAAATGTTATAGCTTTTTTGAAAAAAAAAAAAAAAAACAAAACAAAACAAAAAAAAAAAAGCAAAACAAAAAAAACCAAAACACCCTGGTTCTGTGGGATTTGAAATCAGACCTGTGAAGTTTGCACTATCCAGCCTCCAAGAACATTTAATAAAATGGCCAAGATATCCCGAGTTTCTCCTTGCCCTGCTCTGGCACTGCTAGCATTATTTTTCACTGATTTTTGACTAGAAAATGGAGCACGCTTGTTTTCTTGGCCAAATCACCGTTTTGTTTAGGCAACATTTCACAGATAATTATCTGTGGGGAATGGGGAACCTTCCGAGGAAAAGTCAAATTAGCAATTTTAATGCTAGAAAATTCTTGAAGAAGTGCAGCTTGCGTAATTGATAGAGACCTAATCTTTACAAGTTATAGCAGTCTTTGAAGAGTCCCCAGCATATTTAACTTTATTCTGTAATTGTATGCTCGGGCTCTGAAGATATCTTAAGACTTGCTATTTATCTGCCTGGTGAGGCGCAACACTTTCTTATTAAAAACATATCTATCATGGTTAATGACTTGATTTTTTTCCTTTAATACAGTACAATGACAGGTGTAAAGAGAAGATGAGCATCAGATGCTTGAGCAATATGCTCACTGTTTCAAGACGCCTTGAACATCAGCATTCCTTCATGGTGCCAGAGGAAAAAAAAAATACGCTACACAGATTACACGCTTGTGTTAGATAGAAAATAGTACCATTTGCAGTTTCAGTTAAAAGCATGTTGAAGTGCATATGGAAAATACCATTAGGAGGAACTCCAGAGCGCCTGAGTAAAATGGGTCATTAGGCTTTCGTTTGTTGGAGAGTGTCTCCCATCTGACAGTGCAGAATGGTAGCATTTTTAGCAGCTTATGTTCCCAGTTACATTAAACAGACAAACAGATTGACTATTTTGCATTTCTCATTTGACAACAGCTTGTCTTCATTTGCAGCACACTGGTGGCTGAGCTGAAAGCATGGCGGATGAGTGTATCCAAGGTCCTGGTTTTGAATAACAGCAGATGCCAACGTTTAACTTCAAAATCAATCAATTCTTTTTCCTGCATACGGATAAAAGGTCTAGTGAAGTGCCTGAAGGGGGTTTTCTGCTGTTTACAGCTGAAAATATATTAAAAAAAAAAAGAAATTTCATTACAAAACTTTCTGCCAGAGATGCGGATGCTGGTGATTTTATGAAAGTAGGTAGGGGAGAAAGTGTTTCTAATTGAGGGGTGCCAAAACATCATGCGAGGCCTAGTGGAGCTTCACCTTTTTAGGCTCATCTCTGGCAAAGTGCTTGACTGCTGTCAGATCTTGGGTCAGACAACACCGAGAGCTGGCTCTGGGTGATCACCCGCTTTCCTGCTCCACAACCACCAGCGATGACTGCAGGGGCTCCTGATCTGCAACCTCAGGAGGTTATAAATTAAATGTTGAGATTCCTGGAATATTTGGCCTGAAACCACTGTGGCTTATAAAAGCTTCTCCTCCGTGGGGGTGGCTGAGTGGAGAAGATGATGGTAAAATGTACATGGGGTCAAAAATGGTTGAAGGCAGCTGAAGCAGGCTTGGAGCCTCAGCTTCTCAGGACAGTTGCTGTCCCGTTCCCTGTAAGTGCAAAACCATGTGATCTTTGGAGGCGCCAAGAAGCTTAGCGTCTGTTTATCTTCCAGTGATGCACAACTGAAATAGAGAAATAGAGGCTGGCATTTACCACGTATCCATGGTTGGGCTCCTGGTAGAAGTGTGGTGGGAGTCTGCATTTCCTTTTGAAATGGAGGGGTGGGGTCGATTGCCTCGCCGTTCGCGGACCTGGTGATGGGACTCCCCGATGAAACTGTAGGATGTTCTGGGGTGGGAGCAACATCCATCCCTTATCGGCAAGATTTAGCGCCGTCCAGATACTATGAAAGATTCACGAGGTAGTAAAATGCGAGCGGTATAAAGCTAATCCCACTGTCTGGAGCATTTGGCAGGGAGGATGTAGGTCCAATTACACTGTGGATTGTAAATCCTTCTTCCTTCAAGTCAAATTCTCCTCCAAAAAGAGAAGCATTATTCTCTGCCCAGTAGCAGAAAAGACAACCAAACCCAGCACTGTGCTGAGTGAGGTCTGTCACTGTCTTGGGAAAGGAAAGGAGTGGCTTCTCTTGCTCCTTTTTGGCAGGGTTTGAAGGCACTACTGTAGGTCCACATCTTCAGGTGATGGCTGGGGACGTGCAGCCTGAGCTGAAGGGGTCCAGCTCAACCAGCTCAGAGCACAACGGGTAAGGCAAAGCTGTCTTCAGCTTTTCTTAAGTGGCTGGCTGAGTAGCACAGGGTCTGGATCCCAGGTCTCCCAAATCGCTCTGTGTGAGCCTAGGGGCTCAACTCCAGCTTCTGATTTCGGGGAGTAGAAGCTAGACATGACAATGTGCAGCACCGAGTCTCCCGAGTCTCCTCTTCTTTTTTTTTTTTTTTTTTTTTAATTTTGTTTTAGCCTGAGGTCAATGATTTTCTGCAGCCTGAGGGTGACAGGGAGAGTCTCCAGGGACTGATAGCACAGGGACATGCGAAGTGCACCAGTGACATCCCCTTGTGCTCCTGCTGGAATGGTGTCCTTCTCCCATGGGAAGTTCAAAGGTTTTGGCAGCTGCAAACAGCCACCATTTCAGGTGCAACCCAAAAGGTAGTGGTGGAGAACCCTTTACCACTGAAATATTTATTTCCTTCTCTCGCCCATCCTCCCTGAAGATTTGCCTCTTTAGCAGCCCTGATCACATACACAGAGCAAATACTGTTCAGGACCCTGAAATAACACCTGCAGCCAGAAATCCCTCATTAGAATAAATGGTAGGTTTTCATGCAGGTTTTTCTAGCCATTGTAGAGAAACAATTTCTTGATTTTCTTTTTATATAAATATGCTGATGTAGAGCTTTCTGAAATCCTTTGGATAATGTTTTTTTTGATGCCAGGTCAGTTATGTTAGACTCATATTTGAAGATCTGGCTTGGCAGTGCAGAGAATGCAACAAATAAACCTGATTTTGAATCTGAAATAATTGTAGGAGGACACATCTGGGAAAAGAACTGTTGGTACCTAAAACATACAAACAAGCCATTCTGCAGAGCAGCTAGCGTTTGTCATACAGGCACATCTGGCAGCTATAATGAGATGAAAAGTCGATCCTACCTTGTAATTTTCTAAAGCAGTTTCCTTTTTTTGCAGTTTAGTTCATCACATTTAAGCATGAACTAAGGCTTATTGGATTGATCTCACCTAATGCTACCACTCCACGTCCACATGGACTTTTTCTGCGCTACCTGTGATGATCACACAGGCTGCCAGATGTGCTTCGGGTACCCTGGCTTACGTCCAGGCTTCCTTGGGGTCCCCCACCCACCCACGGTCCGAGCAGTGATGCCAGGGATCTGCCAATAACACAACTGGTGCTGATTTTCTTGGGGTTTCATGAGAGAAGATAAATGCTATGGATGCTTGGAGGCCTGTGAAAGGTTGTCAATCTCTAACTAGCCCAGTAGGCTTAGGAATTACTGCAATGAGGGATTTTCTCTAAGTATCTGAAGGGAACCTACGGGAAAGGTGAAGAGGGACTCTTTGTCAGGAAGTGGAGTGATTGGGCAAGAGGTAACAGTTTTAAACTGGAAGAGGGGAGATTTAGATTAGATACTAGAAAGAAATTCTTTGCTGTGAGGGTGGTGAGGCACAGGAACAGGTTGCCCAGAGAAGTTGTGGATGTCCCATCCCTGGAGGGCTTCAAGGCCAGGCTGGATGGGGCTTTGAGCAACCTGGTCTGGTGGGAAGTGTCCCTGCCCATGGTAGTGGGGTTGGAATTTGATGGAATTTTGATCTTTAAGGCTCCTTCCAACTCTAACCATTCTATGATTCCAAGCTGTCAACTTCTGCAGAGCCAGAACAAGGCCCAGCATCAAAAAAAGGCTCCTTATCCTTCTCCTGCAGCAGAGTTTTGCTTAATATACTCTATTATATGCTCCCTGATAACCAAGTCTCCCTGTCCATTCTGCTGGATTGATTTTAACCAGCCTAGCAAGCCACCAGCGTACAGTCAGCACGTGGCTGTGTAATGGGCTGGAGAATCATTCCCGTTCGACTTGTGTGCACAGCCAGGCACACACAGGGTTTAGTCTCGCTCTCTGGAAAGCGAGGCTTCCTCTGTCGTTCTCTGCTGGAACACGGTTTGTTCCGTCCGATTCAAATATCTTCAGGGTCCTGCAGAACCGTCTCTTGTTGTGACTGCGTTTAATCCTCCGCATTTCTGTCCGTTCACAATTTGATGCTGGTGTCCACAGTCCATCGTTAGTAGAGCGTTTGTAGTGATTAAAAGGAAAGAACAAGATTAGAAGAAGCCAAGAGCTGTCTGAGGCACACAAAGGAAAAAAATAAAAAAAACCAAAACCCAATGGGAAACCACTTTGAAGGCCACTGGAGTAGGAGAGGTCTCAGCATGTGGGTAAAAGACATGAGCAAGTAAATGATTTGACAAAGGCCATTGCTTGGGCTGCTTGTATGATTGTTTCACAGTAGAAAGAGCGTAATATTGATTCCAAAAGCGCCGTCTGTCCTTTTACCTAGAGGTATGAATGTTGATAGTCAAAAGGGTACAGGTTTTTGACAAAGGCATTAAGGAACGGCTATGGAAAGTACCACCGCTCAAATGACCACGCTTGCTTTCTTCTCGCCCTTTCAAAAAAACTGTTGCCGTTGCTAGGACATGCATTTAGGACTCTTTGTTGTCTTAATGGAGACTGAAACAAGTGTAGAGTTTGGCGTTGGCTTTTTTTATTCATCAGCTGAATAAAAAAGCCAAGCAGACAAAGCATTTGTAGTGCAAGAGTGGAGTGCAAATCCCTCCCTGTAAGCTGAACAAAAAAGCTCATTAAGAGGAGGTGGGATTTCCTGGTCACAGCTTTTAACTAAAGGGCAAAGGTCTCCTGTTAAGTACCATACAGTCTAAACAGGGCTGCGTAAAATTATGGGGGGGGGATGGAGGGGGGGGGAAGTCAAATATTTGTTCTTAATTCTCAAGTTAGTTTATCCAGAGCGGCAACCAGGGAAGTGTTGGGAATGATTAAACGGCTGCATTGAGGCTACAAATTGCTGCTACTTGCTTTTGTAGCTGGACTTGTTGCAGTTGAGTGATGTCGCCCATCAGTGCATTGTGTGCACAGTAAAACAGTCGAGCAGTGACAGATAGACTGAAACTCGGAGCTACTCCATCACCGCTGAAGGATCCTGCTCGCTGGGAATTGCGAATGAGCACAAGCCACGCACGCTGCTCAGGAACAGCTGCTTTCACTCCAGCCCAGCTCCTCAGCTGGCCGGGGCAAGCAGCAACTAGTCAATATGCTTTATCTCTGATCTCACCAGGGAGGAGAGCCAAACCAAAGCCAAGCAAAATAAATAATTTGGCAAAACGCTCCACTGATAGGTCTAGATGCTCAGATTGTGAACTTCCCAGCCGGCAGCAGGCAATGGCCAGTGGGAGGGCGAGTCGCAAGGAGAGCCTGGGGCAGTGGTGCTGGACACCGGGCTGGAAACCTGCACAAACCACCCGGAAAAATTAGGTGCTGAGGTAGCAGCTCAGTCCATCCTTCCCGCTGTTGCCCGAGCAGAGCAGAACCGGTGCCGCCAGGACCGGTTTGTGTACTGGGTTGCAAATGCTGCGTCTTGCACCCATAAAATGATCCCATAAAAAAAAAAAAAAAAGATGAGAAAAGGTGATCTCAGCAATAGGGCCCAAGGCAAGGGCAGTCAGAGCCCGAGGAAGCATGAGCATCCTTTGGGATAAGAAGGCAGCGCTGGCCGAAGTTTTTGGTCTGGTGGCAGTGATGCCCTGCTGGGCTGGAACCTGGGTGGCCTCCTCAGGGCAAAGGGCTGTATCAGTGGGATGGGTGGCTTGGGTGCTACAATGCACTTCCCAGCAGGTTGTCTAGGAACAGGCAAAAGCGCCTTTTAAGAGGGGCTCTGCACAAATTTCTTCGCTCCCATGATTTGCCGTCTCCCTCTGCCTGTCCACAAATGGGCAGATCCCTCCGCTGCGTTGCCAAAGGATTCGGGGAAATGTCCCCAGCATCTTCTCCCCATTCTCTTTCTGCCCGTTTCCTCCTGCGGTTTCACACCTCTCTTCTCTGGCGGACTGTTTACAAGCACATTTGGGTTGCTGTTTTGCTTGCTTTGTTGATCGGAAAAGACGACAGACAAACGCAGCCATGTAGTTACAAAGGTTTAGAAGACTCAGTTCTGGGAACAGGTTTATTTTGGGCTGGAAAATAAATTGAAATTTGGTTTATACAGATTGTTCTCGCTAACTGTGGTATCAGCAGATTTTATGTATGGGTTCATCATGAAATTGAAATGGCCAAGGCTTAATATACATTGTGAGCTCTAATTGAAGGGATTAATTAACACTAAAGCCAAATTCTTCCAATCATGTGCTAAACAGAAATCAGGGAGGAGCAGGTAAGCAGCATGGATATCGTTTGGCATTCTTTCTGAAACACAGATTAGCATTTAGAGTCCAATCCTTTGCAAAAACTCATTAATGGGCAATTAATTATGCTTCATAATTTGCACCCTACACTTAACTATGTGCAGAACGGTGGCAGCTGCATTGGTACAAAATCAAAATAAAATGAAACCACACCAAAGACAACAGTTGTGCCAAACGGAGCTTGAAGATAGATCTCCGTACTGATGTTGGCTCCCTATTTATTAGGATAATGAAATCTCTCCCGTGGAAGGCCCTTGAAGTGCCTCAGCATGAAGTTTTGAACTCTCCCCTGTAATTGTTTCATTTGGAGAATGAATTTTGGTGCTTCTATTTTTGTACTTGTTCAGTTTTTAGCGATAAGCAGAGGTGGTTGATGACAGGCAGGTATGTGCAATAATATCCTTGTGCTCTGAGAATAACTGCTTTCGATAGGCACAGCCCCATGTCAGGATGTTTAGTATTGAAAAAAAATCAAGAAACTGTCAGGTTAGAAATGGTCCCATTCTAGAATCAAGGGATTTATTAACTTATTAAAAAAAAAAAAAAAGGTGTGAGTTTTGAGCAAACCTGGCTTTTTATTTGTGGTGGGTTTTTTTGGTTTGTTTTTTTTTGCTTCAGGTGGAAAAAAAAGGCAGAAACCTGAATGTCAAAGAGAAACTCAGAAGGTGAAAGAACCCATGTGAACTGAAACCAGAAACAGCTCACACAAACCTGCTGAGAAACAAAACTGCCTTTGCTTAGCCATATACCAACTCACATTCAATCTTTTTATTTATTTATTTATTTATTTATATCTCAGGAGCTTTAGGAAGCCCTAATCCTTGCAGTTGGTTGGGTGTGTGGAAGTCAGATTACAAAGGAGAGAGGGAGACGGGGAGAGGAGCATCAAGGAGAGCTAGAGGGAAGTTGCACTGCAGCAGGCAAGGTGGAACAAATCTTGTGTTATGCTGTTGTAAACAGGAGGAGGCTGAGAGTGGCTGCATGACCTGAGGGCATACAGGATGTCTGTTAGGGTTGGAAAACTAACATGGGTCTCGCGTGTCACCCTGCTGAAAGTGGCTTTGGAACCCAGGTACTCAACGGGAAAAGGTGTGGATGTGCAGTAGACCACGTAGGAACAAGCGTGGGCACAAACAGCTCACCAAGGACATGATATGGTTTTGGTGTGAACCAGTAAGAGAACAAGGATTTTTGAGGAGAAGGGCTTTGGTGAAAAGCCTCCAGTCCTGGGCAGCTGAATGAGTTGCACTGAAAGTGCAGCACGAGTGTCCTGGCAGTGGGGAGGGATGGATGAGTATTTACTCGCAGTAACATGGAGCCTGGGGGTGGACGGCTGGTTGGCAAGAAAGGTCCTCCAAACCTTCAACTGAAGTTGTAGACTTTATCTTTTGTGTCCACTGTCTTGAAACGGGAAGGTGCAAATGTCTGAGCGTCATTGATCGTGATCATCCTATGGGCATTAGAAAAAGCATCTAATAATCTCTCTCTTTGCGTCTGATGTGGTTTGTGCTGCTTTGCCCCCGGGAAATAACAAACCTGTGTTGAGTGCAGTGCCCTGGTCACACTAGGATTCATTTCAAGACCCTTTGCAGAAGTTGTTGAGCCTTCTGAAGGTGCTAGGTGGATGAGCCAAAAGGCTGGAGAAGCCACGTCTCTTACCTTGCCGTGTTCTACCACTGTCTGAGGAACTGAAGTGCACCGGTTTGGGGACAGTACCCGAGTCTCTCCAGGTGCCCTAAGGGACAGCTGGGGCTTTCATCTCTGGTGTGTGTTACGCAGCAGGAGATGCACATTCTGAACACCTTGCAAGGTTGTGAGTCGACATAGCTCAGGGAAACCAAACCATGTAGTGCCAGTGATTCTTCTTAACAAATATGAATAATTCTGAAAACTAATTCACTGAATAAAGAAATCCAAGAAGATAGGCTAGATAATTTTTGGACATGAGAGAGAGTTCCTGATGGCTCCCTCAGGTAATAATGAAGGAACTGAAATGATCAAAGGCTGTGCTGTCTTCTAGAGCCAGAGCCAGTTACATCAACCTGCTGGAAAAACACAAAGTAGGTAATCAGCGACCCTTGAAGAAAAAATTCATTTTTACAGCATTCAGCTACTGACTTACTTGTAAGGAAAGGAGATTAAAAATTGGAAGAGGGGAAAGTTTTCGAAAATATTTTCATTGTTTATGAATTATTATTTCCCTAATGCCTGTCCTCTTGACCTGTAGCTGATTGATTGTGCACAGCGTGTGCATGGGCACACTTGCGTTCACACCCACGGGGGTTCTGGGGGAAAGCAGGTACCAGCTGTCACCCTGACAGTTTTTATAAGCTGCCAGTGAGATCGTCCTCTCATGGAAACCAAAGGGACTTCCACAGAGAGTGTTTTTCACTACTGAAGTATTTCCCTCGTTCAACTGGAGTCGCGATGTTAAATTTTCAGCTTTTCCTTGGTGGCAGGAGGCTGCCAGGGCTGGACGGCTGTGTCTTGGCCATATTCCCCCATCACCCTTCTGTAGCTGCACACCTCCAGTTGCCACCTCCACCGCCTCTGTGAGCCCGCCCTTACTGACGAGCTGATGTCCCAGACAAGCATCGCAGGGACAGCCTGACCTGGTAATGGTAATAAATGTGGTTTCATGCTACCTTTCTGTCTGCTGTGTCTGCAGAACAGGTCTGAGTAGCTACTGGGGGCTGCCTGAAGGCTCCTCCAAAAGCAAGTCTGAGGAGCAAGAGGAGCACCTGCCAGCTCCTCCTCCTTTCTTGATGAGAAAGCTTTCTTGATGATGCCAGCTCCTCCTCCTTTTCGGTGGAAGAGCCGAAAGGCTGGAGGAGCCACATATCTTACCTTGCCATGTTCTACCACTGTCTGAGGAACTGAAGTGCACCGGTTTGGGGACAGTACCCGAGTCTCTCCAGGTGCCCTAAGGGACAGCTGGGGCTTTTCTGGTTAGCCCAAGAAAGTCAATGCCCACCTCTCTGTGGTGACCTTGCATGGTGCCCTTGCAGGGTAGGTGCTTCCTCAGCCCACGTAGAATAACTTTGGCATCTAGCAGTTAGCCCAGGGACCACGTAGGAGACAGACTATGTGATCATACTCCTGTTTTCACCAGAACACTGCTGCTTTCAGTACAGAATCATCTTCCCCACCACCCAGTGCAGTTTCTTCTGCCCCGTTTCGCCTTGTAGCAGTTTAGGATTGGAAGTAAAAAAAAAAAGTAATACAGCATCTTAGTGAAACTGCAGTCGCACGGGCTTTTAGCGCTCAATTAACCACCATCACAGATTTCTCAGCATACAAGGGAAGAAATAAATACCTTGAACTTTGGTGCCTCGAAGGGACAAGGGGAAAGAAATGGTTATTCCAGGTTTCATTCTCATTCTTTCTTAAAAGTCTTCTCCAGCAAGCTCAAATTGTGTAGCTGATGAAGTGATTTTCTGTGCTGCAAGTATTAAAGGTACCGGCTAATTTAGCTATCATGATAAATGCCTGCTAGGAGCCTATTTTCTTGAAAGAGCAAAGGAAAAAGGAAACCTTTTCTGAAAATGGATAAAAATAACTATATTTTTCTTTGTATGGAAAATATTTTGAGGGAAAATAACCTCAGATAATGTGGGGCAACATGGGCTAACGTGCTATTTAGGGAAAGGACATGAGATTCAACTTCTAAGATACGGATGAGGGAGGAGAGTGGCAATACTATGTCCTTGTAAATCTGTCCAGTTGCTGGCACTTGGCTGCAGTAATTAGCAGAGCTGTTGTAAAAGGCAGTATGATCTTACTGAGAAAGCTATATTAAGGTACGCCAAGCTGCTTGAGGTGTCCCAGGCTACCTATGGCCCGGATGGGCCATACAGATGGCCAGGGATTTGCCAGACATCAGAGAGCATTTCGCCCAGTAGCGACTTTGTAGTCCAAGGGATAACAGGAGGAATGATGAGCCTATTGTCCAGCCATCCCCACCCGAGGTATGGGGGACTCAGAGTGTTTATATAGCAGAGGATAGCAGGACTGACCAAGCTTCTGTTAATCAGCCATTGTAAGGCCAAGAGCCCAAGCCTTTGCGTGATGCCACGTTTCAAGGGCTTCCATTTACCTCCAAAGATTTCTTATGGAAAGTTTTGATGTGGATCTGACTGAAGAGTTCCCTCTTAGAGTTTGGAGAGAAATCAGTTGGGGAAATTATTTCAGCCATTTGTTGTCCCTCCTACGTGTATGAAGATGGGGCACATAGCATATAGGCAAATGGAATACTCCTTAGTGCAAAAGGCGAGCTTGTCTTGGTTCCTCAGGCAAGTTTTATTCCAGGCTGGCACCCGAGTAGAAAAGAAGCCCTGGTTTAGCCTTTCTTTTCCCCTAGGCACCAGTGTCACTGGCCCTGGGGATGCCCAGTGTCACTTAACACCCAGCCACTCAGAGACCCCCAGCCTCTTGCCCGTCCTCTTCCTAACAGCGACGCCAGACAGCTGGGCACAAGGCTTTGCACCACCTCCCTCCCCAGCTCCCTCTTCCACCACACCAGAACTATATATAGATCGGTACAAAAATTATCATTAATCGCCACTCTGAAACTGGATGCGTATAAAAAGAAAAGTTAACTCTTCAGCTGAGTGGCTGAATCCCAAGTTTCTTGCCTCGAGCACATTTTTACAGCCCTGGCAAAAACAGAGGCATTAATGGAAAGTCTGACGCAGCGTTAACTCCCACTGCGCTGGGAGTGGCTGAGTTTAGAATGGTCACCCAGCCTTTTCTTCATCTTCCACGCGAAGCCTCGTGCCTGAGAAGCCACACGTGACACTGGCATTGCAGGCCCCTCCACTCCTTTTTCCTTGACAAATTGCTGTTTTAACTGACAGTACTCCGGTGCCAGGCCCCATGCTTTTTAACAGCCCAGCTACCCACAAGCTCTTTTTGTGGTTCCCTTGTCTAGCTCAATTTAAACCCAACGTGACTCTGGCTGAGAGGCATTTTGCAATTGCCTACCACAAAGTGATAAGGGTCTGCTGCAGCAGAGGACTTTTACGCTTCCCCAAACGAGCCCTTCGCATTTAGGAAGGTCGGCTGTGTCATTTCTCTAATTTTCTAACCGCAGAAATGTATATTTAGAAAAGAGTAAGGAAGCTTCCTTTACCCTAAGCAATATTGCATAATGATGGAGGAGAAGGAGGATTAGTGCAAAGGTTTTTTTCTTTGAGCAGAATTCTGAGAGATTGGGAGCTGGAAAGCCTGAATAATGACTTAGTTCAAATATGCAAAGCCAGGGCTTTCAGTGTGTTTCAGATCCCTTTTTGTTTCAGGTTGGTGTTTGGTGTGGTAGATGCAAGCTCTACTGCTGTAGCCCATGTTTTGGAGAGCCTGGATGTTTTCCCTGGACAGCTGAGGTCCCTCTGGGATGCTCCTGCCTGGAGCATTTGCCAGCACAGCCTCCTTCATGCCTGAGCTCCTCCTGGGTTTCTCTAACCGCTCCTTCCCTCTCCATCCTCCCCATCCCCTGCCCCTCACTAGGTTTTAAAAAGACTTAGGCGTTGCTGTTATTACAGTTGCACTACAGGGCTCAGGAGTCTGAAGTGTTTAGACACAAATGCCAAGAATAATAACAAACAGTCCTAAGTGCCCTTGAGCTGAAGCTGCAGCTTGGCAATGCGTTTCCAGACCCTGTGTGATAGGTGGGGGATCCCCGAGGTCCTGGGCAGGAGGTGTTGCCTGAGTGGGGACAGCGGGTGGCGGGCAAGGTGCGGCACGTCGAGGTCTTTGCGCTGGGTTTGGAGCTATTGCTCTTCTCCCATAGGCTTATGGCTGTGAGAGAGTAAAAGAGCCACATGGCTGGTTTTTGGAGCACATGAAGTTGGTGTGAGGTCACCTGAGCCTCCAGTGGGGACAGGTATCATCATTGTAGGGTCTGTGGTCCCCCAAGTATGCTGAGGAGCACACCGACGCTGTTATTTCAGATACAGAAGCTCTCCTAGATCTCTTCAACAGAGCAAGACAAGCCATTTTGGCTACTTCTCAGTGTTTTTTGGCAAGTCCTTTCTCAGGGACCTTGGTCTCCTTATTAAGTGCCCATGAAGCCCATCACTTTGGGGGTGGAGATTATACTGGATGGTAGCTACCTAGCATTCAGTGTTGAATGATACAATTAACCTCAGCAATCTGTCTCTCTGGGCCTGCAGTGCTTCAGGAAACGCATCTGAAGCTCCCTGAAATCTGTGATTTCAGCCCACACATGGGGCGGATGATGTTCACCCGTGTCTCTCCTGATGGCGTTTTTCAAACCTGACCCTGCAAAGTCTACCTCTAGGGAAAGGAAAACTTTTGCTGTGACGCTCATTCAAAACTGAGAAACTTCTTGTTAGGTGAAAGGCTGTGGCAATAAACAGCCACAAATAACCATACGTGGTTGTACTGAACGCATGAAGGCTGGGGATTTAGAAGAAATATATGGTGATTGGGACTGATTGGGAATTGAACCATCTTTGTGTCAAGAAAATTAAATGGGCTTGGAAATTATCTATTTTGCCTGGCCTGGCTCAGGGTATGAAGCAACCATTGGAGCAAAGTGGACACAGATAGTTCTGTTCATTAAACTTTTAGGAAAGGATGTTGCCACTGCCTTGCACAACAGCCACAAAAAAAAAAGTTAGTTTGCGGATGACTAATTGTGGCAGTGGGAGTGTGAGCAGAGCAGAGCCTTGGAGCGGGAGCCTTGTTCCCAGCCTTTCTGAGGGAAGCTTGCATTTTAACAGCAACACTGGCATCTCGTTTTCAAATGAGATTTTGGAAAAATACTGTGAAACTTTTCTATTTGGAAGCCTAAATTTCTCCCAGTAACTCAGCAGCAGTTTGTCCCCATGCGCAGCCTAATGGATCAAAAGTTCAATTTCTGCATAGTCTATTACTTGCATACTCAATAAAATAGGATGCACGAATGGCTTAGCTTTTTTTTTTTTTTTCTTTTTTTCCCCACTAAATGCAATTTTTCCCCTCAAAGATTACTGGAAATTACTTTTGCAAGTCGGTATGAAGGCTTATCAGTCCAGTGGTGTTCAGATCCCATATTAACTGCCTCACATTACTGTGAACAAGAACTGCTGTAGAAACCAATGGACTAAGAATGTAAAGTACATACTGCTGATGTATGTCGCTGGAGTAACCCTTTCCCGTCGTACGTACCTGATAGACTCTTCTTCCACAAACAGCTGTATCTTGTTTTTAAAAATGTTGTATTCTAGAACTGAAACTTTCCTGGTGCTTTGGGGCCGTGTCAGTGTGGTGTTTGTGACTGATGAGCACAGAGAGCAAACACTCCCCGCTAAGGAGACACGTAGAAAGATTGCTTTCACAGCATGCTCAGGGCATATTAAAAAAATTATGTTTCAGCACAAAAGGAAAAGAATTTAGCCTGTGCATGTCAGGCTGCTTTAAATATTTTATTTTGCCTGTCTTCAGAATCAGTGAAACCTAGAAGAAGCCATCCCTTGGGGCCCAGCCCTTCAAGGATGTGGCATTCTTCAATCCCATTGATTTTAGTGGACCTTGAAGGCACTTAATACTTCACAGGCTCAGTCCCGTGCTGCAGGAAGGTTACCCTGTGCGTGCTCACCTATTGCAGCTGCCTTTTGGTTTAGCTGACAAAGGGAAGCCAGGCAGGTTCAAAATAAAAACAAAGAAAAAAAGGGTTTTTAGTAAAGAAGTCAGTCTTCTATGGGTGAAGTTACAAAGGGATGGGACCTCCCATCCTACAGAGACTGTCTATGGACTCTACCTTCATTTCCAAACAAATGTTACCGTTCCTGAAGACATTGTGGCTTGCATGCAGGAACTGCAAAGCCAGTCTCCTGTTTGCAGTACTGGGATGGACAGGGAGATGGGATGGTTACTGGATGATATCTTTGCCCTTAAGAAGTCCGTACCTATTTTACATGCCATAGAGTACCTGAACTGAAAAAAACCCCAAACTCAAATGTGTCAAAAAACCAACATCAGTGTTGAAAACTTAAGGGGCACTTAAATGCGTCGGTTTTTCTTTCTTACGGGACTGTAGGTTGTCTTTCTCGTCTGCATCAGTCTGTGTTTGCATCACCACCGGTCACGGGTTGATTGTTTCATGCAGGGCATGTGCAGTCGCTCAATACTTCTTTTAATCCTTATCACTCAACAAGTAGCCACAAATCTTATATAGAAAGGCTTCAGATGCTGCGCGCCGTGCTTCCTCCCTGCCGTCGCTGCCCTGCCCTCTCCCCATCACACACGGGCTCCGCAGACGTTAATGAACACACTGTAGAGATGAGGAAATGAGACACACGGCAGCGAAGGTCAAAAGTTTCCATGTACTTTTGGTGCCCAGTTTGAGCTAGCCTGAGCACGGTTTCTCAGAGCTTGGTGGCACCTTCTGCAGCTGGCGAAGGGCAATGTGTCTCTGGTGGGCTCCTGCCTCCCTGTCCCCAGTGCCAGGGAGCTGGGTTTGGCAGTTTCCACCCCTTGTAAGAGTATTGCCTCATGACACCGGCCACACCGGCAGGAAAATAGCTGGAAAATGCCACAGCACCACTGAAACAGCCCTGCCCTGTTGACCTGGCACAGCGTGTACGGCAGTGAGTGATACAGGGTCTGCCTTTGTGGCTCCTTCACCTGAGTTACAGGCACTCCAGCAGCTCACACATGCAGGGACTTCTCTTTGGTGTGACCTTAGGAAGAGAAAACCAAGTTCCTAAGGACACGGACACATTTTTGAGTAAAAATGGCCTACATTATTACCCAGTCCCTTTGGTTGCCCTGCCTTTTCTTTTCCTTCTTCATCTCAGTATTTAGGCTGAAGAAGAGCCTCTTGCTCTTGCACGTTAATTATCACTCCAAACTTCCTATCTTTCTGTACTATTAACTTCATATTATAGTTCCACCTTTAACATGCAATATTGTAAATACGCTTTTTAGATTAGCTTGCTGAATGGAAAAAAAGAAAAAACAAAGTCTATTCTTAAAAAGTTCCTCAAGGCCTGTTTCCCTGATGGACTAACTGCGTGGCACATGGTTTCGGGGGAGTTACTCCAGTTCAGTTCACTTCCTAATATGTACTAGAATTTTTTTTAACCATTCACAGAACATATATAGAGAAAGCCACGGTTTTCCCCCATGCTTGTGCTTACCATTTGCTTATTTGAAATAAAAGTCATTAGAAAAGGCTATCAGATTGAAGGGAGGGGGGTGTTTTATACTCGCTTAGCTAAAAGATAAATGATTACATAGAGGACAGAGAAGGGACAGATTGAGGAGTCTCTTTAAACCATACGAAGTCAACCTTTGCGTGTCAGTCAGTTCCCAACTAGTGACCTAGAAGCTGGTGGTCTCAGCCAACTGCTCGTGGCTTGCCATTTGCGGTGAGGGCACGGGTATTTTGTGAGTGTGGGCAAATTACAGATTGCTGGTGCACCGTCAGGACGGACGCTCTCGCTGCTGGGCAGAAGGTAGATGTTTAGGATGTCAGATGTTTAGGGAGCTCTCCTTTTTTGTGGCCTCTGCCTCCAAGCTCAGAGGAAAAAGCAAGAGCTGCCAGACCTTCTGCTGGAGCTGCAGAATTATTAGGAGAGGAACTGAAAGCAAACCAAAACAACTTACATCCCCAAAAAAAAAGGAAAGAAGAGGAAGTAATTTTAATGTGTGCATTGACAGAGCGAGGCATGGAAGCCAAAAGTATATACAGGTTCAAAAACTAAGTTATTAAATTCATGCAAGATAATAAATGCAGTGTTTGGGATGTGGTCTCCAACCTGGGACCTCCCAGAAGGGCTCACCCCCGCAAGACCAGGAGTTTTTTTGGAGGAAGGGTTGTTTACTCCAGCACGGCTCCTTGTCCCTGCTCCCTCCACATCCCACCAGGGATTTGCACGTTGTCCAGTCGGAAACCAGGGGCCGGTCTGGATCAACCATCAGTCTGATCCACTCTTGAGGTTCCCATGGTCTTAAATTTGCCTACAACGAAAGTGCAGGTATATCAGTTTGATAGTGTTAACTGCAGCCTGGACGAAAATACAGATGAACCACATGGAGCGAGACATTGTGTATGCAAAATAAATCAGTGTGCAGAGGCGACAAAAATCAAAGACGTGCTGCTGACTGACAGTAGTTTGCCCTACACCAGAAAGTAGGTCTGTCCGTGGGCACAAGGAACATACTTATTCCCTTCCCTCCATCATGCAGAGCTTTTTAGGTGAGCGGGTGCTGGTCTCGCTCAGGCAATTTACATGAGAGGAAGTGTGACAAACGGGGACAGTCCCTACTTTGAAGTAACAGGCCACAGAAGAGAAGTTTAGCAAAAGTAGGAGCCATTAATAGTCATTCCATCTCGCTCTGTGAAGTTCACTGAGGTTTAATTAAAGCACTGATAGGTTTTTCGACTGACCTTATTTTCATACCTGATAATCAGTAAACTCGTTATCATTTTTTTAAGCTTGGTTTTGAATCTAGCTAATTAGCACCCTATGGGTCAGCATCTAAGTTAAATAAAGACAAGGAGGAAAACTCCAAGATCTGCATGTTTTAGATGCTCCCTGCAAAGGCAAGCGGTCACCAAGTAGCACCACCAGCAGAAGGCTGAGCTGGCACTGCTGGTGGGTGGTGTTTCGAGGTGCCAGGTGAGCACCAGCCACATGGTGGGGACAGGACCTATCTGAGCCTCCAGCTTTGACAATGTGAGCATCAAAAATGCCTTAAACATCAGCTTTCTTCAGCTGAACCCTTTGAACTCCCAACTTGTACCGAGCAGGTCTGGGTGAGAGCTGGGCACAGATTTCATAGCTCCTCATCCCACAAAGCAGTTAGTACAGGAAGAATGAATGAAAGGACAAGAGGAGCACCAGGTTGCAGCACTGGCATTTCCAGGAAGGAAAAGTGACCTTCTCTGTGTTCTACATGTTGCTTAGCTGCTCCTGGTACAGGCCCCAGCCCCAGGCTGGAGGGACTTTTCCCTCGTGCTCAGCATCCTTCCACCATTTGGCCCTTCTGGGTTTCTCCTTGGGCTCTGGGCTTCCCCAGAGTTACCCCTTGCAAAGCACTCACTGGGCAGGAGAGGTCTGGGGACGCTCGTACTTCAACAAACACCATCAGCTCTTAGAGACACAGGGGTGGGCAGGGGAGTGCAAAACCGCTGCAGTTACCTGGAATTTCCAACAAGAAAACTGGGAAGAGGAGAGGTGGACAAGCAGTACCAGGCAGGACTCAGAGGGGGCTATTGAAGAGGGGGGGGTCCCTTCTCTTAGAGGGCAAAGAGCACCAACCACATTGTCCAGCTAGTGAGGAACAACAGTCTGGGCCACATGTGATGCTCCTGTCGTGTTTATATCTGTCTCCGCCGTTCCTATGGAAAGCAAACTGCTTCCACCTCCATCTCCAGCAGTCAGGCATCACCAAGGGTTTAAATGCTGGGGAGGAAACAAATAATTATAATACTCAGCACCTGGCTTGCACTTTGCACATCGACAGGCACTGCACAGCCATCAGCTAATGAACTGAACGAGGTGTTCAATTACACAATGATTGTTAACGCTCAGTTAAAACCTACAAAACAAGTGGTAGAGCTGCAGTTTCAGCTGGCGGCTTGTAGGCACTGCTTTTGGAATCGCGGATGGCGCTCAGCAATACTGAAAACAAACCAGTTCTCCTCTTCCTCCAGCTTTTCCTGATGTTTTGTGTGTAACAGTCTGTTCTTCAGTGAGCCTCTCCCTTTCTGGGAGCTTGTAAATTTGATGTTGTAAGACTCTGGGTACGGTATATGTGAGGTGCGCTGGGCGGGCTGTTGAGGTTCTTAGGAGAAGACTCTGTTGCAAGGTTTTGCCAAATCCATGATCCACACAAACAAAATTTAAAAAGAAAAAGAAAAAGACAAGTCTGTAAAGTAATGAAAACATTCAGCAAACTCTTTATATCTACCATAATTGAAACCTGACCGAGTCTTGAGTTTCTTTGTAATTCAGAATTTGACAAAATCCTTCAGCACCTCTTTTATACATGCAGACATGCAAAGACATGGTTGTAGCAACCACATGATCACCTGCAAAACTAACGGCCGAAGCACGTGATAAACTGCAGCTATTCTTCACCTTTAGCTCCTTCACCCATATGTTGGCCATCTCCTTCGCCCCGCACGCAGTGATCCATCGCTCTGGGGCTCCCTTTCCCCTCCTGCTTCTCCCCGCAAGAGCTGCTTTGGTGCCTTTCAACAGCCAGCCGTAAATCTGCTGCTTCCTTTTCATCCTGGCAAAATGACAGGAGCCCTCCACCTCCAAAGGCAGAGCGTTCCCACTGCTGAGGAGCCCTCCCCACCCTTCCCTCTGCGTCCCAGCTGTTCCCAGCACCAAGCTTTGATTTCACTACACAAGACGGGGCGGGCAGGGCGGTCCCCATCGCGATGGCTTTAGTGAGCACATGGGGCTCTGGGGAATTCCTCCTAGGCAGGAGGAATTTGGCAGCTCCTATGGCGGCCTGGACCCTGCCCACATCGTCGCAGGGTGGCGGGGCTGGCGTGCATACGAGTCACCACGAGTGTGCCGAGACAAATCGCACTGATGTGCTTTCTCCAGGATAACTGCTGCCTGAAGGAACTCACACTTAGGTCTCTGCGAGCATCGTTTTATCCTCAGTTTTATGACCCCAGATGATAAAACTGTACAGAAGTGTAGCTCGCTGTTATTGCCTTCCCTTAATCCAGTTTGCACCGAACTGTCAAAATTTTGCCCTCTCTTTCACTCTTGTTGCAGAGCACCCAGCGTCACTGGGGGGGGGGAGCGTACCGTCGTCTGGTTGTATCAAGAGGCTTTTTGATACCTTAAGAAGCGAAGTAAAGTGGCTGATGTTATGAAGGTTAACAGGGAGCTCTACATCTGGGTGATGGAGAGTTCAGAAGCAGAGGCTCGCTGCCTCCAGCCGTGGCAGTGGCAGTGTTTTCCCCGTGGCCGGCAGCGCAGGCACCGCACCCGTCTCGTATTAAATGGCCTTTATTCAGATCAGCCCTTGCGTTGCATCCTGCCTTCATCCGCTCTTTCTTTCTAGACACGGCGTGGAATTTGTTAGGTGTTGCTTCAGCAGTTATCTGTAAGGGATTGACCAAATTTGACAGTCATGGGAAGGGGAAGTAGCAGGAGCTGCCGGATGAGAGGAAGAAAAGAATAATTTTCTAAACTTGAACTGCCAGATTTGATGGCAGATGTAACGAAGTGCAAGTACCCTCTGCCTTGCAGAGAGGAATTAGCAAGGTTTGTGTATCCCTAATTTTGTAGACCCTGAAGGCACACAGTGCTGCAGTCTGACTGAGATATCTGCATGCACCAGAGCCCTGCACGACTTCCAAATATTGCTGCTGTAGTGAGGTATTTATGGTGTTTGGAGAAAGAGACTGGGAAAAAAAAAAAACAAACCAAAACTCTGTGGTTTTCATCCTGGCCCTGCTGGTGAATTAGTGGGACTTTGGGCAAAGCCTTTACCTTGCGTGTCTATGGGAGTTCAGCTGGTGTGAGTGTGAAACAGGTACCACGGGACTTACCCGCCGCCCAGGGAGCTGGCAGGGGTGATGAATTCATCCCCAGGCTTTACGGGGGCCTCCGGTCCCCACCGAGTCAAACCGGACGATGCTCCCACTCCTCTGATCGCAAAAAGCTGCGAGGTGAACGGTGTTTTGCCCTCCCGCTGTGCACCCTCACCAGGGATTATAAATATAACTCTGGAAAATCATTCGTTAATTAGTTGAAATTGCATTAATCTAATAATGGAAGTGATTTATTATTTTTTTTCTCTTTCGGCTGAGGGAATAAACAAGGATACTTGCAACGGTCTTTTACAGAACAAAGCAATGGAAGCAGCAGAGGAGATGGTGCTTTTAATGAAACGTGTATATTTATTTGTAAAAATGCGCTATGGATGCATATGCCAGGCAATAAACAAAGGGCTGAAAATCTGTCTGATCAGCAAGTCTAGGACTAGCTACTAATTAGGTGTATCTCATTTAGGAAAACCCACTCAGCTGTCTGCGTTTTATTCGGGGGGACGGGACGGGACGGGACATAAGGAGAAGGAGGTGGCTGTGCTGGAGGAGCAGTGACAGTGATGAGACAAAGCAAGTTTAGAGCTTTCTCTTCTCCTCTGTCCCAGACACGAAGGACAGACCCATGAGCATCTATTCAAAAAACTCTCGTTTTTAACCTTTCCCTTCTCCGTCCTGGAATTTTCTCACTGTTTTCTAGTGCACTGCAGGGAGAAACCTGGGTGAGGTTTCTCCCGGAGAGGGATGCTTGACTGGGGACCCAGCTGGGGACCCGAACGCAAATGCTGCGGGGCCAAAGTCCAACCTTCTCTGCAGGTCCAGGCGCCGACACTTGTTTTACATGTGCTGTAAGAAAAGCAGCCCTGCTCTTGGCAGCTGTGAAGAAAAAGGCGTGGTGTGGGTTTCGATTGTGGTGTAAAGTAGTCCTTTAAGAAAAAAAAAAAAGTGGTCTCCTTAAATGAGTCTTTCTTGGCTATGGTTGTTAAAATAAATGGAAGCAAAGAGATTAATAATGAAGTAACCCAAGCAAATCAGACAACGTAGCCTGTCTCCCATCCATTTCAATCTGAAGTTCATTTTGGCTCATGCCTCTGAGTCCGAGTGAGTTTTCCTGATTGATGGATGAGAGCTCACATCCAGGTATTATTATTTCTTTTTCTTCTTCTTTTTACACTCAGAGGGTTTTAAAAGGCATGGTTTTGGAAATACCCATTGTCTGAGCCCAAAAATATATAGGTAGTTTCTAAATTGATTTTTGGAGACAGATGCTATTTCCATTTCATTTCACTTGAGAAGAAGATGTCTGTTCAGTGATCTTGCTGGCTGTGACAAACAACAGTAAAATATCATAGGAAAAAAAAACCAAACTTAAAAAGAGTTGATGACAATTTTATACCTAGACAGAGAGATAAAAGTGAATGCATCCACTTCCTCTTAAACACCAAATTCAGTGTGAGACATCCAAGTCTCAGTCCACGCTGTAACCTAGGAAAGTATCTTCCCACGTGCTTAGCTCTAAGGACATAAATAATCCCGGTCAGAGCGTAGGCTCGCGTGCCCATGGTTAAGGACACGCTGAGGTGCTTTTCTGTGCAGGGTCAGAGCACGTTTTGCAGCCCTGCAGCCCACCCCTATGAAATCTGGAAGCCCTCAAAGGCCTTTCAGAGATGAGATGAGATGAGATTCCCAAGTGCCGGCTCTCTGCTCGGGGGCTGCAGGGCACAGCCCGGTCTCGGGCACCCACCCTGGGCACCTTCCAGCCCCTCGGGGAAAAAAAAAAGTCCAGTTCAGAGAGGGTTGCAGGGCCACTTCCCCACTCCTGGAGGTGACTTCTTGGCTGAATCCCTGCCCAAAGGATTACGCTAATGAGGCGGGGATGGCATCGCGTTATTAATGGTGAGGGAAGGTTCCTACAGCCCTGCGCAGGAGTCTTTAATTTATTATTTAATTCTAAATAAACAAAATAAATAAATCATATCACTTATATGCTGTACTGGTAGCTGCAATGGAAAAAGCAAAGATGGATGGGTAACGTCACATTTTTAGCCTAATAGCTGTACAGTTTCATGTTATATTTACACTGTTAGATGTTCAGCTGCATCAGTATCAGAATATTAAAAGCATTTTTTAAAAATCAATAATTAAACCTGGGTTTCATTATTATTCAGGGCATAGGCACTCACAGACCAGTTGTATTAAACACGATACAAATATCATACGGTATGTAATTGTACTGGCGCTAATTGCACATTCTGGCACATTACGGGGTAATGATGCTTGAAGTTACCAAACAGTTCAAAGATCAAAGGCCACGCAGTCAAAGATTTTAAAATAAAGCTCCTGATTTGTGAATTTATGATAATGTGCTGAATTTGACCTCTTCCCCTCCTATAAAGAACTATATATAAGTATATAATTATATAATAATTAGCCTGTAGTCCCACAGCAATTACAGAGTTAGTTGTTCCATGAGCCCTGGTAAGGACGGCGATACCTGGCATCTCTTCCCACCTCCTGCTCTGCGTCTCTAACCTTCCATCAGTTGCCTTCGTGAAAATATCCTGGGCTTCCCGAGCCTGTTTTGCTGTGGGTTTTGCCAAGGCTAGGCTTTTATCTCTGGCTGCTGGTTGTGTTTAATTGGTAGTTTGCAGATAATAGGAACTCGGAGGAATATTATGCATTCATCTTCAAAGCGCCAGAAGCCAAGAGGGTCTGGTGGGGCACCCAGGAAGCCGCGCAGAAAACTGAAAGGGGAAGGCAGCGTTTTTATCATCTTCCTCATTCAGAAAAGAGAGCGAGCGAGCGAGAAGGAGCAAGGCGGCCTGACCAGGAGCCAAAAGGAGATGATTATGTGGTTATCCAGAGGGATTCTTTCTATTACTTGAAAAATCAGAGCGCAGATTTAGAGAGACAGGTTGATGTGCTCAGGAAGATCAATGAATATGAGAGGTTCATTGACGGCATATGCTCGGGTTTAGGTGTAAGTGGCAGCTTCAGAGGCAGTGACAGCAGAAGGGAGGGGAAAAGCCACCGGTCAGTGGGTCCGCCCTGGCAAAGAGAGTACCCTTCCCAGCAAGAAGAGGCAGCACCAGGGCCTTGAAGCAGCAAAGCTGGATGAGATCTCAGCCGTAGATATCAAAGAGTGGCATCTCAAGGCAAGCGCAAGGAGCGAGCAGCCCTGAGGGAAGCTCTGGTGGAGCCTTGAGGTGTGGCAGTGGTGGGAGATGGCGAGGAAGGGCCTCGGTGGTGCCCTCGGGAACATCTGCAAAGTGCAAACAAAAAAACCTCACTCAACAAAATACAGCTTCCCGAGGAGCAAGAGGTTTTTTCAAGTGTAAATATTTGCTCACGTGGTTCTTTTGCTGAAGCCACCTTGTCATGAATAAGTTCTAAGATGCTCTCCTGCTCTCCACAGCTCTTTTGTTTATCCCTGTCTGCAACCACTTCAACGCACTCATCCAGCCCATTGTCCACGGGCAAAAGCACTTGGTCCTGCTCTTCAGCAGCAAAGCCTCTCCATCTGTTACGCATTGATAGAGGGAGCTGCTGAAGACAGAAATATTTTTGTTGGCAGGGAGGAAGAGGCTTGGAGAGAAAGCGAGTTAGGGACAATAAAGATAGCCAGCAACTCTGGAGCACCGACCTCCAGACGCATCCTGGGTCAGCGGGGAAAGTATATCAAATATGTTAACAGATTCGGTGAGCCAAGAATTCATTTTAAGGAGGACTGGAAGATATTCTTGCTAGTTCAGTGAGTGGTTTAAAGCAACCAAAGTAGTTTCTAACATTATGGAGCTTTTTGTTTGTTTCAGCAACTGTCTTTCGCAAACGCATTCAGATTTCCAAAATCTGGTAAGCCTAAGTCACTGAGTCTTAGTGACTAAGTAAGTGACCTAAGTCACTTAGTCTTGAGGGTGGGCAAAAAGGTCTGAAAACTTAATTTTCCTAGGGGTTGGTTGCATATAGGAGTATGTATTTGTACGTACATATATACATATATCTCCGTGTATTCATGGGAGTGTGTGTGTGTCTGCCTGTCTGTACAAACGACGCCGTTAACCTTCCCCTCAGGAGTAATGGCATCCGTGGGAACAACTGCTCTGCAACTGAGAAAATATTGTAGTGTTGTCAGTTGCCAAAGGGTTGAAAACCAGAGGACTAGGTAGTATAAAAATTAGGGAATTAAGACTAATCAGGTTATTCAGATGGAATTATTGTATTTCATTCGACGTGCAGTAAACATATGGATTAACCAGCCAATAAGACCACTGAGGCAAAGACTGCGGCCCGTGCTCTGCCTAAAATTATTTATTTTAACTTTTGTTGTTATTTCTCCTTGTTCATGGAATGAAAAGAAATATTTAGGTGCCTTACTGGCCAATTTGCCGGTAAAAGTTGTTTGAAGCGTAGTTGGATTGATCATTGTGGATGTGCTTTTGGCTCTTTTTGCTTGTTTGTTTTTGATGTCTTCTCGGAACAAACTGAGGTAGTTATGTTGTGTTTTGTACAGCGTGAGGGATTCAAGCGCGCCGTATGCGATTTACACAGTGAAACAGTAAACTCACGTAAAGCCTTATGTTAAATCCTAAAGCCTTGCTGGGCTCTGCCTGTGGCATGCTGCTCTGCCCGGCCGTGCCCGAGTTCTGGGGGAAGCATGGGCGGTGCCTTCCAGGGCCTCTGCAGGGCTTAACTCAAGTGCCTATTCGCGCCGTGGCATCTTCAGCTCACGTTTTTGGGGACATCAGCTGCTTTAGAGCTTCAACAGCCAAGCCACCATCCTGGCTTTGGCTTTTGGGGGGGTGTTTGCAAACCTAGAATAAAGCAGACACAGGTGAGAGAAAGGTGGTTGTTTCCCCAAACTATTGATGGTTCTCGAGACCATTTGGGAACCAGGTGGGAGAGGCGGTGGTGGGAACCACAGCTTTGCCCTTTTCGCCTTGCTCTGCTGACCTGGGAGAAGGAGTCGGGGGCAAGTAGGGTTGTGCTTCAGACAATCTCAGTCACAGCCCAGTGTCCTCGAGCTCTTGGTGACGAGGGCTTCACCTGCAGAAAGCGATGCCGACCTCAGCTAAGATGGGGGTGTGCTCTGTGTGTCCTCTCTGAGACCATCCCGCAGGGGAACGGGCAGCCAGGATTTAGCACAGGGTGGGCAAATCCAGGGTGACTGTGGATGGGGCAAGGTGGCACAGGGGTGCTGGAAAAGGGATTAAAAAAGCCATTTTTCCAGCTCACCTGGGGTGGTGAGGAGACAGCAAACTGGCATGTGTTGGCATTGACGTGCAATGAACCGGCCCGGTTTCTTTGGGCTGGTGCTGGCACAGAGGCAATGGCAGAAAATGGGGGGGTCTCTCAGCTATTTACCTTAAGAAATTTCACTCCTGTTACAGCTTCCTTGGGAATGCGTGGCAGGGCGTGCATGTGTGTAGCTCTTCAGCCGAGGATGCTGTCTCAGCCTTACATAAATACCTGTAGAATTGCTCAAATAGCTCATTAGTAGCTTATGAGTTTGCGTGCTTGCATTCCTCGCTAGCTCTAATTGCAAGGATGTTGATTCCTACTGCAGCCGACCAGAGCCGGGCTAACAGATTCTCTGCTCTATTGCCCCATTAAATGAGGTGTTACTGTATTTGGCTCCAGCTGAAAAGGATCCCATCCCATTTAGTAAAGAGACCGGCTGGAGCTGACCTAGCTGGGGACAGATTTCCTTCCAAATCTCAGAGAAGTCCTCCTGAATATGAGATGTTAATTGTGGCAGGAATTAAGGATTAAACAGTCATGGCTTCGGGTTGCTATTGGGAACTGAAATCAGGATTACAAAGGAAACTGGGCCATGCCCTCACAATGCTATTACCCCAGTTCTCGAATCTAAAAAACCTTAGAAACTCATCCTCGGTGACCAATAAAAACTAGCCTAAATTGTGCTTACTGAGGCCTGAGGAAAAGAGTCATAATGGTGCAGCCATGGTTTGGACACCTTTCAAAGCAGAAGATAACGTCAAGCATGAGAGAATGAATGAAATTAGGCCTTGATTTATATCCTCTGCAACCTTTGTCAGCGCCAAAGCCTTAGGATTGGCCACAACCGCCTCCTCTGCTGCCTGGGGAGACGGACCCCATGCCAGAGGCCAGGCACTCCAACCACTGCAGAGGGAGCAAATACATTCCCCTTGGGCAGAGACTCGGATGAAGTACCTGTTTAAGTTCAGCCCCCAACCCCGGGTACCCATTAACCTCAGCGTACGACCTCCTGCACCCCCTGTGGGCAAGTACGAGGCCAGATTCTGCACCCGGGGTGGGGGGTGGCCTCAGGGCGATGCTCCTCATTCAAGTCCTTGGGGGGGGGATGCTGAGATGGGCTGAGTATTTACGACGCTGCAAAAGCCCGTACCTGACCCCAGAATACGAAGCCATCGACACAAACTGGAAGAAAAAGAAAGTCTGTAGTTGAAATTTATGACACGGTAGCACATACTTAATAACCAATTAAAGCCAAGATTTATTGGGAGCTAAATTACATTTGTATTATAAATAGAACTAGAATATACTGTTACAGAACAAAAGCAAAACATCTTAGCATTTAATATTGTAAAAGACAAAGTAATCTAATGGACCCTAAATGTTAATGGGTGTAAAGATTTACACTTTAATTGCATTTTTAAGTCATCTTATTTTACAGTGCTCTTTTTTCTGCATCTATAGAAATCAACAATGTGCTGCGACATTATACTTAGTAGTGGCAAGACCGACTTAAAGAAACCTGTTATTATAGGCGAGATCAGTTTATTACTTATAAATCCTTGCAAACATTTTAACTGAAATGAGCAGTGGACTTTCACTGACCTCGGCTGTACATATGTGAGACCTTCATAGCAAATTAAGGCGGTGTAAAGTGTGTGTGTGTGCACGTGAAGCCAAAAAGGGAGGGGTAACGCGATGACTTTCATTTGTAAAGCCAACAAATAAACTGTGTTAGATGTGGGGATTTGCTTTATGGCAGGGAAAAGAAAACCCTAGCAAATGATGAAACGTGAAATTACATCTGAATAAGTTATCAAATAGTAACCATGTATTTATTAAAATATTATCGGTTATAATCCAACATAGGGGCTAGAGCCGAGGTTGGCATTTTAGGACCTGATTTTATAGAATACAGAAATGCCACAAACTTCCCAGAAACAGATTCCTGTGCCCGTGAAATTTCTCATCCAGTTTGTGTTACCACTTCAAGATTCATAAGCTGAGTTACAGTTATAGATGAATCTAACTCATATTACATTGGAAAAAATAAATGTGCACTGAAAGTAATTAAAGCATGTTGGTTCATGAATAATACACCATTTTACTACTATTTGCTGAGTATAATGAGACAAGCCACTAAATTGACAATGAATGCTCTATTATGTGATTGCCAACTGTTTTATAAGATATTGAACAGATTCATTTGTTCTATCATCATGTGCATTATCAAGCCATTGCTTTTTAATAAATTAATTTCTCCTATGTCTCCAGAGCCTTACTTTGAAATCTGGCTGAAGGCATAAATGAAATTAATTTTGTGGTCGGAGTTTAACTACCCGCACCGGGTGACTTACAAACACGGTGTCGCGGTTGGCAGCCGCCGCGGAGGGGGATTTCTGCCCGGTGGCCGCCGCAGCGCCGCACCGGCCCCGGCGCGGGGGCTTAATTGCCACGGCGATTTTAATCGCCGGCTGATGGAATTAGTGGCCCCTGCAGCACAGGGCTCTCTGACAGCTCGTTTGCCAGGGGTGCCAGTCATCCCCCTTCCCCTTCCCTTCACCCCCACCCACTAACGCGCCGTAAATTGCCCCTTTAATTGGTTGAGGAGCCTGAACTTGGTGCCGCCACTCACTGACTGTAAAGCAGGGCTTCATCCCTGGCTGGGCGATGGTGTCGTTAGGAAAGTAAGGGGATCGCAGGGAAGAATCTCAGATACCAGCTGTGTTGGGGCAAAAGGATTATCTGTGAGCTCTGGGCTGGGGCTGCAACAACGCGTAACGTCCGTACAGCCCCGCCGCCGCAGAGCTATTGCGCTCCACGGTAAACAACTTCTAATTGCGGCTGTTGACAGGACTCGCTGTGTTGTAACTAACCTTGCTGCAATGTTATTATTTCTGAAGGGAGCCTTTCTCCATATTTTTAACAATAAGTCTGACAGGTGTCATATTAAAAAACAGGGCTTAATTCTAATGCAACTATTCCCACCCGCCCTTCCCTTTTCATTTTTGTGCTTCTGTAATGCATGAATTTCCGCTGCTCATAAAGATTAAAGGAGCAGCTTTGCTGGAAGGAAAAATACTTCTGGTTTGTTTGTAGTCCGGGTACAGCCGAGATGGTCTCAGCCCCGGCTCCCTTTCTCCTCTCTTCTCCAGCCGCGCCGGCTCAACGCTGGGAGGGGAAGAGAGGGAGAGAAATAAAACCTTCCCTGGGATGAGAGGTAATTCAGGAGCCATTGAAGCGAAATTTCAGGCTTCTTTTGAACTGTGACCCGCGGCTGCCGGCCAGGCGCTCCGTGGGCTGCGCAGCCTGTGATGCATGGCTGACTGCCGTCCACCAGAGACCCAGCCCGGGCCAGCAGTTCACTTACAAGTTTACACTGGATTTAAGTCAAAATGCTAAAACGCTGGTGTTCAATCACTGCTAACTGTGTGCTCGGCAGACAGCTCCCAGCAGACTCCCTGCTTGTAAAATCCAATACGCCGCATAAAGTAAGGGTTTATGGAGGTGCGAGGGGTTCGGAAGACTTCTTATTAGTTTTTTCTTTCCCCTCCTGCTTGGTTTCTTGTGACTCTGATTTTAGGCAGTGGGACTGGTTCAGCTGCATCCCTCACACACCAGGCACGAAGCTCAGGGGGGCTGCCTACAGAAAGGCCCTACCTATTGCCATAACCTTTCCCCATCTCTCCCACCCTTCCTTTCAGGCCACCTGCAAAAGACAAAGACCATTTTAAGGCCATTAGGCACCTGTTGAGGTGATGCTCAAAGCCAGGACAGGTGTGGCTTCCAGGCACTAGGCTTTCTTCTGCCTCTCTTTGCAAAAAAGCTTACACATTTCCCACCCAGGAGCATCACACAGGCTTCCCCATGACCCCCGAGAGTGTTACAGAGCTGCTCAAACCGCCATAGTTTTTATAATGCTCCTTTTAAAAGAATAACGATAACCAGCCAAAATAGCCTCACCAGGCATTTGACAATCTCTTCCATACTCCCCCTTAAGGTAGGTGGTTTTCTGGGATTCCAAAAAATACATATTATTTCTTCCTCTCTTTTCTTTTTTGCATAAGCAACTGCCCAGCAAATTGATAAGAGCCCTTTTTAATTAGATAGCGAAGTTCTATGGGTAATGTTCCATATAAAAGGTCTATAAAACACAGCAGAATTAATAAAATGACTGCTTCTCATTTAATTCAGGCCCTCCAAAGGGATCTGTATATCTTGCTTTGGTCTGTTTGTAGTACTTCTCTCCACCACCCAGCCACTAATTGATCACAATCGCATTTCTCACTTAAAAGTGGAGCCCAGTTAGTAAGAGATACTGGATAGCAATTAAGGTCTGCACACAGACACAGGAACCCCCTAGTATAACAACAACAAAAAAGTATTACCAAAAGGAATCATTGTGTTTTGCGTGGCTTATATGCAAACACAGCTCATGTTGACAGCTACCTCTGGATGACTCCATCAGTACACACTTTATCTCCAGCTGTCCAAGTAATTTTCCCAGGATTTTGCCCCTCTTTTTCACTCCTCTCCACACAGATGGATTAGAGCAACAAACGGTTTACATGCTGCACATCATTAGCTATCCTCCCTCACTACCCAGCAGATAACAACTGGGCTCTATCATCAGGACATTCATAACACCTTGACACTTTTACAACTAGGCTGTTCTCTGCCAGAGCAATCTTCTCTTTTAAAGCATGAAGCTAATTCACGAATCACCCCTTGGAAAGTACTCTGCAAAGCCAACAGGGGTGGGGGAGAGCAGGAAAAGCGCAGCCCAGAAAAGGCATCTAGTAAATAACAGAGTTAGCACTCTGAAGGAAAAAAGAAAAAGCAAGAGAAAAGCAGCATAATACTTTCTCTCCCAGACACCTCTGTTTTTCCATTGCCTCTGTGGCACGGTGAAGGGCAGGAGCAGGCTGTATTTCAGTGTTTCCATCCCCACGCGGTCAAGGCACCTTCTGTATTTGGCATCAAGTGCGTCTCTGTGATTGTAGGCTGATGGTTAAGCTGTGAGGGTCCCCGTTGCGGCTCCTGGTGATAGTTTGGCTGCGTCTCCTGGGGACGGGGTTCAGTAAAGGACCTCTTTGCAAGGGGACGGGTTGAGGGATTCGGTCAGTAGTGTGTTTACTGTTGGGTGTTTGCAACCTCTATCCTGGTTTTCTCAAAGTGCCACCAGTTTCAGGGACACCCTGCCCCTCAAAGATTTGTTAATAAAGCAGTGTATTCCCTGTGTGGGGTGGGATCCTGCTTCAGAGCCCACACACGCTCAGCCACGGGCTTACATTTAGAAGAAAATACAAGCCTGGGTCTGCGGATGGAAAGAAATATACTTTCGCAGCTTTTTCCAAGGTTCTCAGCGTGCCCCCCTGCTGCTCCAAACCTACATTTTAATGTATGGTAGACGCTTGTTTAAAAAAGAAATACATAAGGAGAAAGACTAATTACCGTAGCTTAAATGCAGCCCGATAAGAAGGGCTCGCGCGGCCCGAGCAGCTGTTCCACTGCCATTCAGATTATGAAAATATAATCCTAGAGAACCTTGTCAAGATAAATACAGCGCATGAAACGTATAGGCAATTTTTCCCCAGCCACATATAATGATCAATTCCAAAGCCACAAGTGATACCAAAGGACAAAATAAGATCTGTCTAGACTTTCTCACTTACAAGATATTGATCATTCCGATGGTAAACTGGTTAGTATAAGTGTGTTTGGCTTGAAAGGTCACGAGCTTAACACCTGACAAGGAGTTATTCAACCTTGATATAAGTCAAATTATTGCAGTGTTGCTGGAAAGACTTTCTCTAATAAAAAGCCCTACTTGGTCTGAGAATATCTGAAATTTGTCTTCCAGATGTCAAAAGAAAAAGCCTGGAGGGGGCAGGAAAAGAAGTCAGGACTAGGCATGAGTTTCTGCCAGTTCACCTTTATCTGGCTTTTGCAAGTAGAGGTCCCAGCGGTCAGATAGTTTTCTGAGCAGACCACGGGCAACATCTGCTGCACGGACAGCAGCAGAAGCCATCAGTGATGGAAACGGCACCTGTGTTCCCTTCTGAGCTTCTGGTGGCTTTTCATTCCCAGCCAGGGAGTTTGCTCACTCACCTAACCTACAGACCCAGAGCACCCTTGGAGACAGCAAAAACCTCACAACTCTACTGGGAAAAGTTGACTTTGGAAGAGCAGCAGAGGGGAAAGGGTCAAGGAGCACCATCGGGTGCATTGGTGGGAAGTGCTCTGATGCATCACCCTCCAATACTTACCTCTAGAAAGTCTCACGGGGCTCATCGGGGACACCATCCTTACCCAGCTCCCTCCTTTGCTATGGGGATAACTAGCAAGTGCTTCTTAGGAGAATTAAGAGCTTGCTGTAAGTTTGCTGTATCTTTTCCAAGAACTATGAATACCCAATCTATTTTGCTTTATTCAGGTGTTTTACTTTTGCTCATGTGATACTAGTTAAGGTTAATGGCATTTGCTTTACTAGTAAACACAGGATGGCTTAGCTACCTTTACTGAACACCGGAGTCAAAGCATCGTGGAGCAATTTACACAGACATTGCCTCAGGTAAATCAACTGGAAAAATGTAAGCCAGTAATGCAAGAAAGAAATCTGACCAGCTGTAAAGGTGCCAAATTTTACACCAAAATCTATCTGAAAGCCAACAAGTAAGGCACACCTGCAATATGGAAACAGAGTTTTTAGAGTCTGTTTTTTTTAATTGTTTTCATTTTTAATGTCCCCTGCACATCCCTCCCAAGCTGTAAGTAAGCAAGGAGGAAAACAAAAAAGTTATTTTTACAACTTAGTCTAATAAAAGCAAAGGCTCTGCAGCTTTTTGGTATTATTTTGGAAATAAAAGAAATAAAGTAATTTTTTGAGCCTATGTATCTTAGCACTAGACAGCAAGGAAAATAAAGGAAGACAGAGAAAGAAAAAGAGGCAAAGAATGAAAAAGAGAGAACAAAAAGGGAAGCAAGAAAGACACAAAATACTGAAAGAACAATTTTATCTCAGTAGGAAAAAGTAGTTGAATTTTATACAGAATAACACCCAAATATGAATATATAATTATTAACTGAGGAACCCATAGAACTGCAACTGTGAGAAAAAAGCAAAGTAAGATAAAAATACTTTTACCTCATAGTATGGAGGAAGGAGAACTTCCAAGCAGTGTTAGAAGGAAAGCAGCCAGGGAAGCTCTGAGGCATCTTCTAGAAGGCAGGAAGTTACTGCTACTACTGCTTAAATAGTTCCTTTGGTGTGACACAGGTGAGTGTAGTAATGAGGTAGTTCACAGTGGAAACAGCTGGAGTTGTTTTTGATGAAGGGTACTGAAAGTATAGACTTTACCAGTTAGGACAGCACCCTTCCCTTCCCTTCCCTT
>VZRU01009569.1:67365-82439 GCA_013398155.1 Pedionomus torquatus | reverse complement strand
TAAAAATGTTCCTGTGAAGTACTTGTTAGGGTGAGTATTCTCTCAGCTGTAACAGTTTGATGAGGATCGTGGTCTTTGCTTCTGCTATTGTTTCTAAGAGCAGAGTCACAAAATAGAACGTGGTGTAGGGGCACAGTATTAGAAGAGACTTTACATGACTGTGATCTCATAGCCATGCAAGTTTTTGAATTCCAAAGATAATCTTTCCACACTATGAAACTGTCCAAGATTTTCAGAAGGGTATTACTGGACCTTTAATTGTGAGTCAGTACATGGACATTATTTGTTTACTGTTTTAGCCCAGATTGAGTAATGCCTCTAAATCTGAGAGTTCATTACTTAAAATTAATGAAATGTCAGTTTAGTACTTGGTTCAGAGGCAGAATGAACATCTTCTGGGACAAGAGAAGAAGAGGTTGTGCATTCTTGCCACAAAAGTGAAGAACACAGAGGAAGATGGATAGTGTGTGTACACCTGGGAGGTCTGTACTATTCTCAGGAAGTTCCTAAAGGCACTGAAGACCTTCACATAAGATGAAGCTCTTTGTAGTAGTCACTGCAAACAAAGTATCTGCGTAACATTCATGTAATTTTCTTTCAACATCCTTAATTTTGAATACTAAATACTGCATGTATTGTAGTATTATTTATAAATTAGTATAATAAATATTTCTAAGAATTACAGAAATAGTAGCCTTTTGACAAATGCTGAAGGCAAAGCAAACTACTCCTGTTCATATTAATATCTGACATTCAGAAAAATGGGAAAACTGGCTTGTGCAACATCTATTGAATATGAAAAAGTGAAGATACAGTGAGGAGATAGTGCCAGGTAATTTTTGCATTCTCAATAATCTTAATTAACTATTATACTTACTTTAAAAAACCCCAAACAGTTTGGATTTGAAAGAAAGCAAAAACCTAACCCTCACTAGTTTAGATTTAGAAGTATGGGGAACATACTCATGATAAGCCCATATGCAACTACAAATGCATTCAGTACCTCAAGACAGATTCACTGTTGTTCTCAAGCATTTTGCAAAATGTAATTCCTGTCATCTTCCTTGTGCTTACCCATACACAATGCTGTTTTAAGAGCTGGCACCCATTTCTGACAGCTGTATTTGGAAGATTGAGTCACTGCCCTCACTTTCTACGTGCTTCATAGCTTAAAAAGGGAGAGACAATATTCAAAACAATTTTCAGTATTTATTTTCATCATGCATTTCTTTCCATAATAAAGGTACAGGGACAGAATGTTGTACAGACTGGAAGAAAGTTTTTTAAAGTCTGTTCCTCAATGTTCTGTGCTTTTTTTAATGCTTCACTACAATTTGCAATAGGGATTAAATGACAGCATTAATACAACAGTCTGGGCAAGACATAGCCTGTGGTCCAAAAGCTGCTTCATGGGCTGAAAAATAACCCATAAAAGGACACACTGAAATTCAGAACAATTTGAAAAAAACATCTATTTATCTTTCAAATTATTTATATGGCATTGGTTTAAATAAAACCAGTAAATTATGTGGCTAAGGGACAGTTTTCTTTCTTGACCCTTATTCTAGAAGCATGTCAAGGCTTGTGCTGGAGCTTTTGGTGATTTCAGTGCTGCTCCTGATAGATGGAGTTTTACCCTATGCATTTTCTGAGGCAAAAGTATGGCTTTCAGTTGTCAGCCCACAACAACTGGAATTTTTTAATTTTTATTTTATTTTTTTCTTCCCAAATTCTTATTCCACAATGTAGGAATTTTATTTCTGTAGTAACAAGTAGGGTTGTATAGAAAGTATTTTTATGTAGCTTAGTATACAAAATGTGAATAAATAAAATATAAATGTAACATTTCGGGATTCTAAAGCATTTTAAAAGATGGGAAGAACATTACATAAATGTGAAGAGGTTTGATCAGTAAGAGAGATACCAATTTTATTCTGTAATCAATGAAATAACATTTAATTGACTACTTTACTTGGCTTGGAACTAGCAGTGGAGGAAATACACCTTTATTATTGCTCCTAAGATCTGTAAATTATAAATTGAGAGATTTACAAATATATGTGCTGTAAATTACTGATTAATTTTATCTTCAGGGAGAAATGGGAGTGGGAAGGCAAGAGAAACAGACTCAGAAAGCAATACAGAATCATTCAAATAAATGCTGTCATAAGTGCATAAACATAATATTTAATATGTTGTTAAAGGAAAACTGTATACTCTGTTATGTTTTTTTCCACAAATAATCAAAGGTGCTTACATTATTTTTGGCATCAGGAAGATGGTATTGCTCTTAATAATTCAGTTGTAAATTAATGAAACTATATTGTTAGACTTAACTAGGAAATAAAGCTTTTCAACACCACTGAAGTGAATAGAAATAAGGTTCAGTTGTATGGTATATGTGTTAATTGTATGTACACTCCACCCTCACTGTATGTACACTGACACCCTCATGTCAGGGGAAGCTCTGCTTTAAAATAGTCTATTGAAACATAGAGTGTGAGTTCTGCTGATTTGCATTTTTTCTCTGGAAAAAGACACTTGTTTTCCTTTGAAAGTACTTTTATAAGAGTAGGAAAGTGAAGAATCAATTTTTTTTTTGTTTGATAACTTTTTCTCTTCTCATTTCCTTCAGAATTGTTCCAAGCTGGGAGAAAAAAAGACCGTGAAACAAAACATTTTCCCCATGATAGCAAGAGCATGTCAAATGAACATTGAAGATTTTTCCATGACCTGTACTTAAAATTATGACAGCTTTCCTGTTTTCTAGCAACAATCCATAGGCTTCAAAATTATCTGCAGAAACCGTGAAAAGAGAACCAGATAGAAAAAAAATCATCCTGTCATCAGATGTTGAGGTAGAAATCTCAGTTAATAGAACACATTGTTCTGTATTTTTTTTTTTTTAATTTGAAAGCAGATCTCACAGTTCTCAGTGAAAGAGAAATGGCTAACTGTAGATCGTGCTTTGTGAGGGTTTAGTAAAAAAAGTGTACCTACTTTAAAAGTTTGTAATTTCAATATAGAAATCTTTATTTTTCTTATTAAAGTAGTTCAGCAACAGGAAAAACCCAGATGTTGGATTTAGCAAACAGCCTAAATAGATCATCTATTAATGCCTTATTTTTCTGAAATTATTTGAAGCCTCACTTCTAAACAACTGTTAATGGCCTCATAAAAGCGCTGGACCCAGAAGAAGGTCATCTATGTATGAAAGAAAATCTCTTTCTAGAAATGAGGCCTTCTCAGCTTCCTCTGCTGTTGCTTTGCCACACAGACAGTAGAGCTGTCAAACCTCCCTCAAACCAGAGAAGGATATCTGAGGTTGAACTTCCAGTCTGCTTTTAGATGGCGAGTAGGAGGGATTCAGTATTCTGCCTGTCCTTCCTTTTGCCCCTTGCCACCTCTCTCCCTCTCTCTCCTTCTCGGACTTCTACTCAGTAGTGATGATGGGGTTTTTTTGTTTGGTTGGTTGATTTTTTTTTTTTTTTTTTTAACATGGGGATATTAAAAAAGCCTCCTTTTAAGCTCTGTATGCAGCTACCTCGGTTCTCATCTGTGTCGCTAGCTTCCCCTTCTCCCTTCATTTGTTTGTGCCTGCTTGTTTCCCAGGAACTGAAACTGTGATGTATTTCTTTGTAAATACATTTCTGGTTGTCTCCTAGATTATTTATGTTGAGCTGAAACTGTAGTATCTGTGTAGGTGATGAAGGCAAGGTTTTGAAATCGGAACCTCACAGTGGAACTGCACATAATACCAAACACATTGAGTCAGTGTTTAATAACAACACCTGAAAGCTTTTTCTACTTCAAGAATGGTGGGAACTTCCCAAGCTTGGCTGTGCCCTGGGAAACACACCCTCTGCATCAGAAATAGCCAAGGAGTCACTGATGGCCGGAGGAGGAGCAATACTTTTCTGTAGGGCAGGACATCCAAGGGTGTCTGGGTGACAGAGATGTGACTCGCAGAGGGGACAGGTCCTAGTATGTAGTGGTATTTGTGAGTGCACTGCAAGGCTGCTCCATAAATGGCAACTTGTTTGCTGTTGCTTTTGTTAAGTTAAAGCCCCAATCCTGCAAACTGTATCCACACAGTCAGTCCTAAATTATATTGATACTTGAGGGGATTTGCTAGTTCATGGAGATACCTGGAACACTTTAATAATGGGATCATAGTGCAGTGCTATGCTTGGGAGCTTTGCAGATCACTGCCATGGCTGTCCTCTTGCTTCCCAGTCAGTACACAGGCCACTAGGGTTAAATGTGCCAGGATACAATATTTTTTTGTCAGCACCCTAGATTAGCATGCAACCAAGTTGCGTACATGTATTTGTCTGCAAAAGAACAAGTTCTGTGCTAAGAACTTCACAACTTCTATCCTGTATCTGTATACCTATATGTGTGTGCGTTTATTAATTTTCAGAAGTTCAGTACCATTCAAAGTACTTTGGCTTCCTTTTCCACTTAGATCGGCAGATTGGTTATTGGACAGAATGGTATCTTATCTACACCTGCGGTTTCATGTATCATCCGAAAGATCAAAGCAGCTGGTGGAATTATTCTAACAGCTAGCCACAGTCCTGGGGGACCTGGAGGAGAGTTTGGGGTCAAGTTTGAGGTTGCCAATGGAGGTAGGTTTTTTTGAATAACACATTACTACATTTCATCTTGGTATGATGAGAATATGCTGACAAATAAAACTGTTTGACTTTAACCATGTGTTTTTATGCTGTTATTTGTTCCACTAAAACTGTGAAGAATGTATGCTTTTCTTTTTTTTTTTTTTTTTTTTAAAAAGAGGGGGGTTTNTCTTCAGAAATAGGGGTGTATTTATTTACATGTTTCTGTACAATAAGCATTAAATATTCACTGAAGTCCTTGTGGCTATAAGATTTCTATAAATGAGATTTGCCATCCCATTTTTATAGTATTACATAGTTTGTCAGATCATCCTAACAGTTGTGATACTTTTATAAAGATGTCTAGGAGGGAGCTCTGCTTTGCTCATATTTCTGTGTTGCTTGTCTTGGCATTTTCTTTAAAGCGTGTAATTTCAAAAGTGCTGTAAGCAGTAGAACTCATTGTCTTGTATGGAATAAAGTGCTTTTCATATTTGCCTGGAAATAACTGCTCTTATCCAGGGAGAGGGTTGTACTATTTTAACCATTTAAATATCCACTTTGCATAGTGGAATTTGCATGTAGAGCTAATGGCTTGTTTTCCAAAATTGGCAAGCTAACGTGTAGGTATGTTATACTTTTTTTTATGTTAAAGATAACATAATGATCTCTACAGGCCCGTAAAACATCATGGTGACACTTCCTGACACTTTGCACACATCACACATGCAGAGTGCTTTCCATCTGAAAAAAAATGAAAGTACTTTTAAAATTTTTCCTTCTCCATCTTGAAGGTGGGAGAACTTGAGAAGGGGATGCTTCTCCCTTGTCTGTTGTTCAGTTGAAAAATGTGCATGGTTAAACCAGTGTGATTTTATAAACAGAACAGGCTTGAATCTCAGAGAGATTAAAGGGACTGTGTAAGGTCAGACAGTAAGAAAGCCAGGGTCACAGCACAAACATACCAGAGCCAAGCGATTAGATGCATTAGCACTCTATAAACTTTAAAACACCAACATACACCTAAAATCTGTTTGATAAATGGGTAACAGTTGGTGGGGCATTCTTTTAGTGCGCTCTGCCTTTTTAAAGAAAATTCAAACAGGCTGTAAAGCTTTAAATGAGAAACAGTCCTCAAGCACAGGTCACAAGGTTCGATTATTTATGATAACCAGCAGGGACGTATTGAAAAGTTGTTGGCTTAAGTTGCAGCTGAGAAAATGTGGGTTAAGTGTTATGCAAGGCTTTTGACCTTATGAATGGTTAGGCGCCACGGCAAGCTCCTAGGGAAGGCTGTTGTTGCGCTGCATTCTCGCTCAGTCTGTTTTGCAGACCCAGGTCAGGCAGAAGCAGCTTGTGTCTATTGCTGCGGGAGAGAACGCGGTGGGACACTGTGGGATCTCCTTAGCTGCAAATGTTACAATACATCCATCTATCAAGGATGATCTGGAACTAATGAAGCCTGTCCTCACCCCTCAGATGGGTTTGGATTAGATGAGTAAGAAGGCAATTTCTAAGATAAATGAAGAGTTAAGTGACTGTTACTTATCGTATTGCCTTAGACCATCTGGTGCTCCGCATCTGAGATGGAACACGCTAATTTACATGGCAAAGCTGCACTTGAATGTAGTAGCATTGCTATAGGATTGGGAAGTTAGCACTGAAAAGACAGAGGCTTTGGATCACCAGAGAGAATAAAGGAAGTAATTTTTCAGTGTGGAAGTGTGGCTTTAATATAAGCAATGAAGGGCCAGATAAGCCAGAAAAGACTGTTGTAACTGAGACTCAGCTCTCACATTATATATGGCATAGCTCATCTGCTAAATTTTACACAAAGCCTGCAACTTTTAATTGATTGTCAGTAAATGTTTAAACATAAAGCCAATCTTCAGTATTTGGCAATAAAAGTAATGCACAAGTGAGATGTGATTTGTTTTTCTGAATGACATAACTGTTCCAAATCATAATTACATATTAAGCAATTAAGGTATTCAGAATTCTAACAAAGATAGATTTCAGTAAGCCATTGGAAGCAACAGAACACCATTGTCAAATTGATAAGAGTTCTTAAAATTATAATTATGTTTAATGAATCATGTGAAACACAAAGCTGTCTCACCTTCACAAGTGGGCATTTTCAGAAAGCCCTATGAAATACAAGAAACTACTGTGGAAGGAGAGGTTTTTCTTTAATACATATGTTGACATATCGTGTGGAATAAAAAATGGCAGTCTTTGAGCAATAAACCCAAAGAAAGACAGTTGTATGCTTTTTGCTTCCCTCATCCACCCTGCACTGGATAACAATTGATTTAAATACTCTGTGGGAATCAAGATGTTCAAGTAATGCATAGTATTTCCGTGTTACATTTTTTCAAAAAATGTTTTAAACCTGTGTTGCACTGAAAGAAAAGACCTTATTGACTATAGTTCTTTGTTTGGGTTTATTCTTTAATAACTCAAATATATACACAAAGGTGTTTGTTATAGCATTCACTTTTTAAGTAGCAAACCTTCCTTTTTAAAAAATGAGCCACTACATTCTTATTTTTTCTTATAGGACCTGCTCCAGATATAGTTTCAGATAAAATCTATCAAATCAGCAAAACCTTGGAGGAATATGCCATTTGTCCTGACCTCAGAGTTGATTTATCACGCCTAGGAAGACAAGAATTTGATCTAGAGAACAAATTCAAACCTTTCCGAGGTATCAGTGTGTGCTTTTATGCATGCTACATTCATTAATTTTAAATATTAGAATTGCTGCAGAATGATGATGGGTAATTATTTAAACAGAATTTTGATTGTTCAAAATGCCTTTGTGTGTCCAGAGAAAGCCAACAAGGCTAGTGAAGGGTCTTGAGCACATGTCTTATGAGGAGCTGCTGAGGGAACTGGAGTTGTTCAGCCTGGAGAAAAGGAGGTTGAGGGGAGACCTTATCACTCTGTACAACTGCCTGAAAGGCGGTTGTGGGAAGTTGAGAGCTGGTCACTTTTCCCAGGGAACAAGTGGTAGAACAAGAATTAGCCTCAAGTTGGATCAAGAGAGGTTTAGATTGGATATTAATGAAAATTTATACACTAAAAGGGTAAGTAAGCATTGGAAGAGGCTGCCCAGGGAAGCAGTTGAATCACCAGAGAGTCAAAGAATCACAGAATGGTCCGGGCCATTCTGGGAATCGAACGGACCTCCAAAGGTCATCTAGTCCAACCTCCCTGCAGTTAGCAGAGCCAACCCCAACTAGACCAGATTGCTCAGGGACTAATTTGAGCCTCACCCTGATGCTCTCTCTAGGGAAGGGACCTCAACCACCTCCCTGGGCAACCTGTTGCAGTGCTCCACCGCCATCCCTGGAGGTATTTAAAAGACGTGTAGATATGGTGCTTAGGGATATACTTTAGTGGTGGACTTGGCAGTCTTAGGTTAACAGTTGGAATTGATGTTAAAGGTGCTTTCCACCCTAAATTGTTCTATGATTCTATGACTCAAAATATTAAGCAGTATAGGTAACTGTTGTGTTTGTTTTGCGCATAAGCAAGCTGAGTTATGGACTTCTAAGTGCATCGGGCCTCATCATTTAGCCAAATACCTTTGCCAAATATTTATGCTTAGGTAGTTAAACACCAAACACAAAGATTTTTGGACTAGGAATGGTTTGCTCATGTAAGTCTAATTGACAAAAGAGTTTATGAGCATCTCAGTTTAATCATTTTTTGCTCATACTTTCTGAAAAGTTGTGGCATGTGTGAGACACTATACATCCAGTGATCCAATGACTCCAAGTATAGAGGGAGTGCTTGAGCCTATGTTTAATTTTAAGCACCCAAATACTTTTATGCTTATACTTGACTGAAAATGAGGTAACACAACCATTTTGTCCTGCAGGAGTCAAATGCAAGGGAAGGGGTCCAGACCATATTTAAAATTCTGTAAAACTCTGTGTGGTCTCAAGAACTGTTCCTCATTCCTGGTGTCATAAAATTAAAGCAAATTTAATTTCCACCAAGACATTATTATTTTGAGAAAGTTTAGATTGCAAAGAACATGTTTGGCTTTTTAGGCAGACAAAAAGCAAAGACAATTAGCTGCAGCGTCACTCTGAAATCAGATGATTGCCACAGATTTAAACTTTGCTTTTTCAACTTTTTAATGTCTGCAAATTCTATTTTTCTAAATGAAAGTGACATTCCCCCACCGCCCCAACATGTTGTATGAAGATAGATTTAAAATAATTTCAACTTGCTTGAATGGTTTCCTAAGGAAAAATAATTTCCCAGTCATTTCTTCACAGAATACATCTTCCTGGGATAGCAGAGTTCCCAGGGAACCCTAGTAAAGCAATGTAATTGGCTTGCAAGTGCATGAATACGTATAGTTTACATGAGTCTGAGGGCAGAAGGAAAGTGCAGAAAGAATGACAATTATTTGAAAAGTATTTTAAGACAATATCTGATGTATTTAAAACTTCTGCTTTTTCAGTTATGGATTTCTGCTGTGGATCCAGGCTTCAGAGGTGTTGAAGCAATTGAGAGTTAACACAGTTGGGTTTGACAGGAGCTAAAATAGTTTTTAGACTTTAATCCTACATGCACTTTATCTTTATATGTGTGAGGAGCCCCACTGAAGTTGAGGCATTCATTTATGTAAAGCTTAAAGCCTACTTAAACATTGTTAAGAGCAAGGCATAGAAAATAGGCAGTAATGTAATTTTAGTAAATCCTTGAGAGTTTCAACATGTACCATAGAATTAATCTATTTTCAAATAGGTTTTAGAGGTTTTTTTCAGCCATGAGAACTGTTTGGGTTTTTTTTTTGTTGTTGTTGTTGTTTGGTTGGTTTTGTTTGTTTGTTTCTTCATTCAAGTGTCCTTTCAAAATCTTTTCTAAGTGTTATTCTCAGGCCCAAAAAATGTCTATGTCATTTTCATGTTATCCTAAAGAAGAGCATTAGGGTGAGGTCAGTGTGTCTGAGGAAACCTGGCTGATATTCTAGGTAATAATTTCACTTGTAACTAAAATATTTCAAGATACTCATTTAACCAGATAAAAAGACATTTGTATAACATATGCTTTTTAATTTAATCAGGAAAAGTGATACTTTCCAAGATGACTGAGAAGCATATCTTTTGACAGTTGTTTGGTAACTGCTTTCGTTATAACAGGCTTACTTTCATTGATTCATTTTAGTGTAATGTTTTAAATCCAAAAGACCTAGAAAAAATACACTTCTTTGTGCTTATGAATTTAGAACCAAGAAGGCTGTATGTCTCTCCTGATGGAATGATGCAGATAGATACTGCTGTCAGATAGAATAATAGAACATGTGGCTTCAACTTGGCATGGACATCTTCCATCCTCTGAGAAGAAACCTGTTCAGCGTAAAAAGTTGTTGGGTGATTTAGTGAATTATAAATAGAGTTCTTTGATGTATTGTACTATCATGAATGTTTTCAGTGAAATAGGAATTGTCAACTTACATAATGTCTGCAGTCCTTTAGCAGGCAAAACTGCTTATCTTTGAAAGGGTTAAGGTGTGATGGTAGCCACACAGAAATCAGTGGAAGTCTTTGACTTTGCCTCTATGGGTTTCAGAGCAAATCCATGTTATGTAGAGTTTGCACACTCTGATTTTAGTTGAGGTGTGTGGCTGGTGGAAGTGTGATGGAAGAGGTATTTTCCCATGAGTGAACTGTAGTGATTTTTTTCCTACCTGTTTTTTCTAGTGGAAATTGTGGATTCTGTGGATATCTACCTCAATCTCCTTCGAAGTATCTTTGACTTCAGTGCGATCAGAAATTTGCTAACCGGACCCAACCAGATTAAAATAAGGATTGATGCCATGAACGGAGGTATGAATTTAAGCTGATACCAGGAATAAATTGTAGGTACACTGCAATAGTTCCTTAATAAAGGTACAGCATATCAAAGTCAGACTTTTACATAAGGGTAATAAGTAAATATTTGAATATTATACTAGTAACAAAGGCAATCTTAGCAATGGGTTAGGTCCCTTGTTAGGCAAAGAGCTTCACCTTTCTTGATTAAGAAGTGAAGGCATATGTGTCCAGTAAGTGCTCTCTTTCTGCATTTGGAAGCATGCAGAATGAGGTAATCTTGCCGTAAGAGGGTGATGAATTATGTTCCAGTAACCAAGGAGGTTTCGAAAAAGTCTTTATTAAGAGTAAATTCTAAATGGTATAGAATTAGTTAAGTCTGAATAAATTGCACCCAAGAGTCCTGAAAGAGTTGGCAGAGACCTCTGTCTCATTAACATTAGCTGTTAAAAAATTTCAGTGGGTGAGGGCACAAGATGGGAGAAGATGACACAGGAGACAGCAAGGGGACCAGTTTTGTGCCAGTATTAAAAATTATAAGCTGTGCCACTTGGGGAAACATAGATCAGTACAAGATCTATCTTAGGCTACATAATGAAAAAGTAACTAAAGATTTCTACAGATAATGATGTCCAACATTATCTCATCAAAAATAAATTCCACCAAAAAAATCTGGTTTCATCCTTTAACGGGATGACAAAAACAGACTGATAAAGGGATCTGGATAGACTTACGAATCTTTTGTGAAGCATTTTATCTAGTACAGTGTGATAGTCACTCTTCAAAAGATCACAGTGGGCATACTGTCAGTGCAAACACCCAGTTCAAAGGCTATAGCAAAAGATTATAGTGGGCATACGGTCAAGTGTGAACACCCATTTTTGCCAGGCTGTGGCAAAAGGGGAGATCATGTTCTTGGACAACGCAGAGGGAGCAATGAGGAAGGCACTGCCTCCTTTCACGCACAGTATTGGGGAACTGGTGTGTAGAGCTCCGATGTCCACATCTGCAACTGTGCACTGAAAAATTTTATGCATGGTTGAAAAGATGCATAGGCTGGCTCAGGGCTAGAAAATCCGGTTTGTTTACTTTACTTACAAAAAGTTTACTTACTTACAAAAGTTTGTTTACTTTACTTGCAAAGTGATAGAGAATTGCCTTCATGACTTTATATCTTGGTGGCAAATAGGCATATAATAATACGTAGTATATGTACACTAAGTGTATCCAAGAATATTTATTTTTACAAGGGAGAAAGTTCTGTTGGTTCTTTTCTTCTGCATAAAAATTACTTCTTAGTCTTCTATACTCAAAAATACCAAAAAGAATCAATAGTGAGAAGTTGAGGCCAGACAAATTCAAATTGAAATGTGGCTTACGTGTCTGTGGGTAACAGCGAATAACCACTGGAGCAATCTACCAAAGGCATTTGGAGTTTTTCTTTCTCTTGGTGGGATCAGATCAAAAGACTTTCTGGATGGGGTGCATTAGCTAAAAGCGAGTCATCAGCCACAATATAGTGAACGTTAGAGAGGACCACATACACGAACAAGTTGTCATCTGAAGTTTTAGCTATGCAACTCTGGAATAGGCTTATATGCCTGTGGACATTGATAGTTTAACATTGATATAGGAAAGAGTAATTTATCAGGTGTCTACCCTTGGTAAGAACCTGAGTCATTGTTTACTGTGCATTTTGCAGAATTAGCATCTGAATTTCCTTGAACACAGGTTTCTCACATAGTTTTAGCTTGGGTTGTAGTTGCTCCAGTTAGCAAGATTTGGGAGTAAGGTAGGAGAACGAGAGAGAGAGACTGAGGAATCGCTCATGAACTTTTTACCTCTGAGTGACCTGTTCATACCTGCCTCAGGGATGCAGAGAGCTCAGTGAGTTGTCAATGTCTGCTCAACCACCCAATGTGCAAGTGTAGATTTCATATACAACATTGTGGTTTCTCTGTAGAAGCAAATGATTTGATTGTGGGGTTGAATAATGTTCTGGACAGTTTGATAATGACTGCATTTAAAGGTGCATGTGTATTCAGGATCCTTTTATTTCTGGACTGTAATGATAGAAATTTGCTATCAATACTTAGAAAATATAGTTGTTTAAAATGGAAATTCATTGGTTAAGTGATAGAACATTCATTCAGTGGTTAAAATTAGGATGAGAAGTTCCTATTATGACAGAAAGAAAAGGCCCAAGACAATAGTCTCAAATGTAGGTGAAATAAAATGCTGCTCCAGAATCAATCTGGGTAACGCTTTGGGACACCCCACAACATTGACTGTGATAATGGTGATAAATAATAGCACAAGCTGGGATCTTATTTCGCCATATCTTCAATAAAATAAAGAAGTTATTTGGAGTTAGTTATTGAAAAAGAATTTATTTATTACCTACATGGTAGTAACTAAGATGTGGTAAGTTTATTTGGTGGATAAACCTGTTACAATTTTAATATGAAATGAAATGTTGAGGTAAGTTTATTTTCTGTTGCATTCCCTTACTGTTTACTTTCATTGCTATTATGTGTTAAACTGGTTTGGTTTTTTTTTTTTTTTTTTGCATTCCAGAACACATAGAATAGTATCTGATTATTATTCCAGTGAGGAAAAATCCTCTATGTGTATGATAGTGTCTTTACCTAACAGTGGATAAATAAAACTTGGTGTCTTTCACCATTTTCCAATTACTTTTTCACTTCCATTAGTGGGGAACTGTGGTTTTAGTGCTAAATTGGCAATTGATTGCTTACTAGGGGGACAATCACATACTCCTCTGTGAAGTAATAGTTTGGATTCTTTTGCTAGGACAGCTGTATATAATTATCAAAAGTGTGTTTTGTATCAAGTCTTCATGGTGCTGTGAAAAACTTGAATGTCAAGCATATGCTTTTGTGATTGCATGGCAGAGTTCTGTTTTTGCAGTTATGGGACCTTATGTGAGAAGAATCCTGTGTGATGAATTGGGAGCTCCTGCAAATTCTGCCATAAACTGTATTCCTCTGGAGGATTTTGGTGGACAGCCTCCTGATCCCAATTTAACATATGCAACTGCCTTGCTGGAGGCTATGAGAGGTGGAGAGTATGGATTTGGAGCTGCTTTTGATGCTGACGGAGTAAGTATTTTGATCTGTCTGGAGGTTTCACCATAGTTACTGTTCTGTCCGGGGTCAGATATGGGACGTGTAAGTATAATTTATTTGCTTTTCAGTAAGCCCTCAAAGCAGAAAGGATATTACTTTCAGGTACAGACGACAGCATTTGCAGCCCATAAATCAGACACATATGTTGCAATTTGTCTCTGCAGATGACTGCAAATCAAGCGGGATTTGGATCCAGAATGAAAATTTATTAAATATTAGGGTGTTTTTATATACTGGTCTAATGCTTTTATTCCCTCATTAGGAAGAGATGGCATGTGTAGATGAAATGGACTTGTAACTAAGTTAAGTTCTTTTTGATTAACATTGTAAATTGAGGGATTTTTTTAGCTAAATAAAGCACTGGATCATAATTTCTGTTTGTTTAATTTTTTTTTTTTTTTTTTTTTTTTAATTTTTATGTTATATTATCAGCATTACAAGCAGTGAAGTATTACAGAAACTGCTTTCTGTCCTGAACAGGGTAGGAGAAAGATGAAAAGTTTCTGAAGAACAGACCAGAATAGTTTTCTGATGTCAGTAAGCATAAAACACCCTCCTATTCTTTGCATAGTGTGTCATTAGCGTAAAGATTCTCTGACATAAGCATTCCCTGGCAGAAACAGACCTACTGAAGTAGCTTGTAGGAGGCTGAAGCTGCTATGGACGGATCTGGAACTGTGATTTGAAGGGCTGGACGGAGTGATGGTGCAACAGTGAGATTATAAACCTGCCAGGATGATACCAATAAATTATTCTGCCTGAAGAGGGTTGCCCAAAGCATTATTCTCTGCCCCGCCCCCCCTTCCCCCTCTACAGTGGATCCAATAAAAGAAATGATCAAAACATTGGATTTAAGATGCTTTTTTGAATTTCTTGTCTTCTCCAGGACCGCTACATGATCCTTGGCCAAAATGGTTTCTTTGTTAATGCATCAGATTCACTGGCTATAATTGCTGCCAATCTGTCTTGCATTCCATACTTCTGTCAGATGGGTGTCCGAGGATTTGGTAGGAGCATGCCTACCAGCACAGCCCTTGACAAGTAAGATCAAACGTTTATTTGTATCACCTTGTTCATTACATTACTTATTTCCCTGTTTTGTACTCCTTTGCGGTTCCAAAATTGTGAAATCTTTTAGTGAGAGCTTCTAATTTTCACAAATATTTATGTGCTTTATTTTGTAACTAGTTTTGATCTTATCTGGACTGATTTTACCAACCTTTACTTAGATGAAAATAGTTTAAGTCAGCCTAGAAAAGAAATAAATAGGTTAAATCTTTTTAAGAGTACAAACACTTGACTGGTAATTCCTTTTTAAAATAACTTCACTCTTTTTCTTAGTTAATAATGGTTTGCAGCCTAACCTAGCAGCCCTTCTTATGAAAGTCATGGAGTTTTAAAACGGATAAAGCACTAATTCAGTACTAAACAAGCGTTTAAAAAAGTCCAAAGACATCCCATTCCCCCCCCCC
>VZRU01009569.1:32782-67331 GCA_013398155.1 Pedionomus torquatus | reverse complement strand
CCCCCCCTTATTTTAAGCTGTTGAAATATATCATCTGTTATGACAGAAATTGTCCCAGAAGGAACTGCAAGAAGTCATAAAATCCATTCTCATTTCCAAAGCAGGTTAAAAGTATACCTAAGCTATTTCTGACAAGTCCAGTCTGCTCTTAAAAGATTTGCCTGTGTTAGCAGCTGAATTTTGAGCAAGCCTCAGCCAAGCCTAAATGTTCTGTAAATATCAGCATAAACGGATTAAGCTAAATGTTATTGCCTTATATATTCTGTGTGGAAAGAGCATTCACTGAGACCCAGTATTGATCTGATTTCATAACTTTACTAAAACAGGAACAATCTGCTGTCCCTATTAAATGTGTCTGATTGGAAAGAGCAATTTTAAAGTGAAATGTTGTTTCTATTAAAGACTGATTGCTCTTTGAACAGCAAGAATATTAGCATGCTTCTCTGTTCAAGAATTTATAAAATTCAGAGCTAGCAGCTTCCTCTAATGATTGACAGTGAGAAATATTCCTTACTTTTAGGTGCTTTGTCTAGTTTAAGGAAATACTGTGAGGTCAGAATTTGCTGTATGTTTTTTATTCTGTTTAGAGATCCAAAAATCTCATTGTTTAAGTGAAAGTTGCAATGATAGCGAAATACAAAAATACAGGTTCATTTTGGATATAAAAGCTGGGATAGCTGCATTCCTGAAAGACTTGAAGAAACAGTGATATATGTTTGTCTGTCTTCTTTGTTAAAGTTCAGTAAATAGGTCAGAAAGTCTAAATGTACTGAACTCCCTTTCAATAACACTAGGAGTATTTGAATAATGTTTACTTGACCTTCTGTAGCACAGATCGTCTGATGGTGATTACTGCCTTATTTAGTCCTGTGGAGCTAAGTTTGACTATTAAGTAAAAGCATGCAATTGATAATGATGGAAGGATGTAAATATTTTCCTGGCTATCCTTACAAATATTTATTACTGCAAAGTTTGCTGTCTCTATCTGGGGCATTTGATTTTTTTTTCCCCCTTTCATTTTGTCGTTGTCTTTGTTATTTGGAAGATTTACAGTTTACATGTTTTTAGATTTTACATGTTTTCAAGGTTGCTCAGTTTTGTTTTGTAGCTCATTTACACGCATGACAATCCCAAATGTCTGAATTTTAATCTTCTGTAAAAATGCTGTAAACGTGCCTAGGGATTCTCATGCTTTGGTGGCCAAAATTCTATAACCTGCTTAATTTATGAGTGCCCGTGCTGAATTCACTCACTGAAGAGCCCAGCTTAGCCCTGAAATCATTCATCTTAAGCAAGTTGCTTTTCCTGCGTGTTGGCTAGCTACATGGATTGGATCATGGTAAGGAATATAATAAAACAGGTCCTTAGAGGTCTACTGCATGAGTTATTGAGCCATCATGCCTTCCAGGGTTTCCAGTGAGGTCCACCGCAAGGAACTGATGGACTTCCAGGAAAGATGGTTCTCTGCAAGAAGAATTTTGCAGTCTAATAGTAGAATGACATTGTTTGAAATCCATTACATTGCTTGAAGGAGTGGGTATCAGAGAGGTTGATTCTCAGCATAGGTTTCATGTTGAGCTGACTTCCAATGTCATGTATCTATAAACATAAGGGACAGTTCCACTAGTGTCAGGGAAATCTTACAGTGGGACAGTGAGTGTAAAAGAGTACATCTAAGGCATTCATTATTCCATTCCCATGGACTAACTAGCTAACTTGCAAGAAAAAGAAAAAAAAAGCCTTTTGGAAGAACAAGAATATTCACAGTACAGTGAGGCAAAAAGGAAAAAAACAAGATCAAGCAATTCTGTGATGAATTAGCATTACTGTAAGGCTTAATATTAAAACTTTAAAAGCTTGATCTGTTCTTTTGCAATAGAGAGGGAATTCCATTCTCTTCCATAATGTGATGTCTGATACCAGCCAGCAGCATGTTGTTTAGTGTGAGGAACAGCATGCTTTCCGTGCTTGCTGCTGTGTGTCTCACCTGCAGTATAATGAAACCAGTAAGGAAAATATTTTTTGCTTGGAGAAGAAAATTCAGAAAAGAATGGATAACACTGCTTGCCTTCCTTGCTACTATTAACTATTTCTAAATATACCAATGCCAAAAAAAATTATTGAAGTTTCTAAAATGAACATCAAAACATGCATCCAAGCATTTATGGTGGGTTGACCTTGGCTGGCTAGCTGCCAGCTCTCTTCCCATCCTCAGTAGAACAGGGGGAGGAAATAAGATGAAAGTGCTCATGGGTTGAGATAAAGTCAGGGAGATCACTTGCCACCTACAGTCATAGGCAAAAGAGACCACTTGAGGAAAAATAATTTAATTTATTGCTAATTAAAATAGATACGGATAGTGGGAAAAATAAACCCCACAAATTAAACTAACACCTTCCCCCTAGCCCTTTTTTCCCTAGGCTCAACTTCACTCTTTCATTCTTCTTCTACCTACTCCACCCTAAGCAGTGCAGAGGATGGGGAATGGGGCTGTGGTCAGTCCCTAACAGCTCCTCTTTGCTGCTCCTTCTTCCTCACCCTTTTCCCCTACTTCATCATGAGGTGTCATCATGGGCTGCAGTCTTTCAGGAAAAAAATTTGGTTTAGTGTGGGCTCTCCCCTATCTGAAGTTCCTGTCAGGGGATACCCATCTGCTCTGCTGTGGGTCCTCTCCATGGACTGCAGGGTAGTCTCTCCTCCAGCACCTAGAGCAGCTCTTCCTCCCCCATTCTCCTTCTTTGGCCTTGGTATATACAGGGCTGTTTCTTCCTCAGTCTTCACCGCTGGGCAGCTTTTTGCCCTTTTTGAGTTTGTTTTCCCAGAGGGGTCACCAACTTGGCTGCTGGGCTCAGCTGTGCCCTGTGGTGGGTCTGTTGGAGTGACTGCAACTGTCAGTATCCAGCGTGGGGCAGCTCTGGCCTCTTCTCACAGAGGCCACCACTGCAGATCTGTGCTGGTAACCCTGCTATGTGCACCCAGTACAACATCTAAAACAGGTCCCTTAATTACTTAAATATTTTTCTTACATCTGGACTGTTACTCATTCAAATTAGTGTTTATTCCATTTCAGACACATTGCTAGATTTAATCTTGAACTAGGTTAGCTTGAATCAGTCATGATTTGGCCTTTAATGCATGTTCAGTACCATTCAGTTCCATGGAAATGGTTGTTTAAAAATACTTTGAAAAGTCTTTCTTGTTAGTGAATTAGAAGACATAAATATAGGAAAAGGAAGTTCAGGGCCAACTGTTGTTTGCATCATGTAATAATATAGGCAAGAATAAGACCAAGACTTGATTAACAAGGGAAGGACAGCCCATGTAACAGAGAAGTTAAAAATCTTTATGCTGTGCTGTTGAGTGCTGATTTTCCTTATTTACTGTATTTTGTTGTTTTAACACTAGAAATTGAGAAGCTGTTAAAATAAGGATGATTGGAAAGGAAATGGCAACATTTGTAATGTTAGGTGCAGTGAGATAGCAGAAGTAGCATCTAGGAAAAGAAAAGAAACTTGTATTCTACTTGATAGCTCTCAATCTTCCTTAGAAGTTGGGTAGTGCTAACTTCAGGCACATTTAACTAGGATTTAATAATAGCGTCACTACTCCATGAAAAATTGAAATGCTTGGAAATCTTTTCCCAATGGTGGTTACCAGAGTAGGGAAACAAAGATAATGATGGTCAGAAGGGTCTTGCATGTGAACATTCCTTATTTTTTTTTGGTGAGAGAAAGATAGATTCTGCTCTTGCTAGGCATGCTTCATTTTATTTGATGGTGTCCTCACAATGTCACTGTAACAGCACTTCTTTGGTCCTCAGAGTGCCACTGTTTTCTGAAAGATGCAATTGGGTTTGTGTCTACAAAGTGAATCTTCTTAATGTGGTGCACTCAACTGTCTCTTTTGGCTCACTTCTGGACCTCGGTAATTAGAATAGCTGTCATGTGAGGCAATAGGATCAATGTTTTTCCCTTTGGCTACTGTCTTCTGAGGTCATGGGCCTCTCTCCTGAAGTCTGTGTTGGAGAGTGAATCAAAAATACCTCTTCTTATGGTGCGTCCATATTGCTTGGCCAAAGGTTAGCCTAAATCATTGTACTAGACATGCATGTTTTGATGTCCATAGCTACTAGGGCTTTTCCTTAGCTGTAAAAAGATCACACTTAGTACTTGAAAGAAAGGATTTAGAAAATCTGATGCTTTGTTCACGCATTTACATGTGTTTGCTTGAAGTCACTCCTTGAATATACTAGCATGCACTGCTCACAGTGTAACTCTTGACAGGAAACATCTGCTTCAGTATGCTCCAACATCAACAGGATTGTGGCAGTACGTCCCCGACTTCAATTCTCTGGCAACACGTACCCTTCGGTTGGTGTTCTTTTTCTTGTGGGGAATGTGAAGGAATGTGTACTCTGCACAACAAACTATTCTTTTTCATATCCTTGTATTCTGATTTATCTGATTCCTGCATAACAGGAAAGGAAATTAAATACAGAGATGTTAGCTAACAGTCTACAAAATGAGAATCACAAGGGTGGGTAAAAATGGTTTCTGTAGGAATTACAAATCTGAATGGGTGTGGAAAATAGCAGTCAAGTTGGTACAGGGAAATGGGTTTGTTTAGAGAATTCTGCTGTGACTAGTGTTATCTAATACCTTGTTTCTACAACCAGCTCATTGCAACAGCACGTAGGTGCTCTGATTATCCTTGCAAAATTATTATCTGATTATCTGAGCAAGGCTAAGCACCATACCAGGCAGCACCATCATTTTATAGCTGGTAGCCAATCGTTTATTCTGGCTTTGACACAGGAGTGTTCTGCCTGCTGATGTCCGTTCACTATCTGATCAGATATAGGCAGCTTTTAAGGGGGCCTGGAGTGACAGTGGCTGTTCTGACTTTTTTAAAGAAACACCGTTGTGCAGTGAAGGGCAGAGACGTGGCGAGCTCTAAGCAAGCTGGCTTGGGTGCAGGATGGAGGCTGACCCTGGCAGTGAAAAACTCTCAAATTGACAGTGCTGATGTAAGGTGGGGTCCTTAATGTCTGAAGTACAACAGGAATCTTTGTTTCTTTAGGACAGGAGCCCCAAACGTTATGAGCAGCAATGACAAACATGAAGATAGGATGAAAAGTATTAATTCAGCTGTCTTTTTGCAGTTATTTTGCACGGCTATCTAGTAAAACTTCTCAGTTATCACAAATTCTGAATTTCTGCTTATTCAATATTGTCAGGCGAGTTCTGTCTCTTACTGTCTGCTCCAGGCATTTCTACCTCATTGGGAGAATTAGGAAACTGAGAAGAAATTGGCTGGTTGGTAGGAATTGCACAAAGAACTCAGCTTAGGTCAGTTTGCTTTTATCTCTACTACCTGGAAGCACTAGTGAAGCAACTTATCTCTACTAACAAATAATGAACGTTTCTTTTTTTGCCATTTAAAATGCAGTAATAGCAGAAAGAAACCATAAGAGCATATTGAAACTTGAATAACGAGCTAGTTTGTGCTGAGCTATGTCGAAGTCAAGCAAGATACAACAATTTGTAAGGGTTGATGGGAAGATGGAGAAAGAAGCGCTGACTGTTCCTCTGCAGGTGGTACACAGGTCCTGGTACTAGCAATGACAGTGCTGTTGCGAGTCAGTGGTCTAAACCCAGGTCTCAAAATGGAATGTAAACCCAAGAAGACCTGCTTTCCTCTTGAAGCCCTGTACCCTTCCTGTATGTTTTTGTTGAGGGGTGTATTGTCCTATAAAAGTGCTTCTGCTCCTTCTTCCTGTAAAGCTTAGTCTTTCCTCTGCAATACTGAAAACCATTTTTGGATGAATTAATAGATAGGGTCTTTTATTACTTTTTAATGAGCATTAGCAATTAAAGAAACTCTGGCAATGGAGGAGAGCACACCACAGTTCACTAGTGCCTTTGTGATTATTTCTATGAATTCTTAATTTAGAAATACCAGATGGATATTTTCTGTGTGTCTGTCTTTTCTTGTGAATCTATAGTTTATTTCTTTTCAGCCATCTGCTTTTCTTCTGTATTGTTGATCATCTGTTTTAATGAAGAAGTTTGTGCCAGGGGCAGGATAGGCTCTGTGTATTTCTTTCTCTACATGAATGTCCTTTACTGTTGAGTTGTAAAAGATACTTCCAACATAAAGACATCTCCAAGATATAAATACATTTTTCTATACGATTGATACTGCATTCACTCTGACAGTGATTTGTTCAAGTTATTGCAGTCGTGACCTCACTCTTTTTTATCTTTCTTCAGTAGGATAAATCAGTCTCACTTCCTCTTATCAGGAATAGGCTTGCTGTGAATTTTTTAAGACACCTCTGTCAAACTGAGTCCATGTCACATAGAAGCAGTTTTTAAAATAGATGGAGCAGAAGGGCAAGTTCTGTTCTGGAATGGTGCAGAAGGACAACTGTATAAGACCTTAATGAATATAATTTAACATGTTTGAAGCATAATACAAAGTTCTTGAGTACTGTTATTAGAAATTTCTTCAGGATTTGTCCTCAGTATACTTTTATGTCTAGTAAAGAATGATAGCTCTTCTGTACCAGCTTTCAAATATGTTATGCAGCTAGATGTTTTATTTACACAGATATGACACGTTTAAACAGTTTAATGGAGAAAAAAAACCAGCTGTCATTAAAGGCGTTCATGTCCTTTCATTAGCTGCGTCTCTTAGTTTCAGTTCTACAATGTGCTTGTAATCTAGCTGTTATGCTTTCGTGTCAGAATGTTTTTGAACAGGGGAGGTGATTTATCATTGCAAATATTTTGAAGCATGTCATTAAGGAGACGTCCTCCTCCTCCTTGTATTTTCTTTGATGCTGGATTTGGTATGCTTTAGTACAGTGCTCTATTACACTGTTGCAAGCCCGCTGTATTCTTCGCCATCTGGTGTTTTCATTATCCTAGCCTTCACTGGTGAAAACATGCTGCCCACTGTGGTCATGGCAGGTCATATTTTGGATGAATGTGGGGGTGTTTATTCTTAACACTTTCTGGGACAGTTGCAGTCAGACTCTCAGATACTTTCTCAGCAAGAGATGAGAATGAATGAACCTCTCTTAATGTATCGCGTGCTTTTGAGCTTCCAAGGTGAGAGTGAATTGATACTGCATCTTGTGTTCTTCAGTGGCTGCATTTCATTGCTGGGGAAAAAAAGGACAGAGGTGGTATCCTGTGAAATATCAAAGTGCCAGGAGAGAATTAACCCTGTCCCTCCCAGAAGCAAGGACAGAGGGGAAAACACCATCTTGTCCTTTATGGTTGAATGGTAAGAGAGATTTGGCAGTCCTGTAGCTCACCTACTTTTACTTGGCACACAACTTAGTTTTTGAGTCTGAGAGGGATTCACTTGCCAGTTCTGAGCCTGAAGGCACCCGATCCCTAATAAGAATGACAGGCTGCAGAGCAGCCTTACACATACAACTCTTACTCTCATTCATAGTTATTTGCACTCTGGCATGCGCCTGGAGTGGACAGTTACAGCTGCTGAGCCTAAAATGAGCCAGTTCATTGTGCCATGTGCAGCTTTTAGGAGCGAGTACAGAAAGGTGTACTGAAAGCTCTCTTCATTTAGGGGGAAAAGATGAATTGAAAACTATGCAGTGTTCTATTTCCAGCTTAAGCTTTGACTGTACATGAGGTGAGTCTGTCCACCATCTTAGAGAGAGCAAGATATAATTCTTGGTTGGATGTAAGTATATTCTGTAAACTTGATTGACTCTTATTAAGAAATATATTGATTTGCAGTTCTCACGGACAGACTTTTGTCTGGTCTTAATATGCCACATGTGAAAAAATACCTGAGAAAAATAAACTTTTTGCAAAATGCTCTGAGCAGGCCTTGAGCTGTGCAATAGACAGATGTTGGGTAACAGAAGGTTCACAGTTTTCTGCATCTGTTTTATCTCAAAAAGTATGCAGCTGTGACTAAACTTCAGGAAATCCTACAAATGTCCTGATAAAAAAAAAAAAAAGTCCCTAAGTATTTACATAAAACAATCTTGAGGAAATGTAACCAGTTACAGAAGACTTTGTGACTACTTAAAGGACATTTGAAATAAAGGTCCCTTTAATTTCACGGGCTTACGCAGCCTTATATTGGGCTTCAACCTAGAAAGGCTCCCACGTGGATTAGCAGGTCTGAGCATCTTTTAGCTGTGCTGGACAGCACAGCTGGTGTCAGGTCAGAAGCAACTTCTCCCATCAAAGGATTTTTTATACATGGTTGACCCTCATGGGGTAGTCTTCCTACTGATTTCAAAGAAAACCTGTCCGGTCACAGAATTTCAAAAAAGTGTGTTTAAAATTCTACTTCTTATATGTACTGAAGTATGACCATTTGTTCTATTGTTTGCAAATTAAGAAGACAGGAAATTCTTCTTGATATTCGAGGTGTTTTGAAGATCTCTGTAGAGCCAAGATGTTTAACATTATTTAAAGGAGTTTGAGAGTCCTGTTAGAGCAGATCATCCTTTAAGTCATAGTCACTTGAACTGTCAAATTGTCTTGGAGAAGCAGAAACACTGTCTTGTGTTTCCTTTTATGGGAGACCTAAGATCTTTCCAACCTCAACCTCAGTTGTGTGATTCTGTAGTAACAGTTTATTTCTATGGTATACTATAATTTCTTCTTCCTTTTAAATTTGCTTTATTTCTGTGAACACTATGATAAAGTTGTGAAACTGCTTTCTTCCTTCCCAGCCAAGTATCACAATCTCACAGAGCATTTACTAACTCTCACTCACTAAAATCCAGATAACAGTTTGCAAAAGAGAAAAAGCAGAACTAGTGTAAGGAAGAAAATGGCATCATTAGAGGGATACTCGAATAAATCATGTTTAACCAACCTGATTGCCTGAGCAATAAAAAAATTAGATCTGTTGATGAGGTTAGGCGGCAGATATATTAGTACAGCTTTTGACCCTGTGCCTCACAATATTCCTGTATCCAAGTCAAGGTTTTATGATATGGATGAGCTGGACAACTGGATAGGTTTGTTAGTCAGGCTCAAGGACCATTGGTTAATGAGCTAGTAAGAAGTTGGGTAATGCAAGGGTCTGTTCTGTGACCTCTCCCATTTAACACCTTTATCAGCAGTCTAGAGGAGGGAGTGGAGGGCACTCTAACTAAGCTTGCAGATGACACAAAATTGGGGTGGTACCTGTTATGGTATGCTAGAAGCAGAGCTGCTGGTCAGGGGAGTCTGGACAGCTGGGAGAAATGGGTGGATGGGAACCTGTTGAAATTCAACAAGGACAAATTATGAGTCATGCCCCTAAAAAGGCAGAGCTCAGCAGTGATGTAGCCTGGGGAGAGGGGAACTGGGGACCAGCTCTGTAGAGACCACTCGGGGCCGTGGTGAGCAGTGAGGGCTAGCTGTGTGCCCTGGAATCAGAATCAGCACTTTGGGCTGTATGAATTAAGAGTGTGGGCCACAGAGTGAGAGAAATTATTATTCTCCTCTGTGCAGCACTTGTGAAACTGCTTTCATATACTGCGTCTTTTATGGAGATCCCTAGTGCAGGGAAAAACATCAATAAACAGGAGCGAGTTCAGCATAGGACCACCAAGACAGATGAGTGCTAGTGAACAGCCATATGAGGGTTGGCTGGTGAATTGGGTTTGTTCAACCTGGAGAAGGATGGCTTTGTTGGGACCTAACAGCAGCCACCTGTACCTACAGATAGGCTGTCAAGAAGATGGAGCCAGGCACTTCTCACCTGGGAGGGTGGGAATACAAGAGGGCAAGAGGAAATCGTAACAATTTGCAACAAGGAAGTTGTTCAGTGTTCAACTGGATAAGGCCTGAGCAACCTTGTTGCGTATGGCATAGCTGATCTGGCTTTGGTCAGGATGGAGGGTGAGAGATCTCCCACCGTCACTTCTAGTCTGAATTATTTTATAATGTTGAGGCCCTATGAAGATATCTTTTTTGGAAGGACCTCAGTGGTACCAAGACTGACTTAATGAGCTTGCCTGACCTTTTGCTGTTTTGTAGTCACCATGATTAACCATGTTTAGAAAAGCTTGATGTTGCCTTAAATTATTTACTTTTTTAGATTCTTATAAACCAAAGAATTATCTAGCTGGAGACACTGTACTGCTTTTTTTTCCTGATAATTTTCTAAGCTATCATACCGATTCTGTGTGAGAGGATGGATGTAGTATTACAGTACTTGGGAGGTGAAGAAGAGGCTGTGGAATCTGCTAGTAACTTCTGATATGTACCTACAGCTGCTTCTCTATTGTTCCAACAATTCAGAGTATCAAAACCCCAGTTTGAATTGCTGACAATACCACATGTTGTGGTTATATTTACATCTGTTTTGCATCTTGGTCAATAAGAATAGGAACAGTGCCTTTGAACCAGCTGATCTCACTTGTAGTAGGCCTAAAAAGGCTAATAATTATTCACCATGTGTACTCCTCAGTTAATGAAGAATATTCCCTGTGCTTAGTTCATAGGATTATTGCCTTTCTCGTAAAAGACCACAGGTCTTGCCAGTCATTGATGATGATATTACTGAGGTTCACTCAGTAAGTATCTGCAGAAGGATGGGATCTCTCCCTTTTCCCCATTTATTACATCTATTTTCTGGTGTAATAAAATCTCCCTGACAGTTTCTCTAGAATAAGAGACCTTACAAAACCTGCCTTCATAGACATTTTTATTGCTGGAAAACTTACAGGTTTTGTATGAAGTGGTGACCCTGGGGTACTTGAGGCTAGAACAGAAAATGTTCATTTTTGGGGGTGGAGAGGTGTGGAAGCTTTGAGTGTTGGTTGTTTCTTTTCAAGCTTTGAGGCTTTTTTCCCCATAGTATGCATGCATTACAGATCCTTCTGACATTTTGTTGTTGCAGTAAATATTAAGCTTTTGCCAAATCCTTAAGAGGACAAAGTCTACTACTGAAATTAGTGTCTTTTCCTGTTCATATGTGTCTTCTTTTGGTCGGTGTATTTATTTTTCCAGGGACAGTGTTGCTTTAAGCAACCTGTGTCTTTCTGTTTCTTTCTGCCCTTCATATGCATTAAGAAGATAGTTCTCCTATCTGCCTTATTCAAGAAGCCAGTAAGAAGGCAGGCTGTTAACACAGGATGCTGCAGTGTAGCAGTGACAGCTGTTTTTTCAGATGTATATACCAAAAAACCTGCTGTTGCTCTTAGAGCTTAACTAGTCACAGGCCATGCTGTTGGGAATGGGGCAAACACTGTCTAATACAGTCAGCTGCAGTCATAGAAACAGTGGACAGTATCCTTCCTAGAATAAGGATATTTTTCTGCTGCTGAGCCGTGGCAGAATTTGGAGCCTATAGCAATCTTGGAATCTTTAAAGGAATTATATTTGTTATGTAAAAGTTCACTGAAAAGTGCTAGAAGTCATCATATCTGATTGATATCAATTCTCTTCATCCTTTAATACACTGACAAGGAGGAGTTAACTTACTTTATAGACATATGAATGCTGAAGTAGTAATGAAAAGTGATTCTTGTGTCTCAGCCAGGAAGGGCATGAATAACCTTAGGGATTACTCCAGTACATCTGGAGAGCGCGGCCACACGCTTGCCAGATGGTTGGACTTTTCTTTGCTTGTACTATGAACTCTGCAATCAAATCTCAGATTCTGTGTAGATCTGCAGTACATATGTGTGCAATTTGTCACTGGAACAGGATCCTTAGGGAAGTGGTCACGGCACCGAGCCTGTCAGAGTTCAAGGGGCATCTGGATGATGCTCTTAAGTCATATGGTTTAGGTTTTGGTTGTTCTGTGAGGAGCAGGCAGTTGGACTCGATGATCCCTATGGGTTCCTTCCAACTTGCAATATTCTATGATTGATTCTAATTTCACCTCACAGGGACTCTGAGCACAGTGCCAGCTGGTTTTATTATGTGAAAGATGGAATTCTGTTGGGGTATGTTGCTGCCAAAGCACATCTCTCCCTCATTGTATACTCATAGAAATACTTGTGTTTGCTAGTTGTCTTTAGCAAAGCAGCTTTTGTCTCTTGCTTTATCGTTACTTTTAGCACAGCCATATCTAGATACTGTATATGTCAACAGCTGTTTCGAGTCATTCTATTAGAGCTTGTGTCAAGGGGACAATGAAGTTTTCACAAGGCAGGGAGTCACAGGCACTCTGTCCTGAACGTTATACTTCCTTTGGGAGCTGACTCTTGAAACATTTGCAAAAGAGGGTGCGAAGTTATGCATTTTGGATTTGAATCTCGAGCTGATGACTAAAGCAACATGAGAACAGCATTTGGTGTGGAACATTATCAGGAGTACACCTGTTAGCATCCCACACACTGAAGAAAACAAACCCATAATAAGAAAGAGTTACACAGGCTGCATCTTGTGCAAAGCTTTCCAATACATTTGTAACCAAGAGAAACAGTTGAAAACAACATTAGTTACCGTAACGCTCTGTGTTAGAAGTCTTCAAACTCTTAAGTTTGAGTTCCTGGAAATGTACCACTCAAAAGCAGTGATGGCATTTTCATGAACTTGCACTCGGGTGTGTTATTAAAGAGAAGAGTAATTTCCTATATATATAGCTTGTGACTGTAATGCATAAATACTTTTTTACCCGAGTTGATTTGACTGGGAGACCAGTGAGAATTTTCATGTTTTCATCACTTATATCAGTTATGTCATTCATTTGAGTTTCTGAGAAGTATGTTGATGAAATTCATTAGGGTTTTGCTGTCCAAGTAGCATTTATTACCACTAAAACAGCATCATGTGAAAATTTTACAGTGTGGACTAAGCAGCAGACTGTATGTTTCCGTTCAGGACTACTCTATTTTGTTTATTTCATTTGGTAGTGTGAATCTCAGGTGTGTTATGTGTAGGACCACAGCACCATGGGAACTTGTGGTCTGGCTGTGTGTGCTCTAGAAGGTACTTATTTCCATCTGTAACTACCTAAGTTCAGCAGTATCTTCCTGGTTCTCCAATATGTCCTTCTGTTGGAATGCCATAAACATGTCTAATCATTATAGATAGTCTAGGTTAAGAGATTTCCATTATCACTGTAATATTATTTAAGGGATTTTCAGTGCACTGACTGTTGCATGCTCCTTGTTTCCATTTTCTCCAAGTTTTTTATAGTTTAACTTTTGTGTACTTTCCATCTAGGAAGTCACAGAGCAGCCCCACACTTTAGCTATATTCCACCACCAAACAGCACGATGCTGTGGCAAAATTTGCTTCCCCTCTGCCTAATATCTATCTCTGGATAGACTTCCAGGTGGCATGCTAAAGGTACCACTCCTGGTCTCTTTTTCCACAGTTACTGCTCCTCTGATGTAAGTAAGGAGAACGTCCTTACTTAATGCCAATATGCAGTCATTACAGGTGGTTTCACTTGCCTGTGGAATATTTCTGTGATTCCAGAGAGAAGTATACAGATAGAGCAACTGTCTCCATATGCTTACTGTTGGTTTGTGTTAGGAAATTAGCTTAGTCATAGATCTATTTGTAAATGGGAGAATTAAGTAATTTAGCAGCTGCTCCTGACTGACTGATCACTCACTGCTGAGCTAGTCAGCTGGACTGTTTTACCTCTGCAGTCACCAGTATGATAGCTTTCTCATCATCTTTCTTCCTGCATGAAGATTAATTTTTTAGGGAAGACTAGACATGATGTGATCATAAGGACAGCACCTCTGTGGGCCAGACATTCTTGGCTGTCAGCCTTTGTGCACTGGTCTACACCAGCTCTTGGTTCTTGAGTCTTCCAGAATTAAGAGCTAGTTCTGCACCCCTCCTACTTACCTGAATCTTGCTTAGATAGTTCTTTGGGAACAGAAGAAATTCTGGTCTAGATTCATATGAGTGCACATGTTCTCAGGAGGCCTACTGTGAGCTGACAGATCTGTAAGATTACTTCATCTTGTTCAAATGAATCAGCTCCCCATCATGTACACCTAAAGCTCTCTGTCAAAGCACTGTACAAAGATGGTTTGTTTTGCTCTTTCTCCCATCATTTAGAAGTGCTTAAAAGGCCTGATTCATGCTTGCCTTGGCCAATTCTAGGATCTTACTGACATTGTTACTAGTCTGTGAGCTGCATGGTCCTGGTCCATTTTAAATCTCACTTCGCTCCTTTGCAAAAATTGTCCTTGTGGTGGGTATCATTCAGTAGTAAGTTCTTGTAACTCACTGGAATGAAGTGTTTGTAGAGTGTCCTTTTGAGTTTACCAAAATAGAGTTTAACTGCAGCTTAAACTAACTCATCAGACCCTTCCTTTTCTATCCTTACAGCCACCATCAAATGCAGGATGAATCAAGCTCCACATGTCATACCTTTTTAATTTGTACTGCATAAGTCAATTCTTTGTTTCACTGGAAAGAGTTGTGAAAAGCCTGGCAATATCTTTTGGGAAATTATTCAGATGGATTATCTAGCACATTGAAAGTTTCTTACTAATGAATGAGTGAGAGTCTTGGCAACACTCCAGAATTCCTAAGAATATCTCTGTACCTGAGATAAAATAGGCAAGGTGTTTACTGAGTTCCTCCTGTGCATGCTCAAATTTAAGGAGAGCTGTTTTACATGCTTCTTACTTAATCAGCTATCTTGAGGTTCTTTTAAACATCAACCTATGGCTTGGGAGACTGCAGGAAAGTAACCAGAAGTGAGTTGAATTCACAGAGAAGGAAAATAACTTCTTTACATTCTGTAACTGTTTATTCTAAGTGGTTTTGTTCCCCCCATGTGGATCTGAAAAACTGGCCTTGTTCCCGTGAGCTTTGGAGGTGTCTCAGCTACAATTTGTGATGAACCGAGGACAAAAATCTCAGCTAGCTTTAGTTAGACTAAAGAATCGCTGGGCTTCTTTATAGGGTGTGTCTGCAGCATCCTGTTTTTCTATATAGATGTACACAATGAGGAGAAATAAGAAGCAAGAGGATGAACACATCCATTTTTGCACATTGAAATTAACTTCTTTCCTCCCTTTAAAAAAATAAACCTTGCAGCTTATCTTTATTTACACAGACCTATCCACTTTGGCATCAATTTTTTTTCTCTTCATATGGAGCAGTATTTCTGTCTGCAAGGTACTGGATTTGTTAGCACATTTCTTGGAAATACATCTTACTTTATAGCAGTCTTGCTTTATAATGGTCTTTTAATACTCAGTAAAGCAAATTAGTTGACTTTTGCCTGTTGGCACCAGTTAAGCAAAATACTTAAACACAGTTAACTTCTGAACTCATGACAACCCCAGAGATTTGGATGGAAAAGCCTTTTGTAACATTATTTTAAAAAATGAATATTCAATATAGAAAAGAAGAATTTCTGCACAAAAGTACTAGTTTTGCCATGACTTCAATGTTTTATCTTTCCCTCCATTTTATTATGTACTATCCTGTTTGCTTTTTGGCCCTGAGCCCTTGCATAAAGCACTTGTCCTGTAAAGGAGAAATTGAAGTTGTGCTGTGACTGAGTCAGCATCCCCTTGCACAAACCTCCAAAGTTGCTTCTCTTCATAAATCTCAGTGTGGGTGGCCTGCTGGAGCAGGGCTGAAAAGACATAAAAAGATGTGGAATTGTAAGGGATTGGAGGAAACACAACTCAGAAGACTGGGATGCATGTCCACAGGCAGTTCTGCGGTTTGAAATTGAATAATGCATGTGAACGTTCTGGAGACTGCTCCAGGAATACAGTGTAAGGAAAGTACAGTGTAGGAATTCAGCAAAGCCTGAATCATGCCTACTTCATGCAGTGCAGTGTTTTTCGTGGAAGCCTGGATAAGCCCAAATGTCTACGTAACACAATACCGAGCAGTGCAGACATGCTGTCTTGAGTCCCACTGCTTGTGTGTTTGTGCTAGCCAAGGGGGCACAGTGCCACACTGATGGGGCCAGACTCCTTCCAGCTTAACAGGTAGTTTCTTCACCATGAGGTTAGAGATCCTTAGATCTGTAACCTCAGTTGCACACCATGGCATACATTCTACTGTCATTGGCACCATCACAGCTGCCTAAAGTTTGTGAGTGTCCAGTAGGACTTAAATCACTCCTCCCACAAAAATTTGGACTATGAGTTTTGTGGAGCTGCACCTGAGAAATGCTGCAGACTGGTTCCTGCTCTCCTTTCTTGTTTCTTTTCATCTCACTTTGTCTGTGTTTTCCCTCACACTCAGCAGAAAAGGACACTGGTATAAATACCATACTTAGAATAAACCCTTGTTCTTAACAAACTCAGTCCAGCTACAGGCATTCAGGTTGACGGCGTGGGTTAGCTTTAAATGCAGTGGATTAATTCTGACTTGCATTATTCAACAGCAGAGAAAGAAAAGTGTTGGCCATGTGAGGAGTTCAAGTGGGCAAAATTATTAATAGTTTTGAAACAGAATTTTACACTCAATTATTTCCTAATAAAAAGTAACTGAGAATAATTTCTAGCAGTTAGATGTGGATTCACATAGGATCTGGGCCCACTGCCTGTCATAAGAGTGCAAATTCTGCTTCTGGAATTAAGGGTTTCTCATGATTAAAATTATTTTTTCTTAAAAAAAAGACAGGACAATTATTTTTTTTTTCTCTTGACCTGCTAATGTATTTAGTACTGGAGAATTCCAATGTTAAATTTCAAGAAAATGCTCCTTAGTAGCTCTATTCATAGTGGATACCACGGAGTCAGTGTTTTATTATTATTGTGCAAAAGCCTAGCGTCTAGCAGTTGTGTTCATTTCTGATTAATTTCTGAACATTTACTCCATACTAAAATCTGTCAAAGTGCTGAAATTTTTTTAAAAGCTGACAGGGAGAATTTAATACTTTTTTTTCTGGAGACTGCAAAGAATTGTGTGTTTTGTAGTCTGAGCTCTGGTGCTTTCATGCTGACAGCACTGTTCATACCATGATATGGCTGAGCAAAAATAGATGCTGTAGGCTCATTGGCCAGTTTCCTATCTGAAGGAGAGGTTTCTGATAAAGTGCAGTTTTTCACGGTGTCATCTTTTAGTGTTTATTTCCTTGGGAAATAAAAGGAAACTTTAGTTTCCAGATGCACAAACTTCAGTGAAATTGAATTAAGCACTTAGGTCTTCAGAAAGCTTTTTTCTTCCACGGAATCTGGTTGCTAGGACTCATGTGTTATCATCCAGACTTCAGAGAGGAATTTATGAGCCAAAGCTGTATTCAAGGCCTTACAACCTAAGGGTGTGAATGAATTCTCCACCAGTGTAACTTCTTAAAAGTGAGTGAACTTGTCAGAAACAGATTCTTTAATGCCTCGTAGTGCCCACAAATTGGGGATGGTAACAGTCTCCAAAATGTGATTGTACATACCTAGCTTGCATGTCATTAATAGTTTTAATATTGGCAGTAATTTCATATCTTCATCACTGTGACAATAACTCGTTTGCAGTTCCTGCAAATATAGGGTGAAATACTCCAGCTTTGTGTGCCATCTGCTTTCTGTATTTGTTAAAGGTGCATTTACTGTCCCTGTTCACCAGTGAATTCTGCATCAGTGGCAGTTCACGCCACGGCAAATTAGGGAAACTAGGGTGAAGTACAGCGTCCATAAAAAGTATCCTTACGCCTCTGACAGTAGTGGACAGGATTATCTTGTTAGTTTTGAAGGCAAAGGCAGACTCAGCAGGGAGCTGTGCTGGCTATTTTTACTTTGCCCACTTACTCCCTGAAGAGCAGGCAGAGGCAGAGGCATTTTGGACTCGTTTCTCAGAGAGCCGAGGCAGAGTTGTGCTGAGGCCGTCGGCTTGCCTGCAGACGCGTTTCAGTGCCACCGTGCTCCCCCCACCTCGGTCGGTAGCTGTCTGTGAAGCTGGGCACATGGATTTACCCCCCCGGGACTGAATCAGAAAGTTGCCTGCTGGGATTGAGGCACAGATTTGTTTACCTTTTTTTTTTAAAGCGTCTCAAGTATACTCCAGATCTCTCTTTTCAGGTCTCTTGGTATGTTGCACAAGGTGCTCGTAACATTTGGACTGAGGTATTTTTCACAGAGTCCGTGTGCAGGACAGCGGATGGTGTGGGACGATGGGCTGCGCCTTCTCACCGTAGCCTGTAGGTGTCAACAGTTTGGGAGCCGGAGTTCCCTGATCCTGAGTGGTCTCACTGCCCTTGTGATGGTGAAAGCCTTTTCCAGTCTGCTCCTGCTGCAGACAGAAGAAAAAGACAAACCCAATGAACCTCAAGGGTCCAAAGGGATGTAGTAAGTTTTAAATTTATTTGGTTTTGGAGTTTAAAGCCAAGGGGCTGACCTTTCAGACATTAGTTCATGTCCTTGGAGTGTAGTAGTCATGCTGAAAACAAGTATGTTCTGTGTAGCTCAGGTAAGTTTCTACTGGTGTGTGGTTGCTATGTGTTACAAGGCGTGAGCAAGGTAGGTTGTTTTTATAGGACATACATTTCCGATGGAATCATAGAATTGTCAGAGTTGGAAGGGACCTCTAGAGATCATCTAGTCCAACTCCCCTGCTAAAGCAGAATTGCCCAGGGCACATCACTCAGGGCAGCATCCAGGCAGGTCTTGAAGATCTCCAGAGAAGGGGACTCCACAACATCCCTGGGCAGCCTAATCCAGTGCTCTGGCAGCCTCACTGTAAAGAAGTTTTTTCCTCTTATTTGAATGAGACTTCCTATGTCCCTGATTGTGTCCATTGCTCTTCATCCTGTCACTGGANCACCAGTACAGAGCAGAGGGGGAGAATGACCTATAATAATAGGCCATTCTATTAATAGAATATATAAATAATTTTTAGTTTTTGCTGTTGAAAGATTTCAAACACTGGGAAATGCCAATGTGAGCCTGAGAGGCAGGAGAGAGTATTGGAACAGTTAGTTGACACCACAGTTATGTTGCATGAGTGCCAGGAGGCTCCACTGATAGAAAGGGAATTCACATTGTCCTGAATACAATTTAACAAGGAGATGATCTCTGCAGTTGTTAGCAAACCATGACCATACTCACAACTGTTGTGAACCAAAAAAACACATCTGAAGTTATCAGTTTTCAAGACAGAAGCTGCCCCTAAACACCATACCTTGATTCAGTGTACCTTTAGTCTACCTGCAGAAGCATTTTAGAATTAAAACTTTGCAGGGGTAGAGACGAAACAAAACCTAGAAAGCTAAATGTTTTTAGATCCTTTATAGCTGAAGTGTCTTCAGATGCTTTTTGTTTATTGATGTCTGTTACTATGCTCTTTCTCTGTGAGATGTCGCATACTAGAAAGCAAAAGGAAAAGGAACTTACTGTCCACTATTTGTCTGTCTGTGCTGTGCTCCTGACAGTCTCTCTGCCAGCCATGGCAGTTTACATCTTATCTAAGTGAAATGTCCTGGTTATCTGTGTTGTGTGCAAGGGCTTAGCATTCCACTGCTTTTTGCTTAATAAATTAAGGACTGGGAAGGAGTAACACTGTAATACTTGACCATAAAAGGGGAGTGACTGTTGTAGTTCTGCTCCTTGCACAATATGCAGTTGAAGCCTTTTAAGGGAAGGCGGTGCAGACAGAGTGAAAACATCCAGAAGCAGAACATCCGTCTGATGTTATAGTCGGTGCCAGTGCTGGTGCTATCATTGCTACTGCTGTAAATTTCTCACAGGCTGTTGGAGTTGAATAGTTAAAAAGAAGGAGAGACTTACAGATGAGACTGAAGAAAAAAGTGGAAACAATTTAGTCTGTGGCTCCGGCATCTTGTGAAACAGTAAGAATGAAAAGTAAACTGACCAAAGGTGAGCAGAATTAGACTTCCAAATTTGAGAAATGAGTAGCAAAGAACTCTTCAGAGCATCAACAAAAAGAGACCATAGAAAAAGCAAGTGGAAGCATCAGGCAGGGAGAAAGCATAGGGGCTCGGTGACTAAAAAGGCAGTGAATATTGTGTCCAAATTTTCAATAAAGTTAAAAAAAAAAAAATTGAAAAAAATTTGAATGTTGGAGAGGGAATGAGATTACTAATGTGAATGATTGGAGGGAAAAGAACATATGGCAGCATGATAGAAGTTCAATCCTGGATGTCATCTTAGTACTCCAAAAGAGTGAACCCATGAAATTTTAGGCCTGGTTGACCTGGTTGGTACACTTAACTAAATCCATCAAGGCAAAGACCGTAGTGTATGGTTAGGCAATAGCAAAAGCAGGATCTCTAACAAAGAGATGGAAAACTTAATGTAGGCAAAACATAAGTCTGTTGTTTTGGTCTCAGAAGTGTCCAGAGTGTTACAAAAATTCTGAACCATCTCAAACAGTGAAATATCAAATAAAATGCATTTCTATGCCAAGGCTATATTGGGTGAAAACTTATTTTCAACTAGGGAAACAAATTTATTGATAAATAAAATACAGTTCCTTACTTGAGATGTTTTTCATTCTTTGTGTGAAGAAAGACTACAGAAGGAGGAAGAAAAACTGGTTTTCTTAGTTTCAGTCAAGCCATAGTCTTTTCTGTAAAATAAAATAAACTTCAGATCTTAAATCAAATTACTCTTTTATCAGCTAGAGATTAGATAACACAGTCTACTTCAGTGGCTATGCAGAGATTTAGAAAACGCAAAGTGAAACCTTTTTCTTCTATAGCCGGTAACTCTGAAAGAGTTACAGAGGTTTCATCTCAAGATGAACTATGCATTTCATAGTCTGCTGCTGCAGACTATGCTACAGTGGCCCATGTGTGTCCCACAAATTCCTTCAATTCCGGTTTGTTTGGACTGGAAAATCTGTACCTTTCTGCAGAATCAGACTTGTTGCTCTCTAAATTACAGCACTCTCTGCCTCGCTGCTGGCTCCACAGAAAGGAATAGGATTGAAAAAAATGTGCCCATGAAATACCAGTCTCTGTGTTGAAGCCCTCTCACCCAGGTGTCTGTGAGCAGCTTTCACATGTGCAGCTGATACCCGCAGGTGGTAGAAGACAAGAGAGACAAGGACATGCAATTGCAACTTCTTTAGTGATTCTTTCATTAGTATCTCCTCCTCCCAGTTAAAGCTCCAGAATGAATGCAGTGCTGCAGTTTACTCTAGCCAGGGTTTCACCTACAGTGCAAAACTCTAGCCAGTAATTTACAACTTTTTTTGACGCCTGTCAAAGAAAGCCCTTCCCCCAGTGTTGTGACTTTTATCTTTATGGTGAACAGGCATCACAATTTTGGCAAGATAGTTTTGTTTGATTGATTGGTCTATTCTCAGAAGTCATAAAAGTTTCACTGGGCACAAGAAAGTCAGATTGCTGCAGGCCATTTGTTGTATTCAAATGCTGTGCATTCATTGGACTTTGTGTGGCATTGTAGAGAATAAGTTGGAGCAAACTGCCCTCTGACTTTTTGTTAATGTAAGTCAGGGTGATTCTTCTGAAGTCAGTGGTGTTTTTGCTAGTGCAAAACTACAGTGACTGGGAGATACTCTCAAGGACCACTTTGCTTTATTAGCCCATGTGAGAAATAGTCCATTGTCTCCACTGGGTGGAAAACAGAAAGAAGGATATCACAAGGATATTCCTTTAACCCTTTCAAATAAAAGAATATATTTTTTTACCCCAATGGAAACAATTTAATCAGGATAATATTCCTACTGTAATGCCAAGGAAAATCATGTGGGCTATCAAGAGTCCTGTACCCTCTATTTTTGTAGTTAGGTGACATGCATATGTCTATGAAATATAAGGAAGAAGATCTGGGTTGTTGGATGTGCATCTCTACCGTAAGTAGTCCAGATACTTGGCAAAGAACAGTTAAGTTTTCCACATTAGTCTGTTAAGGCTTTCAGGAGGAATTTTAGAATTAGAATTATTTTTTTTTTTCTGCGAGGAATTTTCCAAAAATTTCAAAAAAACTTGATTATGAAGATTATTATGTTCACTATTACCTTTATTATTAACGGGCTTTTAACCAGACCATGCTTTGGTGAGACTTGCAAAGTTCAAGTGATGGGTTTACTGTTGTGTGTTGGATTTTAAATTTTTCCAGTAATTCTGCTTTCTAGTGATGAAATAACTCAGACTGTTTCTCATTGAAACAGTCGCATTGGTCTGTCAACAATGCAATTGGTCGCATTGTATGTATTCTCCTTAAGTTCTAATAAAAAGTGGGTCATCAGTATAGGTACTGCAAGACTAGCTCTTCAAAAAAAAAAAAGGAGAATGAAGTTGCACAGTAGTAGGAGGGTGAATTTAATTCTATGACCTTAGAATAATTTATATTCTTATTTTAACTCACTTTATTATTTCCCCAAAATAAAAATAGGTGATCCTGCTTCCTTTAAATTCACAAAATGTAACTTTAAATAATGTTTGTAATTACAAAAAGTACAGTCCATTCTTTGTTGATTTTTTTCCCCCTCCTTAATTAGTATTTTAGCATACTGGAAACAAAAAGACCCTTAGCTCTGCTATGGGCAGAATAACTAAGGTGACTCTGATTGCACTTCAGTTTAGGTCCAAGTGTAAATTCCCCATTTCCTAATCTAGCAGGAGTGCTACACTAAATAATGCTACACGCAGACAGAAGAAACTTTATTGTGTAATCTCATTGATGTAGTGAGCACTTACTCTGAAAGAAGGCTAGCAAGAACTCTGTTTGAAGTCAGTCCCATTAAATGTCTAAGGTGACAAGAACCAGAATGCCCACGTTTTGTTGTATTCCTTCTACATAGTTCATACTCGTAGAACTATAAACACAGGTATATCAACTGTGTGGCTAGACATAAATAGAATGCCTTTACTTCAAATAGATTAGGAAAACGAACTTAGTTGTATGGCATATTTTTTTCCCCAGTTTTTATTTTGAATTGCTCTGGAAAGATATTTCATCCATGATATCAGGCCTTTTGACAGCTAACATCTTCACACAGAGAACTCAGAGACTGAGGTATTGCCCTTACAGGAGCACTAGTGCATCTGTATTGTGATGATGATGCATTATACAGATATGTGTAAGGACATATAAAATTTACTGTGATGAGTGAGACCTCTGCAAGATGTAAACTCTTTACAGCACCTGTTCCAAAGCTCAGTTTCTGAGACCGAGAGATCTCATGATCGTAAAACCACTTGACTTTCCATTTGTAACTCTCCAAATTTAGAGAATTAGTGTAAACATACAGAAAGAATTGAAGCTTAAAGAGCTGTGCATATATAGATTTGTTTTAACTGTTCTGTAAAGGCACATTGTTAAAAACTTCATGGATTGTAATTAATGTATCTGTGATTTGTAACAAATAAACCAAAAACCTTTATCATGACTCACCAGCAGTTGCTCTTCAGAATTACAAGTTGCAGAAACTCTGATCCTAAGCATTTATTTGCCTAGCAAAATAAAGTATTTCCTTAGTATCTTTCAAGCTAGTCATGAATTCACGTGCTACATTAGGAAGTGCTCAAAAACATCAGTGGTACATAGAAACTAATTTACAAATTTTGGTCTGCAAGAGATGCCATCCTTTTGTCTCATCTGGGACTTCTTTAAAAGAAAAAAAAAAAGTGACTACTTGATGTAGCAATGACTGAAAGCTCTCATTTTGTCATTTTGCCTACAAGAAAGCAGATTGGTGAATGTAAAGTGAAAAAAAAAGTTTTGATAAATAAATATACTTTTTAAAAACTAAACAAAACAAAACAAAACAACTTTCTCTGCACTGAGGTCATACCTGCCATATTTTTTGTTTAGAAAGATGTGGCAGCTTAAAAAAGTCCCTCCCTCTTCCTACATTTAAGCTGTTTTCCCTGGCTTTGAAGATCTAGTAATTTCCCAGTTATAAAATACTAGTTTCCTTCCTCTGAGGGTATTTTCCTGTAATTTGCATTGTTATTTGTTTGATCTGATGCAGCACTTTATTTCTCTGAGTCTGCAGCATTGAGAATGTTCTGCTACTTCCTGTGGGAAGCCCTCTCATGTTTCTTGGGGTGTCATTCACTTTAAATGTCCATAGATTGCATAAAGGCTCAATTTGCATTTATTCTTTTTCCAGTGTTGATTCTTTATTACAGTAAAATGGCAATAACAAAAGAATATGCTAAATTTTCAGTGTGCTTCTATTTGTTTACTCTGTTAAAATCTTAAAGTCAAGAACAAAAAAATATTACAAGGAACAATCTGTCATATTTCACTATATACTTCATATGCATATGTTTATATGCATAAGTGTTTGCTTGAAAGGCTCAATTTAAAGTGAACCCAATGCCAGCAGAATCAGTGTAAGTATTCTCAGTGCTAACCTAGAGCATAGAAGTTTCCGAAAATCATTGAAGTCCCTGGAAGCCCTTGATGCTAGTGAAGATAGGTTCATCGAAGGCTGTTTGTCCCCGGACTAGAGGAATACACAAAGTGAAAGAGAGAAGATTTCCATCTCCAAAAACATTAGTAGGATATGGGAACATTTCTGCAAGCAGAGATTTTCCTGCTGTATTGTTAGGGTACCTCAAGAGAATTGTTTTTGCTCTTACAGCATGTTAGCCATTGTTTTCTGGGTGATTGTTTTCTACTTTTTGGCAGTACAGTCCTGTTCCCAGCCTGCAACTACTGTCACACAGAGGTTAAATCCTTTTATGTTCTTGATTTTTTTGCATAGCCAGATAGAAACCTGTTCAGCTCTGCACTGAATAATCTTCCTTATGCAGCAGCATTTCTAGGGGTCAATAATATAGCTAGTGCTGTATGAACACAAGGGGCTACGCACTTGCCTCTACCTCTAAACTGGAGACATGAAAACTGAGTTTAGGATTAAACATTCTGATGTTTAATCCTAAACTGATGTTTTCTGATGTCTTGAGCTCTTTCAAAGAAGCATCGGCAATTCTTACACTGTCTCATTTAAAAAAACCCATTCTTTCTAGAAGTAATATATAAGTACAAAAATGAAGAGCTAGGCTGGAGACTTAGATAGCAATGGGTAGNAAAAAAAAAAAAAAAAGTGGATATGCAGGATTAATTCCATGAGAATACTTAAGGGCTGAACTATAATTTTGGTACATTTATGTACCAGGCTTTAAAAGGGTTAGTATTTGCATATTTGGATAATTCATCTTATCTATCTTATGTGCTTGCTTTCAGACAGAGTGAGTTAAGTGCCTTGAATCCCACTCTGATTGACCTGTGTTGCCCAGACTTGACTGCAGTTAAAATTATGTAAATTGACTCATATAAAATATTTTTCTGTGGGGGTGCAATTTAGGAAATATTTGTCAGGTGTGACTGCTGCAGCAATCCTAGGGAGATTGTGAGGTCCTTTTTAGTTAGGCAGATTGCTTGACTGTATATCAAGTTTTATTTTTCAAATTAAAAAACAGTTGGCTCTGAAAATCCTGGGCACACAATGAAAATGAGCAAATATAATTAGAAACAAGGATCGTAATATTAATTCTTCATAAATCCCAGCTTGGTAGAGTGTTCATTAGAGGATTTGGGTTTTGTTTTAGTTTGTTGTTGTTGTTGTTGTTGTTCTTTTAGTTTCAGAAAGGATTTTTTCATTATAAGTTAATAACAGGAATAAATGCCACTTAACAGCCTGAGAAAGGGAGAGAGCATCCAGCTCTCTCTCTGTCCAGGTGGTTTATTCTGGTTCTTGAAAATACTGGCTGGCCAGCCAGCTAAAGGGAATGTTTAATTTAATGTTTAATTTTAAGGGCACACGGAAAGTAAATTCAGACCCAGGTTGAGACTCAGAAAGATTTTTTAGAGGAATTGCTGCATCATGGAAACATTTCTGTGTTGTCTTGGCTCATGAACAGAAGTAAAAGTGGCTTTCAAGTATATTGGCGTTGACCATTTTTTGTAAAGTAAGGTACTTCATCATGATGCTTTAACTTTCATGAAATGGTTATTATAACAAAACTGTATCTCCTTATACAATGCTTTCTTGCTCAGCAAAGATACTGGTAAAGTATTGCTTTATTAAGCTGAGGTCTTGCATTTTCCAAAATACTGTACTTATTGTATAAACATACCTGGGTTGTGGTTGAAGCCAGGTTCTGAGACAAAGATCAGTTCTGAATGGTGCTGTTGATTTGCGCAGCTTTTTTATTTATTTACTTATTTATTTATTTATTTATTATTTTTATTTGTTGTTGTTGTTGCTTCGATCTTTTTACTTATAGTCCAGCTATCAGGAGAAGCAGCAAGACTTAAAACATTCCTCAACTAATCTCAGGCCATAGGTAAAAAAAAAGCACCATCTTCTTAATTGTGTGATGTCTTACCATGTCTTTTCCAGAGTGGCAAAAGTAATGAAGGTTCCTGTGTATGAGACACCAACGGGTTGGAGATATTTTTCCAATCTAATGGACTCTGGACGTTGCTCACTTTGTGGAGAGGAAAGCTTTGGCACTGGTAAGTAATAAATATTCAAAAATTTCCATAGATGTTTAATGACAACTTTTAATTTTCCTGGATGCCTCAAGTCAAATCCAAAAGAACGAGCACATTAACTCTGTCTTGTGCTGGAACAGAGGACTGTCAGTTATTTACATCTTGAGGGTCTTCTTGCAACTCTGGTGTCCAGTACCTTGAGGTATGAAAACTGTTGAAGATGGACATTCAGAAGCTGAAGGCAATCTTATCACTGCCCAGACAGCTTTTAGAGGTGCATGGCACTTTCTTCTGACTTGAATGTGATGCAGGAAGGTCTCACTGGTTCCACAACTTCTCATAGGTTGCAACGGCATTTGGAGGAATTTTGCCTGTATGGAAAAACCACGTGGCTTTTCCTAACATGGTTCATTTTTCAAAGTATGAGGATTAGTATGTCTAATCAAACCCATTGCACACATCTCTTTTTGGAACATCACATTTACTCAAAAGTCAGATAAAATTATCATTGGAAGGAATTCAGTTACATGTCAGCATCTGTGTTTTCCCTCAATATTTCTCCCTTATCTGTCCCAAGAACCAGTCAAACAATAGAATGCAGAAGAAAAGACAAATTTGAGCCCTTGTGAATTCAGTATTGACAGGAAACATTAGAGTAAGCAATTAAAATATGTAGTCTGTAAGTCTGCATAAACATGGTTTTAATTTATATGAGAAAAACTGAAGAAATTTTACAGGATTTTTTTTGTTGTTGTTTTTTTTTGCTGGATTCTGGTACAGAAATTCTCTCGTCTCTTTATTTATTAGTATGGTTATGTCACAAGTGTTTTTGAATATACACATACCAGAATAACTTACCATTTTTCTGGCTAATAATTTATTCTATATTTTGATGTGAGTTCCACAGAGTTCTTTATTTTAGTTTATAATTAATTTGCTACAGCTTTTCATAGAAAAATATTAATTATGCCTTCAACCTTGATTACAATTTTCTTTTTGCTTTGATTGAGTCCAGTATTAAGTTTGTTGGTTGAGGTCAATTAGAGCAGAATGCTGCTTTTTGAAAAATGAGCCACAGACACACCACTCTATGTGTTAGCCTGTCATTAATCTTTTTATAAGTATCTGAGTGGACTGTGATGGAAGAACCAAAAATTGGTTAGATTTATTTGGGTGCTCATCTGTAAAAACTTAGGAAATTCAAATTAATGAAGAATGTTCATTTTATTTCTGTTGTGAATGGGAACCAGTGCCCTATGGTTATTCCATAATTAGCAAACTGGATGTCTTACCTTAATTTCTGTGACTAGCACAGATTTGTATTGCCTAGAATGTATGTTTTGAAAATAGATATTTTCAAAAGGTATTCTGCCAGATCATTGAGTGAGTTCTAATTTGGAGTGAAGGGCAGGAAGATCTTGTATGTTTCATTTCATGTACTGCCATTTGTTGTGGTGCATTGTTAGACTGCATTTCCACTTGCCTGTGAGACATCTGGACTGGGGAGTTTTCCACTCTCACTGCTTTTTGATGCTTTTTCACCAGGCCAGTTCTGTATACCTTCCATCTAAATATTGAAGTTCCTCCTGCTCATCCAAAACCAGGTATTTCCAGGAAACTTGGGTAGGTCTTCAGACACCAGCATACCCCATTAGCACCAAAATTATTTGAAAAAACTCCTGCCTTCATCATCATGCTGAAGAAAGCAAAGTGGATGTTTTGACTGTGGGGAGTTTCTAGGACTTTGATAGTGAATTCCTGTAAGCCGAAGTACCTCTGGGTACCTTAGCCCAGGGAATGCATCATCTCCTAATGATTTTTATCTGTAGAGGCATTTAGAGCAAGCAGGGGTGGCCTCTATGTGCCATATACATCATGACAAACCACTGCCTCTGGCCTGTTTCAGCTTGAGAAGTAAGGCCATCTTCATCTGGTGATGTTGACTGCGACTCATGCAAATACTTTCTTTCTTAGGTATATGGGAAGAATCTTGGGTGACTTAGTAGAAGCCTTGTTTCCTTTGAGGAAACTTGTAATTCAAATTTTATGTTGCAGTTTTATAAAAAACCTCAAATTTCACTGGCACATTGAAAAGGCGTGTTCAGGTCTTGCTAAGCAGTCTATTCCAAGCATTGGTGGACCTAACTGCATACCCGTTATATAGGAGTACAGAGAAGTGATTTCAGGGCCTGATCTACTGAAACACTGAGGGCATAGTGATCTGTGTTGGCTTAACTTTATTACCCTGAGTATCAGAGGGTTATTGAATTTGGTAAAGAGGGACAGACATCTTTTAGTGGTCAAGGAAGGTCTTTTGCAGTGTCTGTTCTTCTAGGTAGGCAAGATAATTCCTCTGACTTCTTCCTCATTTTGCATTTGACTTTTTTTCCTTTGCTTACATCCTTCTGTAAAGCCCCAAAGCAGTTGCATTTTGTGCTATAAGCTCTCTTCCCGATTCTGAAGTTCTGTCTCCTGAGTTCAGGTCAGCCTCTGTGTTCCTAGCACACTGTCTTAATCTGTTCCTGTCTTAATCTGGTTCTCCTATACTATTGTTAATTCTGCAGATTCTTGATAAATTCTGTCTCTTGAGAATTCTGAAGGTGCTTAAACAACATATTGCTGGCTGGCATTGTGAGCTGCTCTACAGCTATATTGAATCTGTGCATCCCAGTACGTTCTGGTCAGATGAGCTTTGTTGTACCTGAACCACTTCAGTGCAGAAAGGCTTCTGACCTCCCGTTTAAGCCAGTGCCATCTAAAGACTAGGCTGATCCCTCAAGCTTCAATCTCATAGGCATCCAGACAACTTGAGCACTGGGTTTAAATTCCTCACTGCATGTGTAGTTGTTTTGTAAATGAATGATGACGGTCCCTGCAGAACAATTATGTAAGAACTGCGATACCTAAAGTTTGTTTTTCTCACTGCCTCAGTTTCCTTATCATCTGTCAGTTCAATGCAGCTGTCTGAAAACATCTCATATGCTATGAGGTTTATTTGTAAAACACAGTCTGGTCTGTAGATGACCAATACTTTAGCCATGTGAGCTGTTTTTAGCAATAAATATTTGCCTTATTGCGAATCTTTTAGTAATGTCCTAAGCTGTGTGACCCTCACAAGTTTCTGCCAGTATTGGGCATTTGAATCAATTTTACAGCTTTCCCCTCAGTCATATCTATTTAGGGAACTTAAATTTGGCACTTCTTTGGCTTTCAGTGTGAAATATTTAAAGAAATGTACCTGATCAGAGTGGGAAACTTGAAAGAGAAAGGGGTTTTACAGTTCCACATTCTATCATCAAACTAACCAAACAGCACTGGAGACCAATTGCTTGTGTACCCAGGTAATCCAGACCAGCTGGAATTTCCAAATAATACAGAACCTTTGTTTTATAACATCGGGGATTTTGCTCTGGCAAGTAAATAAAAGCAAATTTTCTGCTATAAAAGGACAAAAGATTTTGAAAACATCCCACAGGGCTGTATTTCCCAGACTTGTTTTCTGGCAGCTGATCTTGGAGCTCAACCAATGCTTTAAAAACTTCTTCCATTTTTGTAGTAGTGTGGGGAGCTTGTCAGATGAGGTTAGTAGCTTTCTGGTTCTATGACTAATGCCCAGGACACAGTTCAGAGAAGGGCATCATCACCAGCAATTAGTTTCTAAATTTCATCAAGCAAGCTATTAATCAGGATTAGGAGAGCTGTGTGGCTGATTTATCTTTCTGCAGTTTAAGCCACTTCAGTAATTGCTACATCTTTCATAAATTTACATGCTTCATCTCCAAATTTCCAGATGCCATTAACACCAGTCACCTTCCCCTGCAAGACTGTGTGGAAGAAGAACTAGTGGAGACTTTAAAGATGTGCTGCTGCTGAAATTAAAGAAAGCCATAAAAAAGCTCTGTGATGCTATCTGTTACAGTAACACAAATCTAAAATAATCTCATTAGCTTGAGTAAAGGAACAGATCAGGCTGCCCCTAAATCTCCATTTGCCTAAAAGATTGTCAAGTTTCAGATTGCTGGGTGATAAATTTTGAAAAATCAGAGTATGTGCAAACAGAATGGTTTACTGTGATTTTGTATACTTGCTGAAGTCAGATTTTTGTTTTAAAATTTGTTTTAAAATGCTAGATAGAGTTGACTAACTTTGGGAAAAGCAATTACATTTTCTTCATGCATCTGACCCTCAGGGCTCACTGTCTTGGACTTGGAAATCTTCTCAGACACAGAATAAATTAGACATGTAAAAGACAGCCGCATTCCCAGCAAATCTACCATATAATAAAAATCCTAATTTGAACATTTTTGCATGATTTTACTTTATGTCTCTGGCTATGGGATCTCAAGACTTTACTTCAGTTTAAACCTGTATAAGCTGAGTACTTTATGAATCAGAACACGCTCTGAGGGTTTATCGCATATTGTTTACTCTGAGTCAGGTCACAGCAATTGACTGTTTCAGTGTTAAAAAATAACTTTTGCTACTTTTATATGGAAAAATATGTGACAAATTAACTTAAAAATAAGCCATTGAAGTAGTTGCTGTTTTTATAATTTCCCTCACCGATGGCAAATTAAATAGGATGGGATAATCAGAAGAATATTTGCTGACTCCACTGTTCTGTTGCCTCTTCCTGCTTGAACTCCTTAAATAGAGTCTGGGATTCAATAATGACTTGGATGTTTCAGTTAAAAGTATTACTGAGAATTATCCTGGGATTGCTGAGAGCCCTCAACAAGCTAGAAGGACTGTTAGTATTGTAATCTCAACAATACATAGTTTTAGGCACCTTTCACTGGATCTCTTTGCCTAGGGCATCTTTGCCTCTGCAGATCCACAGCAGCAGATAGTGCATCTGTAAAGAAAAGAAGAATTATCTTAGCTGACAGGAGACAGAACAAGCTCCATCTCTACAGTTTCTACTATGTGGGCTAGGTAATAGCAATAGGTGAAAGAGAGCAAAGCCACCAACAAAGATACAGTAGGTGAAATATAAAGTTGACTAATAGAGTGGCGGTAGTGGGGTTTAAATTGCTAGAAGAAAGAAAAACAACAAATAAAACTATGTATGTGTGTATAGTAACCCACTTGATGGATATGCTGGTGAAGTAAAATAGAAACAGTCCTAGTTGTCAATTTCTCTCCTATTAAGAGTAATAACTGAGACACTTCTTGGGCACACAGGATTATCCTAACTACTCAGATCAGGCTAATGTTTTTAATCAGTAACTTTTGATTCTGGAATGATTGGGCTGTTTCCAACTTTTCCATCCAGATTTTTTTCCTCGGGATTACTTTCTTCCAGTGCTGTCTCCTTCCAGGGAAGCAACAATTTGTATGTCATCCTGAAGGACACACAAGGACACAGCACATGCCAATGCTGCTAAATGAATCAGAAGAATAATACGTGCATACACTCATCCCTCTTCATAGAGATTTATGAGCTAAGTCATGCCAGAACAGGGCTCAGCATAACAGAGACCTTTCCAGGATTTCTTCTGTCCGTGTTTCACAGGACCATTTTGGTTCAATAAAAGACACTCAAAAGTGTTAAATCGAAACACGATCTCTTCTTTGGTGTGAATGTTTAGACCACTGCACTGTTGTCATGATGTAGAGGCCATTTTGCTGAATGAGTGCTGTGCCTTTCATTGTGCAATTTTATGATTTGCAGTCTGCAATGTTACACAACAGGAGAATAAGTGACTGTTTACACTGAAACAAATTGCTGAGGTGTTTAGCTCAATACCCATCCTCCACTTTTGGCTGGTATCTGTTGAGACAAAAAAAAAAGCAGTTTAAGTTGCTGGTAATATCAGCAACAGAGATGGCTTTTTAGGTGGAATTGAATTTTTCAGTGCTATGGTTGACAGGAGAGACAGTGGGGTTAAGAAGGGAAGGAACAGCCATGGTGGGGTGGGCTTGCTGCTACCAGGGTCCTGCCCACCCTGCCCCAGCCTGCCTTGTCCAGGGCCACAGGAGGGCTGACCCCCAGCTCCCCACAGCCCTGCCCACAGGCACATGTCCCGTGTCTGCGGCCACCCCGTTGTTCCCCCATCTGCTGCTCCTGGCTAGGGCAGGGACAGGCCCTGCTGCCAAGCCCTGCCCTGATGGGCACCAGCGAACACCCAGCCTGGCAACTTTTGCTGCTGAGGGAACAATGGACACTGGTGGTGGGAAGTGAGAGCTCAGTTCTAGGTCTGTCATTTGGCGGTGGTGGCAGAAAGCTGCACGGGCATTATTGTCAGGGAACAGACTCTTGGCTGCAGTGACAGTGATTGGGACTGTGCCACCCGCTTTGCCAGCGAGCTAAGCTGTCTATAATTATTCGTAGGCGTTACTGCTGGTCTTTCTGTGGAAAACATCCTTCAACTGATCTAGTGTTATCACAACAGGGAAGTAGAAGTGGTGAGCATCTCCTTGTCCAAAGGACTGACTTCCAGTAATTTGTTTTCCTTTTGTATCTGAAGCTCTCCTTGAGAGCCCATAAATAACCCTGCTCTCTCTTTCTGATTAGTCTGTGCTCCGTTCTTTGGCAGCACCTGGGCTCTGAAGCGGGGAACAGAGTAAGCCGATGCTCTTTCTTCAGCAGCTCCTGGAGGAGCTGTGCGTAGTAGTAGGAGGCTGCCTTTGTTGCAGAGAGCTTGCAGATTACAGATCAAGGCAGATAAAAATGTCAGAAAGTAGGTATATCATGACAGTTACTTTGCCAATGTGAAGGAACATTACTGTCTCTCTCAGCTCTTAAATCCATCTACAGTATTTTATGTCCTTGTTTTCTGCATTACCTAACTCATAGACACAGACCTAATCTTCATGTAAATCTTTTTCCTCTTCTTAAGTCTTCAGTCATCCTTGCTATATAATTCAGATACTGTGCTGAAATAGTAATTTGCATTTTGCTAACTCTGTGGTAGATGACTTGCTCAATGTTAGGTTAAGATTGTTGGAGGTCTACACCCCAGGTTTGAAAATAACGTGAGAAGCATGAGTGGCAGGCAGAGGTGTGGCAAGCCCAGGACAGTGAGCTCCTAGCTGGTATGTATGGCTACCAACTGCTACTGTAACTGTTGCTCTCTCCCATACACAGGGTCTACAAGTCCAAGGCAGCAGTTATAACTAGAAGATAGGTGTCAAGACTGAACTCTAGGAATGACAGTGGCTCTGTGCTTTGTCTTGCTATTTTCCTTCTATGTGTTTAATTTTCTGTTGACAGTTTCTCACAAGATTAACGGTTTCAGTGCATCAGTTTATATTGTGGGAGCCATGTCCTCTGCCAGTATCAAACCACAGCTGTTTTGACATATGACTGAGTAGACCTTTCAGGCTGTTATGTAAAACCCCACAGCAATGCAAAGTGGTCTTACTGCCACAGGAATTTTTGTGTGTGAAGAAGGAAGCTATTTTATAAAACAGATTTTCAACCTAAGACTTTGTATTTAGATTTCCCTTTGGAGGATTTTGCTAATATCTTCTAAGTGCACAGATAGTTCTACTGGTTGCCTCCCTGATGAGTAGGTGATTCATGGAGGAAACTAAACTTGTGAATTACTGGGCTTGATTTATACTTGATGTTTTACTAATATGTGACTGGACAGAAAATTATGTTTGCAGCTAACAAACTTCGACCAAATTTACTATTATTAAGCTAGAGCAACAGCCACATATTTGACATCTCTTTGAGTTTCTTGAGTTTGTTAGCTTATGTAGTCACCATCAGCATCTGCTGAATGTTAGGTATCTTGGATCTTACTTTGTGTTAATACTCATGCTTCCTTGTGTTTTGTTGGTAATCTGGGTCAGATACATACTGCCATAAGAACTTCTAAATTATCCAAAAGGAGATGGTACTTGCTGACCAAGAACCTTCACATGAAACAGTCTTTTGTTAGAAAATGCTGATTTTATCGATACTTTTATCTGATTGATACATGCCAGTTTTAACAGGCAGAGTTTAGCTTCATAAAAATAGTTCTGGTCAAGGTAAGTTAGACATTATAGACCAGTCTATTACTGCGAGGTGGCATTTTGGCTTTGGACATGGGAAGTGCAAGATTGAGTCTGTGCTCTGTTGAATGCAGGTAATGGACTTGAACTTCTGCTTCCCTTATCCGAGAGTATGTGCTCAATTGTTCTTAGTCTCCATTGTTGAATCAGTGTCTGTCTTCATAAATACAAACCTAGGAAGAGATAGAGATATGACCATCCAAATGTTTTTACCACTGAGAGTTATGGAAAAAT
>VZRU01009569.1:14472-32756 GCA_013398155.1 Pedionomus torquatus | reverse complement strand
TTTTTTTTTTTTTTTTTCCCCAGAAACGTTTTTTCAGCTTGTTTTTTTGTCCTGATGAGAGGTCATGAACATTTTGGAAATCTTCATTTTTTCATGGAACAGGAAAATTCTTTCTCTGCATCTTGACAGATGAACATCTGCAGAGATAAGAAGATGCTGTTGAAATTGACTCACATAACTCAGAGCATTCTGGTTCATAGCCAGGGGTTTGCCTATCTAGCCCAATTCTGGGAAACAGTACAAGAGGTGTGAAAACACCCTGTGTGTCAATGAGCACGAACACAGCTAAAAGTGTTTTCCAACTACTACCATTTCTATTTGAGTACTTGTACATATTTTTATTTAACCTTAGGAGTACATACTTTGCCATATATAAATAAACCATACCTTAAACATCTGGTTGTCCATCTGGACGATATCAGAGTTGCAGAAGTTAGCACTGTTGATTACTGTTATGTGACACACAAAGTTAAATGAGACATTTTCCCAGCCTCTTTGCCTTGTTTTCTAGGTTGTGGTGATACCAATTAATGTACGTTACATATGTCTCTCTAGGGTCTGATCACCTTCGAGAGAAAGATGGACTGTGGGCTGTTCTAGTTTGGCTTTCAATCCTAGCAGCTCGAAAGCAGAGTGTGGAGGAGATTGTCAGGGATCACTGGACAAAATTTGGCCGGCACTATTACTGCAGGTGAGAAAAATAAGAAAAGGGTACAGGAAGCTGTGCAGCTCATAGGACAGTTCTACTACTACTGTAGCTTACTTAGCTGTACTCGGCTGCATTTAGGTGTGCATTTGCTGTGTCCACAGAATGAAAATTTTCCACAGATCACCCCTCTTCTGTGGGCAGGTTTTTTCTGATGAGTAAGTGGCAGCAGAAGTTATTTACTTACTGAAGGAGCACCATATATATGTCACTTCTTATATATCAGTAATTGAATTTTCTAATGTTGAATGGCGGAAAGATTAGAATTATTTACTTGTAAATAATGGAATCTGTAGGCATAACAAAATCAAAATTTCAGCAAAATTCCCACCTTTCTTTCTATATGTGCTTCCATGTTAGAAGAGAACTTCTGCTTTTAGTGAGAACTGGAACTATGCCTATTTCTAATTCAGGAGAACTCCTCCAAAGATCTGAAAAAGGGTGAATTCTAATTGTCATTTACATCTTAGCTTCTGCCTCTCTTTTTTTTCTCAGTATAGACTTAATCCAAACAATTTTGTATATGTGTAAGGTCTTTTGCACAGTTTTCTCTGTTTCCCTTGGCTGTTGAACACTTCACTGATTGTGTCCTTCATCTGGAAAGGCTAGCTGTGTATTGATGTTTTCTATTCTGCTTTAGAAACTGTGCATTTTCTAAATTACTTCTGTTGACTCAGAGTTAGATGGCCAGTGTAGAACTGTAGGTAGTGCACACACATAATGGTCAAATTGCACAGAACTTGCATGCCTGTGCTGGTTTGGTTTGCATTTGGTACTTCAGTGGTCCACCTCTGATTTTTGAAGTAAGCACTAACTTGCTAATTGTGAGTCTATTGAGTTCTCTGAAAACAGAACTCTTTTCTCGGGTGTAGGGGACTTATTTCTTGGTTCTGCCTTTTTTTTGGTATATGCATAAGGTTTGATTATGAAGCACTGGAACCCAGAACAGCGTATTTCATAATGAGAGACCTGGAAGCTTTGATCACTGACAAATCATTCAGCCATCAGCAGTTTGCTGTGGGTAACAATATCTACAGCGTGGAAAGAACAGACAGCTTTGAGTACATAGATCCTGTGGATGGCACTGTGACCAAAAGACAGGTATGGCTGTAGTGATGGAATTGCAACTGCCGTATTGTTCTCTAACAGTGTTGTTTTTAACATTCAGCTGGCAAGCCTCTCCGTTTATTTATAGGATGGTGTTTTCTGTATTCTGATAGATGCTACATTTCCTAATTAAGATTAGCTTGGTCTGGATAAGGTAAACTACTTCTGGTCTAGCTTGCACTTGCTTTTGCATAACTGGAGGCACTAGTGTCACAGAAAATGTAGGAGGGGATGGAGTCCCCGTTGACAGCAATGCATATGTACAGGGGTTCCCTTTCCTGAGCTATTAAAAGTGCCATGTAGAAAAGCAGTCTTTCCTTTTCCTGTTCTCTATCTGAAATCTCCACTTGCTATACATTACAAAAAAATGTTAAAATGCTTGTTTCTCTTGGTGACTCATGGTGTTTGCATAATTAAGGCATGTTATCTGTTGTAGCCAATAGCATACAGAAGACTCTAGTGGATTGTACTACATGTGGGCACATTTGACTTCTCTAGCCCAAATGACCTGTAATGTGTTCCTTTTGGGCTGTGTCCATAATGAGATTCCTTAGCTATCAAGAACTGCAATTCAAACTGTGCCTTCAGTGTTTTTAAATTCATGGTGTTTCCAAAACTAACCACGTACTTTTGCCAGGTGTAATGCATATTCAAACATCTTGAGTGTGCCATGACTCACATTAAAATGTGTTTTGATTTTATGCTATTTATTTTTATTGTTCTAATTTCTCTGGTTTGTAAATTATTTGACCTGACCAGACCCTAAAAAATGATATTACAAGCCACTAAAACTATTGTCATGCCATTCTGCTCAGAGTCTTTACAGTTTCAATTCATCATTGCATCCAAATAATGTAAGCAGCTTACCTGCCACTGAGCTACTCTCTTTGTGTATATAACTGCTGAAATAAGTTATGAGGATATTGTCATATCCAAGTCCACTGGAAAATTACAAGTACAGCAGGCCTGTGGCCCATGTACTTTTAAAAAACCCCATGTGAATTTTCAGCACGCTGTTCTTCCCCTTCATTTTCATCTAAAGCCCTTGTCCTAAATTGGAATATAATTACTAATCACATCACCATGTAACACAAATAGAGAAACATGACTTGGCCTGTTTTCAGATGGAGTCTGCAAGAGAGCCCATAAAATCAGAAAGCGTGTCTTTTCACAGGGACAAGCATGTATTTATTGACAGCACGGTTCAACCAGCTTGTCTTTTGGCCAGGATGTGTTCCTGGCTTTGTGTGTCTGCAGCCTCAGTGGGATTCTCTGAGCACAAAAAAATAAGAGAGAACATTGATCCATATAAATGAGACAATAGCCCACTGCTGCCATTTTCCCCAGGTAGCTTGCTCTTCATGTAAATACAGATGTCTCTTTCTGACTGTCATGAGTTTCATGCAGATCTTCCAGCTACATTTTCAGGAATGTATTCAAAGTTTTGTTTCCCGATAGGAAGGGGAGAGATTTATGTTCAATGTAATTGCACTATGTCTTGTAAATGAAAAATTGGCTGCGTGATAATTAATCAGTGTTAATAAATAGCAGGTTCAGAAAACAAACACAGCAACAACAAAATAGACAGCAAACAACATGCCCTGACTGTGCCTTCTAATTCATTCTGACTGTTGAAACTCATGAATATTGTTTATCACAGTGAAATAATAAGGCGTGAAATTAAATGAAGCATTCTGCTGTTCTTGAAGACTGTTTTCATTTTTAAAGTCCTGTTGTGCTAGCCTTTGTGTGCATGAACACGTAACAGCACTGCTTCTAAAGATCCTGCAAGCCAGAAATGGGACCGGTTGCATTTTTGTCTGGTTTGAATTAGAAAGATGAGAAGTACATGATGCCCATTATAACGGTTAACTCTGAGCTCTTTAATGAGGCATTCTTATATTCTGAGATTGACAGAATAAACCTCTGGAGTTTTGTTATTAAAAGTTCATTAATGTTTTCATGTTCCTGTGTTAGAGTTGGGATGCAAAGGGCTCTGCATGTATTCTTGGATTTTTTGCATTTCAGTTTGAGCAGGAGTCAGGAACGAGGCATTGGAAAAGCTGTGAAAAAGTTAGTAAGGACAACTCTCCAGAGATAAGGCAAAAATTCTGCTCTGTTCAGAATGATGCTGCAATTGTGTATCAGCAATAAGGTATTTCCTATCAGAGTAATGAGTGTGACCTGCAGTGCCTATGGGACACACAAAGGTCCATAGAGGAGCAAATGAAAATTGTGATAATCTCAGTATTGTGAAGTAAAAGTGTAGCCATTTCTTTGTAGCATACCAAATGAAGGTATGCTCCTCATTACTAGTGTCTAATATGTTGCTGATAGGCTAAATTTTCTACTTGTATTGCTCCCTGCTGTTATACTGTAAAAATGTTTTGTCAAACCCCAAGGTATTTTGTTCTGTTTGCTGCTCAGTTTTGTTCATGCTATTTTATTATGCTAATTTATCATTATTTATTTAATTATGAGGTTGGTAACTAGAAAAAAAACCCAAACCACTAGAAACCAAGCTACAATATATAGTAACAATTACAATATGTAATAGATTCAGTTTTCTGAGTGCTTCATAGATAATAATGCATCAGTAGGCTGTTTATCTGGTTTGTAATGCAAAAAAAGGAAATCCCTGTGAAGCTCCATCTTAATCACATTGTCTTCAAAGTCAGTGGGTTAACCAAGGGACATAATTGTGTTTCAGAGTTTCCACACAGTTCATTAATATCCATTAGCAGACCCAATTTGTCTAAAATAAATATCTGCAGATGTTCAGTGTGGGAATGAACTGAACCTTTTCATCTGCTTCCTCCAAGAAAAAAATAATCTGTTCCCATAAGAAAACATTATTCTTGTGACAAATAGCGTGTCCTATTTTATTAAAACTGGAAGTAATTCTGTTCTGTGGGCTTTTCAGTGTGTTACCTTTTTTCCCTTTTATTTATAAATGTTTACGTCTCATGGAGATGACATTCCCTGTATAGTAAATAGCAAATATGTAGCTTTAAATTAATGGAGCTTAAGTCAGGTGAAGAAAGACTATAATGACAAACAGTAAGTAGGCTTCTTGAGAATTCACCAGCTTGCTTTGACCTTACTGACTGCAAAAGCTCAAAAATGTCTTAAAGGAATCTTCTATGTGTTACACTGTGTATTCTGTAACAAGTGGGGAAAACCTATTTGGTCTTGTCCCTACAAGAAATGCAGAGTTGCAGGTTATTCTCCAGGCAACACTGCTTTGTAGTTATTTGGTAACAGTGATTTTGCCTGGCATTTTTATTAATGCCTGGCGTTTGCCTGGCATTAATCTTTGTAACTCACAGCTTTTAGGTATAATATCCAGAAAACAGTGAGGAATATAAAAATGTAATAGCTCTTACTAATTTGTGTGGCCTTCATGAGTTAAAATTCTTTGCTACTGCTTAAATCACTGTTTCCAAGGGACAGTCAAAAGTCAGATTTTTTGCTGCTAGGCTCTCTGAAAAATTATTTAAACTAAATCTCCAAGTGCATATGTCATGGTTTGAAGGTTGACTTTGACAGTCTAGCTCTAAAAGCTGTAGCATATGATTTTTTTCCCTAGCACTTAGGATTGTTTTTAAGGAGTCCAGCCACTGTTTCTCTGTAATTCCCTTTTACAGACTATTTTCAGCTGTATGGCAGGAATCCTAGTCTTGCATACAAAGCACACATGAGAAAACAAAGGTTTCTACTTACACTTTAGAATATTGGAACACGGTGTTGCTAACATCAGTGTCTTCTCAAACTGCTGATAAAAGTGGAAGAGTAAAATGCTTCTCTCTTAATTAACTTCTCTAGTTTTTAAACTAGCGAGGATCTCGGTTTATGCACTAGTCATTTGCTAACAGCAGTGCTAAAAGGGGAAATAAACTTCAGTGGCATAGCAAAGGGGGCACTTAGCCTAAGGGTACTGTTTCAGAAAAGGAACTAGACTGCGTGTTAGTGCAGAATTGGTATAGTATTGAAACACTACAACTATGTAACTGGGAAATTTAGTCCTTTAACCTTAATGACCTTCCAGAAAGACTGTCAACTGTGGATCCAAATCTGTGGTTGGTAGAAGAATGTGTTCTTATATGCAGTATGGGAGGATGGAGTAGGAAAAAAAGAGGGGCAGGTGGGAGCAAAAAGCAAATTCACAGTTTATTAATAATAAATAGTTTTTATTCTACAGACAGTTAATGTACATTAACTAGTGTACTTGAAATTAATTTAACAGCTTAAGTTTTGCAAGTTACGGGAAACGGAAAGCTAAGGCACATGAGAATAAGGAGGTGATGGTGACAGCCAGCATGGCTTCACTGAGGGCAAGTCATGCCTGACAAATTGATGGCTTTCTACAATTATGTTACGGTGTTGGTGGATCAGGGAAGGGCAACAGATGTCACCTATCTGGACTTGTGCAAAGCTTTTGACACTGTTCCACATGATATCCTTGTCACTAAATTGGAGAGGTATGGTTCTCATGAATGGAGTGCTCAGTGGATAAGGAACTGGCTAGATGGCTGCACTCAAAGACTTCAGTCAACAGCTTGATGGCCAAATGGTGATCAGTGACAAGTGGTGTTCCTCAGTGTTCAGTACTGGGACTGGTCTCTGTCAGTGACATGGACACTGGGACTGAGTGCATCCTCAGTAAGATTGCCAATCAAGCTGTGCAGCATGGTTGACATGCTGGAGGGAAGGGATGCCATCCAGAAGTATCTGGACAGGCATCACGCAAACCACATGAAGTGTAACTGAGCCAGGCAGAAAGTCCTGCACTTGGATTGGGACAATCCCAAGTACAGATGAAGTTTGAGTGGAGAATGGATTGAGAGCAGCCCTGAGGGGAAGGACTTGGGAGTGCTGGTAGATGAGAAGCTCAGTATAAGCTACCAATGTGTGCTTGCAGTCCAGAAAGCCAACCGCATCCTGGGCTGCATCAAAAGAAGTGTGGCCAGCAGGTCAAGGGAGGTGATTCTGCCCCCTTTACTCGGCTCCGGTGAGACCCCACCTGTGTCCAGCTCTGGAGTCCGCAGCACAGGAAGGACCTGGACCTTTTGAAGCAAGTCCGGAGAAGGGCCACAAAGATCATCAGAGGGCTGGAGCACCTCTCCTGTGAAGACAGGCTGAAAGAGTTTGAGTTGTTCAGCCTGGAGAAGAAAAGGCTCTGGGGAGACCTTGTAGCAGCCTTCCAGTACCTAAAGGGGGCCTACAGGAGAGATGGGGAGGGACTGTTTATCAGGGATTGTAGTGATAGGACAGGGGGTAACAATTGTAAACTGAAAGAGGGTAGAGTTGGATTAGATACTAGGAGGAAATTCTTTCCTGTGAGGGTGGTGAGGAACTGGAACAGGTTGCCCAGAGAAGCTGTGGATGCCCCATCCCTGAGGGGTTCAAGGCCAGGCTGGATGGGGCTTTGAGTAACCTGCTCTAGTGAGAGTTATCCCTGCCCACAGCAGAGGGGTTGGAACTCAGTGGTCTTTAAGTTCCCTTCCAACTCTAACCATGCTATGATTCTAAGTTGTATTACATACTTCTGTTGATAACCTTGTAATCAGATACTGATTACACTCAGTTGCCACTCTGGAAGGAGTGGCAACTGATCCTGTCTTTTAAATTCACTACTGACAACTTTTTTTTTTGTTCCTGTAGCTGTTTCTTAGACCACTGATCCTTGCTGATCTTAGAACTGTTTCTCAGGCAACTGATTTTGTGCTCTGCTGCACAGAACAAGAACAAATCTGCTAAAGAAAATAAAAAAAGCTGTAAGAGAGTTCTTGTTAGAAGTGGGATGGAACACACATGGTAATTTCTAGTCTTTAGAGGAGGAAAGAACAATAATAAAAGAGTTGTCCAAAATTACAGTGAAAGAGAAATTGCACCCAAATAACTCTTACTTTCACTTTTTATTTAAAAGCAGAGAACTGTGATATGTAAATGTGTTGCCACCTTACAGACATGCTGCTCCTCTTTCTCCCATAGGGGCTGCGGATTATTTTTTCAGATGCATCCAGGCTTATCTTTAGAATGAGTGCTTCTAGCCATGTGAGAGCTACTCTCCGGATCTATGCAGAGAGTTACGAAAAGGATCCTAGCCAACACAATAAGGAACCACAGGTAATGCAAAAAAATGTTGTAAAATGTTGATGAGTAATTTACTTTCTCTGCAAAAACAATAGCTACAGATTTTCATTTATAATCAAAAGAAACAGTTAGCGCTTTGACCCCTGTTTACTGTATTGGTGGGTGATTTTCCTAATCATATGACTGTACACAGTTTGAAGCAGGACTGGCAGTTTAACATATGTTATGCAGTGTCTAGCACACCAAGAACGTCAAGGGTTGAGACTGCCTGGTGATAAATGCTAGGCAATGACTTTTAGTCTTTAAAGAGAAGCCATGCTAGTCTATTTTTCACTTCTTCTTTTTTAGATGTTGTAACCTGAGTTATAGAACAATATTGAAAAAAAGCAGGTTATCTGAGGAGCACTTAGTTATGGCATCCCAGGGATTCCTCACCATGAGAGTACAGTTAGGAAATACAGATGCCAGAGTTTAAATAATGTAGGGATTCCTTGTAAGGGAAAAACTTGCAGATGTCTGAGAATTACATCATAACCAGACTCTTCTCTAAGAAGAGGGAAGGTTGAGAGCAAGTTGCAGTATAGTCCAGCACATGCCTGAAACAATTCATAATATAAATTACATTTTGAACTCTCCGTTTTTTCCCAGTAAAACTCCTTCAGGCTGTGATATACAGCAAGAGAGGACTAAGGATGCTTTGTGGAAGAGATGATAAGCATTTGGTTTCTAGTAAATCAAAACCCCGTAGTTTGAAGTCCTGTGTTGTTGTGTATTCATGACTGGAATGCAAATGCAAATTTCCTGAAATGTAAGTTCTGTCAAATGCGTTTGAACCCTAGGTAAATGTTTGGCATTGTTTTTTCACCAAATTCCAACCATAAACTTATCAAGTTTCTTCTTGTGTTATTAATCAATTGTCTATCAGTCATGAAAAGTGCTTCATGTTTTTTTCTGGAAATGTTGCAGATTCCATCCCTTCAGATATGATCTATTAATTTAATTTGATTTTTTCTTAAAGTAACAGTTTGCATCCTCAGTTACTCCTTGAATGGAATACGTATGATGTTAAGTCTCCAAAAGAATAAAGGACCGTTTTTTAGCAATTTTATTTTTTTTTTTGTGCACTCACATTTAGCCACCTAGCAGGGTCATAAATATATTTTGACCAAGGAAGAACATTACTGCAACCCCTTTCACACTTGCTACTGCATTGGGTTTATGTGGCAAGATTTTGGTACCGGGAGGGGGCTGCAGGGATGGCTTCAGGTGTGGAACAGAGCCAATTCCAGTTGGCTTCTAGGTGGAACTACCACTGGCCAAAGCTGAGCCAGTCAGTGATGCTGGTAGCCCCTCTGTGATGAGATATTTAGGAAAGGTATGAAACATGGCAGCAGGGCAGGAGGAGCAAGAATATGTGGGAGAAACAACGATGCAGACATTAAGGTCAGTGAAGAATGGAGGGGGAGTGATGGAGTGACTTGGTGGGCACCTGGTGGCCAACCAAGGTAAATGCACTACAGCTATGTCAAATTTTGTTACAGCACAAATTATTTATCAATCTCAATTATGCTAACCATTTTAAAACTGGTTCTTTGTGCTGTGTAGGCAAGGCATAGATAAAATGCAAATGAGTCATGGTAAAAAGTAGATTAAGAGTTCATTTTAGAGGTTTGCAGTGGACTTAGAGTAACCTTGTGACAAAAAAAAAACCTGACCATGTTTCCTGCCTGAAGAATCCCAACAAAATATACTAGGAAAGAATAGAAGATACACTTATAGCATTCAGCTAGCTAATCTTTTGACTAATGACAAATAAGAATGCACTTTTTAAAATTGAACCTTTTTTGCATCAAGGGATTGTTCTACTTAGCTTGTAACAAGGTTACAAGTATGCAATATGAGATATACAATATGAGATGTGGCATGCTGTAAGACTTCAGGCTTGTGTGCCTCTTAAAGTAACCTACAATCAATGCCCAGTATTTAACACATCTTTTAAAGTGAGTGGAAAATAGCAAATGTTCTCAGTGAATTTTCCGCTTGTAAAGAGACTAGATTGAGACAGCAGCGGTTATTCTCAGAAAATGAGGAACGTATGGTCCTTCTGTTACATTTCATCTCTGTTATGCATGGGTTTGCTTGAGAGAGGTACATAGTCCAGTGCAAGGTCTAGTGACCTCCCCAGCAGCACAGACTGTGTCCAGGGAGCAGCAAGAATGGGGCTCCTGCACAAGGTGATAAGAGCCAGGCACCCAGAGCTGCTACAGCAGAAGTAGTACCCTCATTGGCCAGGGCACATCCCCACAGCAGGCAAGTGGAGCAGGCAAAGCAAGGCTCTGGTAGCAAGGTCCATTGTCCATCCCAGAGAAGGGAAGTGATAGGTTAGGTTCAGGGTCCCTTTGGAGGAGCAGGAGATGGGAAGATGGGACCACAGGCTTGGGTCTCCGTCCAGGAGACAAACTACACTGTACNAACAGGCTGCCCAGGGAGGTTGTGGAGTCCTCTTCTCTGGAGATCTTCAAGACCTGCCTGGATGCTGCCCTGAGTAATGTGCTCTAGGCAATCCTGCTTTAGCAGGGCAGTTGGACTAGATGACCTCTAGAGGTCTCTTGCAACTCAGACAGTTCCCTGATTCTGTGATTCAGGGAGAGAAGTTATTTCTAGCACAGCTCTGATCAGTTCCCCCCAGGCAGCAGAAGCAGAGATGTCTGAGACAAGCAACCCTACAGCATGGCTGTGGCAGGGACTAACCTGTGTGGGGCAGGGTGATATGGAGCATGTAAGCCCATGAGCAGATTGCAGGTGGCAGTTCTCAGAGGAGACTAAGCATGATGAGTAGACTTCAGGGCTTTGCCTTCAGGGCTTTCAGAGCCTGATCTTTTATCCTGGACACTCAAAGGGTCTGTCCTTTTGCTGGAAAGCTTTTTTTCTATATGCGTGTCAAAGCCTGTCTGCTTGTTACACTTTTGGCTGTTTATCAAGGATATTTACTAGTGAACAGATAATCCCAGGGGTAGAAATGTCATTGCCTTGAAACTTGGAGCCTGGACTTTCCTGCTGTCCTGGTTTGAGGTAAAACGAACCGATCTTCTGTTTTACATGCAATACAGGCAGATATCTTAACATCCAGACTGCCTCAGGAGTTATGCAGTACTGTAAAAAACCTCCTCAACTCTTGCCATGTGTACAGGATCTGGGACCTAAATTGCAGTTGCATCTTGATTAATGCAATAGATTCTTTCTCTGGCTTCTCATTGTACAGTATTGCACAGTTCCCACTGCTCCTCCTTCCTTGCCCTATCAGAATACATTGCCAAAACAAAAGGGCATTAGAAACTGCAAGATCATAGGTTGTGTTCTGCAGGCAGGTGGTGGATTTCAAGGGAGTACATAAGTTTGATTTCAGGAGATCCTCATGTTAGTACAAAAATAATTAAAAATTTCTCAGGAGAACATCTGATAATTTCCAGTGGAAATTGTTTAAGAGCATGAATAGTAAATCCTGTTTTCAGAAAACAGCATTTCTATAGAGGGGGAGCATAGTTTTCCTGATATTGTAATTCCTTTATTGTTTAGTTTGCTTTGAGATTCATACTGACATGTTTAAATCTAGAAGAACTATGACAGATTTGAAGTTTTAAGTACTTAGCTTCCTATTTACTTACAGCAATAGGGGCATAGTCAAAATATATAAGTGACCAGTTGTTCAAAGAATAATGATGTAAAGAGTATGTATAATATATACCTTATATATAGTATTTAAGGAAATTATTTCATGTGGGATCAATGCTTAGTTTTTCTTTAAGTACAGTTGATCTTTGCAATTGGGAAGATGACTACATGTAGCTTCTGTATCATTGCTCTCTGCCTAGAAGAGCTGATCAGGAAAAACTCTCTTCCACACTTTTTATGTCATAAACCAAGACAAAATTGTTTAATGACTGGCTGCTTAAATAAATACTTGGTTGCTTCTGCGTTATTGGACCACCTCCTTCCTGTACCTTCTTTTCATTATTTACGTAGAGAAGTGGAAGATGAATGCTTTACATGGCTCCATGTTTCTTCCTGGTGACAATTCCAGTCAGTACCTGAAGCAAAGTGGAGAATTACCTTGAGACACTCTTTTGGCTTTTTTTTTTTTTTCACAAAAATGTAATCTCTGTTTTGATAGATAGCTCACATATTAGAAGTTACAGTGCCGTTTTGTGGAATCATTATGGTAACTACCTTGAGATTGCTTCATATCAGCATCTTTTTTTCCCCTTCTTTCTTTCTGACAAAGCGTTTTCCAAAATTAATCATCCAACTTTTCAGCAGTTTTCAAATTTAGTTTGCTTCTGTTCTTTGACAGTGCAACTGCTGATGGTGAATCTTTCACAGATAAGCAGAAATCTAAACCAGACCTTCCGATATGCATGCTGAGACATGCAGATTGTCCTGAAACACTGGTGTGACAATATGGCAATTTCTCAGTTAAGTGTTAACTGAGACATACTGTAAAGACTAATGTACATTTATTTTTAAGAATCCCTGTACACTTGAGGTGGGCAGAATTAATCATTCACATTAGAGGTGCTATACTGCTATGGATGACCACAACTCCTTTTCCACAATAGGTTGGACCAGACGATCTTTCAAGGTACCTTCTGACCCAGGCTGCTGTATGATGATTCTTGTCCAGAATAAAATTTGGACAAAGATCTTTGGATCAAACGATGCTTGATATCATTCAGGTTCAGCTACTGTGAGAGTGCTACCTTGGGTTTGATACCCAACAGAAAGCATGGCAAACTTGGAAGCACTTTTGTGCCTTTTAAATTTTGTGCCCCAGGGAGTCACTCAAGTAAGTGGTATTTGAGTGAAGCCCTCCTCGTACTTTGTTGTGCTTCACTTCTTTGTAATTCTTCATGAGACTTATGGGAAGATCTGAATGTCTTCCCTTATTGCCTTTAAGTGTGTGTTTTCCTTCAGAGGTGTTAGAGCTTCCTTAACAGCATTCCTGTAACCAGGCAGAAGTAAGGCTTGTGAGGACCTTTTATTCCAATTTTCATGCAGGCCAAATGGTAGCTATTAATGAATGTAAGGGTCACCTACATCTTATTTTAGTATCATCTTTCATACAATCAATTAGTAATACTTTCCACCTAAAATAAAATAAGTATAGACAACTGCATGATTAACAGGAGTCCAAGAGAAAGTAGTAAACCATGCCAATAATTAGAAGTCAGAGGTCACACATAAATGTGAATAACAGGGGCTTCTGGCTGTTGAACAGTCCATTGAGGGAAATTGGCAGAAACCGCTTCATGACTGGGAGATAAGGAGCAGCTACTTTTTTTCTTTGAGTAGTTCAGTTCTTCCTATACACAAGTATCAACAGAATTGAAAATCAAGAGCAATGAAGAAAAGTTACCATCATGCTCTGTGCAAAGTATATTAAAAAAAAAATAAAAAATCAATGTAAGCATTTAAAAGTAATGTAATTTATAGTGGTGATGCAATGTTTAAATGATAAAAATAGAAGGACTGAGAATGACTCTAAGAATCAGGGGAAGAAAGGATTTCAAGCCCATGCCTGAAACTTGAAGGCTTATCATTATTCATACAATAATAGTAATGCCATCTAGTAATTACAGCTTTTCATGACTTCAAAGCATTCTGCAAGCATATTTTTCTCAAGGCTACTTTAATGAACTAGAAAACTGCTTCGATTGATACTAAATCTGATAGACTGAAGAGGTAGAATTTGGGTTTTGACAGAAGATTTTAGAGGAGGAAGATGCAGAGATGGATCACACTTGGCATGTTATCTATACTTACAGAGCTTGGAAGAAAGGCTATAGCCCTTCTTTGACAACTTCATGCTGTATTAACCCATTTGTTTATCTCTAATTTTGAGGCATTAGGGAAGTGAATTCTCCTGGAACATGCAGTACTGTGCTGGCTCTGCTTAGAAATCTGTAGCAAGGTCTGAATTTGGGTTGCCTTACATTACTTCTCCCTGTGATCTCAGTATCAAGGATCAAATGACTCGGTGTCTAATGTTTTACAAATACTGAAATATATGCAAATAATTGTCCGTGTGTTCCTGATGTTCCACACTGTACATTCACTTAGGTGTATGTAAAGCTGAGAAAGCCCACAATGGTAGTAACAATGGTAGACATGATGCTGAATGAAAAATGCAGATCAGTACAGTGAGGGAAGACTAAGCAAAAGTTTGAGAACTGTAAAACAGAGTTGTAGTTACCTGCCGTACCCAGTGTTCATTAAAATATTCAGATCATGTTTGAGGGTATTATTTTTTTTTCTTTATTTTTCCCAGATAAATTCTAGAGAATTCTTTTCACTGATGAGACTGACTGTGCAACTTCTTTTTGAGACTTAGCTTAGACTGGGAAAAGTGAATTTAGGACCTATGGAAAATGTCCGTGCCTAGACTGTGTAAAACTGGCCTAAATTTAGTTTTCCTAACAAGCCTAAAATTCAGTGCAGGCTGGGGGAGAGACTTTTTTTCTGATTTTGCATCAGAACTACATGAATTTTTGATGAAAATTGGCAAATTTTAGCCATCTAGATTTTCACGAGGTATTTCTCGACATATAGGTGCTGTTTGTCCACCCATTCTGAGAAAAATGTTTTCTTAAGCCAAACTTCAGGCACATGATGAGCTTTTAACCTGCAAGAAGGTAAATTTTGGCCCTTCTTGAGCCTCTGGTAAGCTAGATGCATCATGGGACAAATCTTACCTGAGAACTTAACTAGATGACAGGGAGTTCTGTGGAATTTTCTTGGGGGGTCACAGGTGAAAAAAATACTATATGAGTCAAACAGGAATGATACAGTTCTTATAGCTCTGATACAGATAATTCCCAAGCAAAGAGCTTTTGATCTTTATTTGCCTTATGTTAGACACATGCTCATTTGATGTATTTTCTGGTATGAATAATCATTGCTACAAGTTATTTTTTAGAGGTATATTACTAAAGCAACGTTCTGATATGTCAGTTCTATTAGTTTCAAGTTCTTAAATTTTATCTAAAGGATAACATGCTGTATCTCCCAAACATTTTCTAAGAGATGAATTCATTGTTAAGGTACAGAGTGATTGCAGTTGCCATTTTGAGTTGACATGTCAATAGTAAACTTTTACAATTTCTTAAGTAGAAAGAGCCATTGAAAAAATATTTTTAAATCAAGATCACTTTAAGATATAGAATTGTTTCTAGACTCATACTAACTATAAATGATTGCTGCCTAACCTTTTTTTTTTTTTTTTTTTTTTGTGTGTGTGTGACTGAAATCTAAACAATTGCAGAGATACAGGAGTTTTTGAAAAGCAAATACAGCTTTAGTTCCTTGTTATTCTGCTCTGCTCTTGCCATTCCAAAGAGAATGCACTTTAGGGTTTTTTATATCTGCAGAATGAAGAAAGTGTATTTAAATTGAAGTGTGAAAGGACAGAACTAAAATAGGACTTTCTCTGTTGAGAACTGTGATTATAGCAAGGAGAATATTAAGTAGTAATTGGAATGGCTTGGCAAAAGAGCAGCAGTTAAATTGTTTATGTAAATGGGTGTCACATGAACTCGCTTGATTTTGTGTTTTGTTCAAAGCGTTGCATAGAGCTTTCTTTGGTTTTGGTTTTCTTCTTCAGAGCGCATTTATTGCTTAAGAAAGCAAGGTCAAGTAAAGCTGGTTGGTAGGGTTGCTTGTTAAATTTTCCTGTGCTTTTTAGATTTTTAGATTAAATAGGGAAGAGGTTTCCCTAGGGGAGTGCCAGGGGGACTTCAGATGTTTTGGTCTTCTTTCAGTTCTCCTTAATCCATGTTGCTGGAAGGAAGGAATGATATGTTCCAGACCTTATAAATTGGCACATTTTAATATTTACTTTTGAAGAATTTGCCCACAGATACAAATTTGTGCGCTGCATATTAATCTCCTCTAAGCATGTTTGACTTTAATGGGCTTGTATTGTGCCTCAGTGATTATTCAGTAGATAGATATCTACAAATATGGAGCTTTATGAACAGTAACATGTCAGACTGCTCACAGTTGTGCATAGCTAATTTTGATCACAAATTCACTTGACATCAATGACATTGGTAGTGTTACTCCATGATTGCACAATTAGTTTTTCTCCTCAGTCTTTTGATTTGACCATCTGACCATTTGTATAAAGCAAACAGCCCATGCTGACAGAAACTTTTACATGGCTATAACAGATTTAAAGTATTGATTATGTTCAGCATATAAAAAAGGTACCTGTAAATTTAAGCTTTCCAGAATTACTGTCTTGTTTTATTTGATTTATAATCCTGACAAGTTTAAAGGTGGAACATGGTTTATTTGAAAGAGGTGACAAGGGGAAGTCTCTGAGGATCAGAAAATTATCTTACCAGTTTGGTAATCAAATAAATGATTCTCTAAATAGAAGGTTTTCCCACAAAACTCGTGTCTGCCAGTTTATCTTTGCGTATCATTTAATTAACTGAGAGAAGATTCAGTTGCCATTTGAAAAATTATAATTTATTTTCATATGGCACTATCATACCTGTTATCTGCACTCACCCGTCTGGGCAGATATTAGATGTCTGTTGATATTTCTGCTTTCTGTAACTCAATTTATTCCTTCCTCTTTAGGCTGTGCTGAGTCCTCTTATAGCAATCGCACTGAAAATATCTCAGATCCATGAGAGGACAGGGCGAAAGGGACCCACTGTCATCACCTGAAGCTACGGAAGATTGTTAAACCAGGGCCAAAAGAGGAACAGCAAGGAAGAGACAGGACCTTGCTGAAACATGTTAGCCATTTGTGCCTTGTATGATTTTAAAAAGTTTTCTTGGGGATAGAGATAGTGTGGGAAGAAAAATTCAATATAATATTGAGCATATTCATTTGCATTGATCTCCAAATACAATAGTGTATTGACTTACTGTTTTACCTGCAATATCTTAATTTCAGATAATAATGTAACCAAAGAAAGAGGCCTTAACCTTCAAATGTCAGCAGTGTGGTAGAAAAGGAGAAGTGCTTATTTTTGAGTGCTGTGATAGAGGATGGGAAAATTTCAGTCAGGGAGAGAGAGAGAGGAGTTGCAAAGCAAAGACATGCTTGGTGAGTATTGTTTGGGATCTGTGTCAGCTTCTTATTGGTTTACGAGGACATACACAGAGCATGTCTGAGGCATAAGGGCTCTATACTAAGCTTTGCAGAAGGTGTATTTCCTCACCTGACACCACTCCTCCAGACTCTCCCTTTGCTCACAGGTGCACGCTGGCAGCAGTGTTGTGTACACACTTGCACATGCTCCCAAAGAAGGGGTTATCCCATTTTTTTTTTTTTTACACCTGCTTTTAAAGCACATCAATGTGATTTGTGCCTTTAGATTTTTCTGATTTTTTGACTCTTTTTGGATTTTCCCTCCAAAGGGAGGCATTTGTGCTATAGAAGCTGATTGTGTCCTTCCAGGAGTATGTTGGGTGTGCAATCTGGCTGTCTTTTGCAATATTCCTCATGTCAACAGGTGATATTGATGCTTACTGTGTTTGAAGGGTAATCGTTGCAAGTTCAGCAATTTTTCATGGAGGTGTTATTACGGAAGATTTTTAAGTCTTTGGAATACTAATGCTCCAATTACCACAAGGTGGTAAGTGAAGTGTATAGCGATGAGGAGATGAAAACAAACACTAATCAATGAAATAGAAATACTTGTCTGATTCACCAGCTGGATGCGGATTCTGTTAGATTCTTTGTAACAGTGGAGCATGGAATAAAAATTAGGGGAATGCAAAGGGAGAGAAGATGTCCCGATGTAGATCTGAGAAGGATATTGGGGATATGGACATCAGCACATTTCTGCTTGTGAAAATGATACTGCGTTTCCAGCTACAATACTGTGCTCTGGAGAAGAACACGAACACTTCATGCATGTGATTTGTTGAAAGCTTTGCTTCCTTGGGAACAGTGTGGTCACTTGTATCATGTGTCAAGGTGGCTTTGTGCAACTTGCCTCTTCGCAGTGTGTTTCAATTCATTGTGGTTGTCAAATTTTAGTGCAATTTATATAATATTGCAGCAAATGAAATTGTTTTGATTTCTTTCAACACTTCTGTCAAAAAACTTCATTGACACTTAGTACACAATAAAGAGTAAAGCTGTATTTCTGTCTTAATATGTAATTGTTGACAAGACACACTGCACTTTCAAGCATCCTAATAAAACTGCCTTTAATAAAATTATATAACTTATTTAATTGACTAAATAAACGATGTAGTAGTGTCCTCCCATAGTATTCTACCTTAGCCTTAAATATTCCCATAAAACAAAAGAGATTTTCATTATTTAGTTCTTTTTATAAAGACTTTTTTTTTT
>VZRU01009569.1:0-14461 GCA_013398155.1 Pedionomus torquatus | reverse complement strand
TGGTGATGGCATTCTCACACAGTTTGGACATCTATTTTTGAATGTATGAATATTCATCTTTATAGAAACTTTGTTTATCTAATCTTTCATTTTTGTTATAGATCAAATTCCTTGAAATCCAGGATAGTAAGCTTCTAACAAGTGAATTACACACACGGTCAAGCATAGACATACTTCGGATTATGACAGTTCAAATTACTGGATTGCACGAAAGAACATTCTGAATGGCAGCCTAAGAACTTCGAAAATCTCTTGCACATTCTCTGTCAATTAAATAATTTTTGATCACATGGTGAACTAGCTAGTTATAGTTCCAAGGATCTCATTTGCCAGGCTTCTGGGACTTGCACTTTGGAAAGTAAGATGCACTGAAGCCTGTGAATAAGAATACTTGTGCTTTTATCCAAAACCTTGCTGGGCAAACTATTTCAAGTGCTTGACCAATCCCACAGTACAAAGAAAACCTACCAACTTTCTTAGTGTTCAGATGGGACTTCATGTGTTTCAGTTTGTGCCCCTTGCCTGTTGTCCCGTTGTCTGGGCACCACTGATAAGAGCCCAGCTCCATCCTCTTCTTTCTCTCCCATCAAGTATTTATAGTAACCAATAGGATCCCTCTTGAGACTTCTCTTCTCCAGGCTGAACACTCTCTGCTCTCTCAGCCTCTTGTCATATCACAAATGCTCCACTACCTTCTTCTTTGTGGCCCTTTGCTGGAGTTATTTCAGTATGTCCACATCTCTCTTGTAGTGGGGAGCCCAGATCTGGTCCCAACACTCCAGACGGATCTCAGCAGTGTGGAGCAGAGGGGAAGGATCACCTCACTCCAGCTGCTGGTGGTGCTCTTCCTAATGCAGCCCAGAATACCATTGGGCATCTTTGCTGTGCAGGTGAGTTGCTGGCAAGTGTCCAACTTTTGGCTCAGCATGTTATCACCAGGACCTTCTCTGTGGAGCTGCCTTCCAGCCCACTAGCCTCTGTATGAATTGATGCCATTGTTTATTTCTCCCCAAGAACAGTTCTTTGCATTTCCCTTCATGAGATTCCCACTGGCCCATTTCTCCAGCCCATCCAGGTCTCTCTGAATGGCAACAAAATTCTATAGTGTGTCAGCTCTTCCTTCCAGTGTTGCATCATCTGCAAAACTGCTGAGGGTGCACTCTTGTTAAAGATGTTAAACAATATTGGCTCCAGTATGACCCCTGGGGCATACTGCTGGTAACTGGCTTCCAGCTGGATTTTGTGGCAGTGTTCACAACCTTGAGAGCCCAGCTGCTCAGTCAGTTTGCAATCATCTATCTCACTGTCCGCTTATCTAAATTATTATTGTGTCAGCTTGTCTATGAGGATATAATGGGAGATGTTGTCAAGGGCCTTACTAAAGTCAAAGTAAACAATATCCACTGTTCTCACCTATTCCACTGAGTGAGTCGTCTCACAGTAAAACATAATTGAATTGGTTAAGTATTGTTTCTTCTTCATAAGTCCGTGGTGACTACTCCCGATCACTTCATGTCCTTCATGTCCTAAGGGTTTCCAGGATGAGTTGCCCCATCACTTCTCCAGGGACTGAGATGAGGCTCACCAGCCTGTACCTATCCAGATCCTCTTTCTTTTTTTAAAGACAGAAGTTTCATTTTCTCTCTTCCAGTCCTTGGGAACCTCTCACAGTCATGAGAATCTTTCAAAGATTTTCAAGAATTTTCAAAGATAACAGAAGGTGGCCTTGCAATGGCATGGCCCAACTTCAGCACCATGCAAGCATCCCAAGTCTCATCCCATGGACTTGTGTATACCCAGTTGGTTTAAGTGCTCCCTAACCTGATCCTGCTCCATGTAGGGTAAGTTCCTTGCTCCAGACTTTTCTTTCTTCCTGTCTCAAGGCCTTGTGACTCCTGACATCTGGTTTTACCAATGAAGATAGAGGCTAGGAGAGCATGAAGCACTTCAGAATTTTCCATGTCCTCTTTCACCTAAATGTACCTGTAGAAACTTTTCCTGTTATCCTTCACATTCCTCACTAGATTCAACTTGGGAAGGCTTTGACTTTCCTAATCTCATCCCTGCTTGACTGGACACTGTCTCTATACTCCTCCTCCTGGGTCACCTGTCCCTGCTTCCACTTACCATACACTTTAGTCAGGACCTTCCTGGTCACCTTTGAAGGCCTCCTTCTGTCTTTGATTTTTGTGTGAACCATTCCTGAGCCTGAAGGAGATGGCCTTCAAAAATCAAATAGCTGTTCTGGACCCATCTTTTCTCCCATAGGGTAACCCATAGGGTCAAGCTCTGCTCTCCTAACTTTGGTCCCACTTTTTGCACTTTTCCCTCCTCTAAAGGTCCTGAATTCCACAATCTCACAATCACTGGAGCAAAGGCCTTCATATGCACACGACTTTCTTCTGATACTCTATCAGGACAGCCACGCTGATGGCTCCTCAGTCACCTGTGTCAGGAAGTTGTTGACAATTCACTGAAATGACGTATTCTGAAGCCTTAGTTTGACCTGTTCAGATCCTCCAGTCCAAAGAAAAGTCCTTTTAATCTTAAACTTCCAGCTGTTATTCTTGGCAAAGGTGACTTCATGCTAGTAAGTCTGATCAAAAGCAAAGCATTTAAAAGCTTTTGCTGCTTTAAGATTGTTGAAAATATTGAGCTGATTGCCTACACCATTTTCCATTAAGCTCATAGTCAAATAGTTCATTAGCTGAAAAGAGAAACTGAAAACCAGATTGTATTAAATAAAATATTAGGTATTTGCCACAGTTTTCTCCTTATCTCAATAACCTTCGTGTCTTAAGTGCTTTCTTCCATATTGCAGGTTGAAGATACACTTATCTTTGATTTCATATTTCTGGATCCATTGAGACCTTACAATATCTGCAGAAGGCTGGAGCTAAAAAGGGGCACTGCAGAACTGCCCTGAGGTTGTGAGAAAGGAAGAGAGGATTCAGTCTTTCTGACTGTCCATAAACAATGTGGAAAGAATCTGAATGTCATTCCCTGTAGCAAGATGGTCCAAGAGCAACCTTCAGTGGTTCTCCTGCAGTACTTGCTCTCAGAGCTACCAGTAGTCTCAATAATTTCCCATTCAAGTGGTCTTGCTTTAAAAGTTATCTGGGGAAAAACTTAAATTTGAACTAATGTTGAACTGGCACAGGAGAAGCATTTTGGTTTGGGATATTTCCTGTTTAATCATCTACTGTGATTGATCCCTGCACCAATACTTGTGCAGTGCACACAGACTTCAGTATCCGGGGCAGTGGAGTAACGAAGCATGGCATTTCAAGGTGTAGATATAGTGGTGCTGTGAAGTTAAGACCATAACAAGGTAACTTGGTGTAAGAGATCTCACTTCAACTCTTGCAAACAAGTGCAATGTTCCTCTGACTTTTACTGTTCTCTGGGCTGTGTGGCTTCTCAATCACTTTGAGAAGTCTTTATATGCTGATGACATTTTCTATCTTCTACTTCTTTTCCAGGAATTCTTTTTTTAGCCTGTGATTGTTATAATACATTTCTTTTCCTCAACTTGTCTTGAATTGATTTTCCTTTCCTTGTGGTTTCTTCACCCCATTTCGTCCTGCTTTCCTTTCTCCTTACATCAGCTTATGGGTCCTTCCCATAAAGGATGAAACTCTTCAGAAGAAAAACTAATACCCTTGTCACTTCCTTGGCCTTAGTCTTTGTTACCATCACCACCATAACTTGCATTTCTAATGTATATGCAGCCATAATGCTAAGTTGTTGACTTAGGATATGTGAGCATCTGGAAAGTGTGATAACTTTTCAATCTCACTGATTCTGCAACAAAAAGAAAAACTCCATCTGTAGTCAGTTTTGCATTGAATGTCCATGAAAATTTTCTTGTCATCTGAAATTGTAGATGACAGTGTCCTGGATGCAAATTCAATGATTTTGTGGAAGGAAGGATGAGTCCAGGCCTGTCCTCATTCTGATACTTGTTACCTAACCACAAGGACACTTGTGTCAGTAACAGGGTACAGGACCTGTCTTTTAGTTTCCACAGTTTTGAGTAAACTGTAGTGGAAGCAACTGCTTTTAGTGACAGCACAAAAGAGCAAATCAGAGAAAGTTTTTTGTCCTGCAATTGCTAGTATATTTAGAGGAGCTGTGGGCATAACCAGAATTTTCTGCTTAGCAGCTAGGAAGGGTATTATATGTATTTTGTTGTGTGTTTATCCTGAATCATGAACACCTTGTATCATATAAGCAAATACACAGAATTTGTTTTGAATACAAAATTTATACATTAATTCAATAGTAAATACCAGCTATTAGTACCCTAGAATAAAACAAGTAACATGAAAGGCATGTGATACAAAAATAATCAGTTACAAAAAATAACTTACAGATTCTAAACAAAAGTGGAGTTCATAGGTTTCCCAAGTCAGCTAATGTTACAAAACCACAAATGAGGTTGCCAACACTCTTTAGAAGCCAACACTCCTTATGAGGCACAAGACACTTAAGACTGATGACAGCACGAAGCTTCATTTATCTTGCAGCATAAGAAACTCGTATTTACCGGTGATGTTGACTTTTATAAGATACAGTTGTATCGTTTTTATCTCTATAGAGATTCATTATGCTTTGAGATACTGAGCACCTTTGTATATATCCTCTCCAACTCCACTTTGAAGACACACCTAAGTGATGTACTGTTAGGGAACACTGACAAATGTCTTTTCCAATTTTCCCTACTTCACAGGCACAGGATTTTACGCACTGCCTGTCTCTGATGTTCTGACAGGCGTTGCTCTTTCTGAGATCCCCTGGGAACCTGTATCCTGCTGGTAACTCTTTTCTTGTGTGGATGGATGAGATTCTGACTCCGTTCCAGGGTCTGAGTCTTGGTCAGCTGTTTGCTGCTGCTGTAGCTGCCTCACAGACAATTCATAAGGTGGTGGCGGTTCCTGCTCATTAGTTTCACTGAGGAACTCTGTGCAGCTTTCGCTATATGGAGGTGGAGGGATATTGATGGCCTCCTGGTGTTTCAGAGTGGAGGCAACTGTCAGTGGGAAGGTCTCTTTTTCAGGATCTGTGCTGGATAGCACGTAAGAGGGGGGATAGAAGTCAGGCCTGAAAAACAGCAAACCGAAAAGAAACTTATAATGGTGAAATATTATTTATCTCAGACAGCTTGGTCAGATGCTTTGACTGTTATGTTTCCAAAGTTTAGTTGAGGCTTATACTACAAATAGAAACATAGGAAAGGATCAATGGAATATAGTAATAAAAATAGCTGGCAGCGTTACCTATGTCTTTCTGTAAAATGTTGTGTTAGAACACAGCATTTTAAAAAGACAAGCCTTCCTCATGAGAGGTCCTACCCATGTCATACAAACACTCCTGCTTGTGAGTATTTCAACAAGGGCCTGAGGCAAGTCTGATTTGGAAGAAAGATGTCACTGTCTGAACAAATTAAATCAGTCAATTATTTTTTATTACAGTGATCATTGTTTTCCACAGTTTTAAGATACATTTTGCATGCTTCTGCTTATCTAACAAAAATTTGCTGAATGGTGTTCTCATAGTGCCTTTGCAGCACTCATTGTCACTGTTTCTGGTGTAGTTTCCACAACAGTCCAAGAAAAGTAATTTTTCTCCAATGACCCTGTTGAGACTTTTGGCAGGCCTAGCACCAGTCAGTTTCAGAAACTCTTTCTCTCAAAGCATCAGACTTTTCTCAGAAATAGCAGGGTCAGTCATGCCAGAAAACTCTAGCAGGGACCATACAGGGAACTGAAGCTTCCTGTGTACCTCATTGGCAATAAGTAATATGAGCACATACTCCTCAGCAGCACATCTGGAATTATCTGTTGAGATGGGATTAATGACATAGGCAGAGCTTCAGCTGCTCCCTCCATGCATTGCTTTAGCCCACTCTGTGAAACCTGCTATGCATCTTGTAACATACCTTACCTTAAGCATTTTGTGTACCAATGGCTGCTTGCTCACTGCTGCTTGCTCTAGCAAATCAAATCTCTGACTACCATTCTTTCCATAGAAATATAATAAAATGGCTACTTGTAAAATTTATTTTGTGAACACTTTGTATAGCTTCTTTCCTCTCGCAGTATGTTTCCAGAGCAGCATCCCTCCCTCCCAGTTCACCGGCAGCAGAACTGCAATACATACCTGTCTATAGTATTGACATGTAGCTCTCTGCAGCTGGGATCTTGAATGAAGGTCCTGACAGGGTCCCTGTATTTCAAAACCTCATGACAAGTGTTCCAGCAAATGCCAGTCACAAAGAGAAAGAGCCCCAGGGCTGACAGGCAATAAAACACTGGTTCATTATTTCCACATCTGCATGTGGGGGAGCTTGTAGAAATGCAAAGGACTCCCACACAAATAATGGAGAAACCGAGTAAGAGCACAAAAAGACGAATGAAGGTAAAAATACATTTTGGCATCTTTCCCAGCAGAGACGGCTTTTTGTTCCTGTTTGCTGCTTGTTTGCTGGCTGTCTCGACTGTGCTTCTCTTCTTCATGTGTTGGTATTTTATATACTTCAGGATCAACTGGCCTTTGGACAATTAAGAGAAATGAGCACTTTTAAGATATTCATTAACTCTTTGAGATACTCATAATTTCTTTTGAGATTAATTTGTAATCTTAAACCTACTTTAAGGAAGTAAACAGGAACTTACTGTGCCACTCCTACACAAATGTAATCTTCAGACTGCATACTGAACTGCTGCATTCATTGCATGTTAAAATTTGCAATGGTTTACACACTTCGTTGGTTTATGAATGAGACCTGTATTTGTTTGTCTTAAAAAAAAACCAACAAAAATCACTGCTCATAACTCCCTGTTAAAAGTTGAAAGGGAAAATATAATTCTTTATTAATCACTCATTTCTCTTTCATTGAATTTTTATCTCCTTCTGTCTTTAACACATTATTCAACTGCCTTGATATTTTTAATGGCCCTCTGCAAAATGACAGATTTCTAGCTTGCTATGTAATGTAATCAATTAACTTAGTATATAAAATGTAATAAATCAAAATTGCATCATGTCAAAAAAGCATGTAGGCATGCAAGAAATCTCCTTCTTTGTCTGCAGGTTCAGTTGTACTCTGATTCCTTTGCTGTTATTGCCTTCTCCCTTCCAGCAATATTTGTTGACTGGTTTTCAAAAGGATTACTGCTCATAGCTATGCAGGAACATCTATACTCACTTAGAGTATATAGAGTTATACCAACTATACTTAGACATCTGAAATTCAGACATGCTTTCTACCAACAGGTTTTAGCGCTAAATGTCGCTATCTCCAATGGAAAATACAATCTTTAGAATTAGCCTATGGATTTTCTTTTTGGAGAATACCACTAGTTTTTCACAAGGCATAGCAAACTCTATAATCAGACCTAGATTTGTCTATTAATGCTACCTTATTTGGAACATTAATAGTCATGTTTCTGAATATTTTCAGCAATCAAGTAATTAACTGTACCTTACCTAGGTTTGTTGTAAATTCTCCATTGCACACAGTGAGCAAATTAGAACAGGGGATAATTTAAAAATAGGATCAGACTCAAATCTTGATTGCAATAATAAGTTTATTGTAGGTGTTGATGGGTGATATTCAATGAGGTATTTTATGCATGGGTAACAACAAATGATTATGAGAATTTTCTGCCATGTTCTATACAAGCATTTCTTGGGGCCTACTGTGGACTCCGTATTTCACAATCACAGTCTGGGAGAGCTGTAAGACTTCTGCAGTCAATATTTAGAGCTGCAGGACTTCGGCAATAAACCTTTCTAATATATTGCTTGGGTCTAGATGGTATAGGTCATTTAGGCAAATCCTGAGACTCTCATTTGATGGGATGAAGAAGGCTCCAGCTCTTCCTACTGTAGACTCTCCCTGCAGCTCAGGAGGAGGAAGGTCCTCAAAGGCAATTTCCATAGAGCTCTTGAACCTCACATCTTCCACTTAGAGGAAAGAGTTTTGACTTCTGAGTGGCCAGTGGTTGGTTGTGAAACCACTGGGGCTCCTGTCTCAACCTGTCCCGGGCTGTATCTGTATGTGCTGCACCACAATGCGCAATCTCACATTTTATCTTACAGAAGCTTTATGGTATCATGCAATGTTTCATGCCTGCTTGATCAGTGCTCTACTTTTCTACCCCTTGTTTATTGAGATGTGATGGATGTGAACTTGCAACAAATCAGAATATTTATAAGGAAATGGCAGCTGGTACAAAGCTGCCACACATTCTGATCAAGTACAATTATAGAATATAATCACAGAATCATAGAATGGTTAGAGTTGGAAGGGACCGTAAAGATCATTGTGTTTCAACCCCTCTGCCATGGGCAGGGACACCTGCCACTGGACCAGGTTGCCCAAAGTCCCGTCCAGCCTGCCCTTGAACACTTCTAGTGATGGGGCATCCACAACTTCTTCCAGTGTCTCATCATCCTCAAGTAAAGGATTTCTTCCTAATACTTAATCTAAATCTCCCTTCTTTCAGTTTAAAACCTTACCCCTTATCCTATCGCTACACTCCCTGATAAAGAATCCCACTCTCTCTCTCCTGCAGGCCCCCTTCAGATCCTGGGAGGCTGCTATAAGGTCTTCCTGGAGCTTTCTCTTCTCCAGGCCAAACAGGAAACAGCCCCAGCTCTTTCAGCTTGTCTTCATGGGAGAGGTACGTCAGCCCTCTCATCATCTTCGTGGCCCTCCTCTGGACCCATTCCAACAGGTCCATATCCTTCTTGTCCAATTAACTCAAGCTCCCACCACCATTACTGCTTCTTTAGTTTTCAAAGTATCTACAAAGCATTTCTCACTTTTGCTTTAAGGATTTATCATCAGCATCAGGAACAAATTTTGTGAAACAATATAACCATTAGACATGTTTTTTCTAGGATGTGTCACTTTTACGTCATAGCAAAAGTGAAAAAAGAGCAAGACGAGCTATTGCCCTTCCTAGAGGAAGGCATTTGGGTAGGAAGCGATTTGGGGTAGTCTTCCTTTAAGAGCAAAACCCCACAAAGTTGAAATAGCCCAGTTCTCAGCCCTCAGCTAAGGCGTCTAGACAGCACTGAGGAAATGTGGCACCACTTCACATGCAGGTAAGAGTATGAGTAAGTTCCAGCTAATCCGTAGCTGATAAGATAAACCAGGTGATAAACGTGAGTGTTTTTCTCAATTCCTTCAGGTCATATTTCCTGTAAGCCAGGATTTCCTTTTCCAAAAGTCATTTATTCATTTCTTTGTAATGATTTCAGGATCATTATACACAATAACATTTTGCAGGTGTAATTAAACACACTGAATGTCCACATGCCTTGGATGAACAAGTTCCACTTAAATGTCTTTAACTCTTTATCACAGGGTGTACAACAGTGGATATCTCCTCCTTCTGTTTTCATATGATATTGGCGAAGCAGGTAATAATTCTGTGCTTATCTCTACAGTTAGGCTACATCCTCACAGAAAACCTGCTAATAGTTTTGAAAAATCCATTGTCTTTCCTGCTCGTAGATGAATAGAAATGAAAATCAATCAGTAAAGCTTCCCTTTGGGAGCTGATGGCTTGCTCAGGTTTCCAGTCATGAAGTTCAGCTGGGGAAGGGCCTAGCAAAAATTGGATAGCAGTATCAACCTGATTTCCAGTGATGCATGCCCCTCACCTATATGTCCCTGAAAAGTCAAAACAAGCTCCCATTGCCTCTCCAGGATTATGCTTTTTTTCATCCAGCTGTGGCAGACACAGGCCTGTGTAAAAGCTCTGGCCAGGACCTCTGTTCTGGCTTCAAAACTGCTGTCCTGCTCGACACAGGTTTCATCTGCCCTTAAAAATCCACATCAGCTGTGCGAAGCACCATGCTGACTTCTCATCAAGTACCGCTACAGCTAAAAATCCTGTCACTGGGTCTTGAGCCCTGCATCTTCTCCTTGCCAAAACAGCAGTTTGATTGATGCTGACACTGAACATAAGCTTCCAGGCTGGATCTGGCCCCTGTCACCTCATGGAAGAAAGGCTGCAGCGCTCTCTCCAGGCTGGAGTTGGGTATATTTAACACATTCCTGGGCCACCAATGTTTTTGCCTGGGAAAGGGCAAAATGATTGTCCTCCACCTCACTGTGAAGCGGTTTGCAGAGAGCAGCAATGGTAGCATGGGGTGCTTCCCCAGCCCGTGACATGGGTGCAGGTAGGGGGGAGCTATTCCTTAGTGTGACCACTTTTACTGCACCCTTCACAGAGGAGTCTGAGGGGATACAACGCAGGGAAACATCTTGTTTTAATGCTACAGGTAAGGCCTCTGCATGGCTCTGCATTCCAGCAGAGTGTAGACACTGAGAGAAGCTGTACATTTGTCTAAGGAGTTTGTCACCGTGGTCCAGTGTCCTCTATGCTATTTCTTATAGAATAACACAAAAAGATTACCTTGAAATTTGAACTAAGAATCCACCTTAACTGAATGTCAGCTTAATTTTCTGATCCTTATGATAAGAAAAAGACCTCTGAATCTGGCACATACATATTTTGTTATGTGCTATAGAATGTTTATCATTGTGGAATAGATGTTTACAACCAATCTTGTTTGCAGCGAGCACTCCTGTACCGTGTTTCCTTCTTAGAGAAATGGGAGTGAATGTTGTGTACTGATACTTTTAATGGATTTTAATTCTTTTATAATGAAGGCTCCCTTATAAAGAAGATGTATTCTGCTCTTCTACAGTAAAGGCATAGTTTCATGTAATAGAAATGGTGGTGACAAGTTCATTTTCCATGCTCTCTCATTTCATATGCCTGCACTGCAGGCAGTCTGTGGGCTGCTTTCACTGAGATTGCCTACCTGTTATTAATCCTCCATGGTGTCATGCCTGCACATTTTCTTGAAGATGTGTTCCAGAAGCTCTTGAGGATGACCCAAGATAGACATATAGAAGTATGTATGATAGGTCCATATCTCTATATATGTATACATAGAGACATTGGCATGGGAGGGAAATGGGCATACATAGACAATAACTGCTGCTCTGTGAGAGAGGATATTATCTCATTTCTTCCCTCTGTCTTGTAAAGATAATAGAATCATAGAACTGTAGAATGGTTACAATTGGAAGAGACCTTCAAGGTCAAGTCCAACTGTTAACCTTGCACTGTCAAGTTACCACTAAACCGTGTCCATCAGAAACAAATCTACATCTTCTAAATACCTCCAGGAATGGTGACTCAGCCACTTCTCTGGGCATCCTGTTCCAATGCTTGAGAACCCTTTCAGCTTCTAAACCTCCCCTGGCAGAACTCGAGACCATTTCTTCTGGTCCTATAGCTTTTTACTTGGGAAAAGAAAGCAACATCCATATTTCTACAAAGTCCTTTTAGGTAGCTGTAGAGAATGCCAAGGTTTCCCCTCATCCTTCTTTTCTCCATGCTAAACAACCCCAGTTCCCTCAGCCACTCCTCATAAAACTTGTGCTCTAAGACCTCTTACCAGCTGTGCTGGTCTTCCTTGGACATGCTCCAGCACCTCACTGTCTTACTTGTAGTGAAATGTGAAAACTGAACACAGTACTCTAGGTTCAGCCTTTCAAGTTCCAAGCACAGAGAGAAAAATTACAGAATCATAGAAACAAAGAATAGTTAGAGTTGGAAGGGACCGTAAAGATCATCAAGTTCCAACCCCACACTGGACCAGGTTGCTCAAAGCTCCATCCAGCCTGGACTTGAACACCCCTAGGGATGGGACATTCACAACTTCTCTGGGCAACTTGTTTCAGTATCTTACCACCCTCCCAGTAAAATATATCTTCCTAGTATCTGACCTAATTCTCCCCTCTTTCAGTTTAAATCCATTAACCTCTGTCCTTTTGCTCCACTCCCCGATAAAGGGTCCCTTCCCATCTCTCCTGTACCCCCTCTAGGTACTAGAAGGCTTCTATAAGGTCTCTTATTCTGGCATCTGCCAGTTGATACACATTCACAGAGCTTCCTATTTTTGCAGGCTGCAGAAGTTTGGTGCTTTCTGCAAGAGGTTAGTTCAGTCTGTGACAATAGCCTATGGATATCTTATGATTGAGAATAGCACTTGATTTCACATTACTGCATCTCACAGTCATTATGTAAAGAAAAACAATGAGAAGTTGAGCTGAAATAGCCCATAAGGCAGTTCAATTTTTCATTTTAATTTTCCATTATTTTTCTTATTTTCCTCTACTTAAGATTTCCTGTAATGTTGTTCATGGCCTTTTCCAACTCCCCTAACGTTTTGCAGCTAGATTGTTTTATTGGCAGTGAGTGTTTTGGACTGCATTAGACTGATTGAGCAGATTTCCTATTTCTCTTACAAAACAGGAAGAAAGTTGCTTCTAATGAGGATCAGGTGGGAAAAGGGAGTAGCTAGCATGGTGTAAAGGTTGCTGAGTAGAACTGGCGGCATGCCAAGGTCAAAAGGCAGCAGCCCAGACGCACAAAAAAATCACTTAGGAAGTCTGTCTGAAGATGGACTTAATGGATGTTCCACTGGGTGATTTGACAACTGCAATTGTTTTGCAATATGCATTTCACTAGGAAAGGTCATTTCTTATCCTGCATCCTGTTGAAACCTGTAAGGCAATTTTCTTACAAACCAGTTGCCAGAATTATGCTGCTCAAAAAGAAATTTGTGATATCATAGACATTTTTATGCAAGTTGGGAAACACAAGCATATTTTTAAAAATATGAATAAAATGGAAAACTTTAAAATCAGAAAATTAAAAAAATAGACAACTTAATGGAAATATGTGAGAAGTAGCACCACCAGGTGCATATGATAGTGCGTAGTACAAGATAGTAACATACTTCGCGTAACATGTATTGCTGCTATTAACAACTTATATTTTAACAGAAATGTCAAGATTATCTGTTTTGCTCTAGTCTGAAGTGTATGATCTTTAGTTAAATGAAAACTCAAAATTTAATCCAGTTTTGGTTTTCTCTTCTCTCACATTCTACACCCTTATACTAATTTATTAATATACAACTCAAGAGACATTGCACATTACTGTCAATAATTCAATGTAGTTTTACCAATAGACCTCTCTTTAGCAATTCCAGTATGAATTAAATATCTGAATAATAAGAGATACTCAAAATTTGGATGTCCATCATAATGGCTATGAAATGAAGAAGAAGAAAAAAGAAAACAGAAAATTGAGAGCATTGGTCAACCATTTGATGGTCACCCACCATTGTTCAGCCAACTCCATCTCCTATGAGATACTATGGCGGACTACCAGATATAATCACTATTCCTGTGCTGCATTCTTTCTCATTGCAGTGCATTTATTTTTACGACTGTAAGATGGCACCCCGTTGAAAGAAAATAATTGAACTAAAAAATGTATGGAGCCCTCAGGATTCTTCTAGCTGTTCATACACATTCTCATTTCCCTCAGCAGCCTATCTCAGGCAATGGTCTGATCTAAACACTATCCCCCCATGCCTGCCCCCCTCCGTAAAAACAAAAAACAAACAAACAAAAAAACCAAATCAAACAACAAAAAAACCCAAACAAACAAACAAAAACCACCCAAGGAAACAATCCATCCCAAAATATAGTAGCAATTGTGATGTAACTTGTGTTAAAGGGATGTGTATTCTTACTTCTTAGGTCCTGCGATGCTGCCTCAAGGGTGAAGGCGGATCTGGTAGAGACGTAGACAAATCACCTAGGCTGGCCCATTGGCAAAGAAGGGTTGAGATCTCAGTAGCAGACAGGTTTTCTGAAATGTGTAAATGGTATTTTTATTCATCCTCAGAACTCAGCTGTGCCAACACTAGCCTTCCCTTAGAAAACTCTGCAGGTTTCTGCTCTGAACGAAGGAGATGAAATACCTTTTTCAATTTTTGTTTATTTAAAAGTTGTTATTTCAATGCTGTCTTTGCTCAAAATTTTTGTTTGCAGTTAAACAAGGTTATTTGCAGGCTGTGGCATATTTTGTGGTCTCTTATTGGAATCTCAAACAGTTGGATCACCTTGTAGCAAAATTAGGTTTAATCTCAAAAGCGTATTTATTGTTTCTTGCTCTGCAGCTGAAATCCCTCACCTTGCCTTCTCTCCCTTTTTTTGGTAACTGCATAAACAATGTGCTTCTGAGCAGGCTTGAATTGATCTAAGAAGTCATCATAAATTATCCAGCTTCAGATTCAAGTTGCATTAACTGGAAAAGGCAGATCACTGTAAAATGCAATATTCTCAAGAATCAATAAATCTTGCTACTGGAAAGGATGACGGTTTTAACCACCTCTCCCTGACTTCCCACCCCCCTCTTTGGAGGGAAGCAGGACATCTTCCCAAGCTGGAGGAATGGCCACAAACCAAGTCCCCACAGCACCCACCAGCATTGTTTCTTCTCATGGCAGAAACATCCACACTCTGGCTAATGGACTTGGCACAGCTGCAGAAGCAAGAGAAGGGCTGGCA
>VZRU01009568.1:11999-22396 GCA_013398155.1 Pedionomus torquatus | reverse complement strand
GAAAAGTTTGAATGATCTCAATAAGCTGTGGTGAGTGTGAGTGTTAAATTTGTCTGTATCAGCTAAGCAAGTGGATGTGGTGTGCTACAAAGTAGAATTGAGAACTATTTTGTAAATAATTTTATTATTTTGATGGGAATTCTTGAGAAGCTTCTTTTAACAGTTAAAGTAGACAGTGGAAAAACATGCTAACTAGCAATTACCTACACTGATCAGTAACAAAATCCAGCTAATGGCACACTAAAAAAGAAAAAACAAACAAAAAACAAAAACAAAAACAAAAAAAAAAAAAAAAATCAAAACAGCCAGAAGAAATGTGCAATCATTCTCAAATTTCTGGTATATTCAAACTCTTAAAAAAAAAAATAATCCAAAAATGTTTATGTTCCTAAATATTAGCTTGCAAAATTCTTTATCACACTTAAGACTCACTTCTTAGAAAAGCAGCTACCCTAGAAATATAAAAATTACTTGTGTGAATAAGCACTTTCCAGTACAAATAAGGAATTCACAGTTTGGCCCTGTGGCCATTTTTTAGAATTACTATCTCTAAGTATTAGATATGATTCCTCACAATAATTATAAGTTGTATATACAGTGACCCAGATGACTGAAATAGCAAAGCTGCATCTTTAAAATTCTCATTAAAATTCAGCAACAGTGGTAACTGTTAAAACTATGAAATATGTGAGGCTACCATACAAATTCACTCAGAATTCATGCCCTTTCAGTTCTATGTGTTACACAACTTACACAATGGCATTTTTCTTATAGCTACATATAGAAATGTTTGTAATTTCTGAATGTAGGTTTTGTTAATTATTTGTTGGGTCTAAAACATGGTCTTGGGAGGAATAGCAGAAGCAGGTTTGATCTGTGTTCTCAAGGGAAGGGGATGGATTTTGTCTCTCTCATCCTATCAGAAACTAACTAGAATATATCCTGTTTTTCTAGTGCCTTAACTTCAGGCTGTACTTAGTGACTACATCAAAAATGGCATGGTGGAAACAATTGGCTGCCAAGAGCTGGAAGGCATGGATCTTCTGATCATCTGGAAAGATTTGACAATTTAATAAGTAGATTTTAAGGTTTTTCTTTTTCTTCTTTCTTTTTATTTTCTTCTTCTATTTTTTTAAAATGTCTTCTAGCAAACTAATAATACCCTAAAAGAAATGAGAAGAGAGATGGGATTTTGTTTTTTGTTTCTTGTTTGAAAACTTTAAAAGTATTTAGATGGCATTTTTTCATCAATGTCATAAGTTCTGATTTCTTCATGAGCTTGTGTGTAGTTATGGTCATCTCTGGACTTAAACTGGAGAATTTTTATAGTCTTCTATTTTATCACAGGAGAAGAGTATGTGTCTGAGTTGGAGATGGAAAGGTATGGAAAATAATGAGAACAGTTGTTTAAACTCAGGAAAATATATAATATTTTCACAAAGCAGTAGGTGGATTTCATCTTGTAAATATGCAAAGGAAGTCATAGTTTTGTTTATGTTTTCACCTTTTTTCTCCATTTTTCCAGTTTCCAGTACTTCATGCAACATATTGTTCTTGAATGTTTTATAGCAAGTTAGACACTTAAAAAATCTCTAAAAGACTCTTGTAGGCATGACTATATTTAATCAAGTGAAAGGTAGGAGACCTAAGTCCTTAGGAAAGGGTTTTATTGCATTAAGATAAGCAGAAACACAAAGGGGAAACAAAACAATGAGGTGATTTAAGGGACTTATATTTGAATTAGAGAGGACAAAGAGGTCAGACATTTGGTTAGGTAATTTGAAGTAGAAGTTCAGAGAAGCAGAATGATCTTTCTTGAGGTGATTCCATAGTTGATCTAGGAAAAAAAAATAAAAATCTCTTGATTTACAAAAATTGAACTCTGATACACAAGAGATATAAAAAGAATATGTTTCATGGGTCGTTTTTGTACCAATGCTAGTAACAAACTAAAAATCCCTTTCATCTTTGCCCAAAATTGTTAGAAATGTTCAGTAGTTGCACTTATTCACTAAAAAATTACTGATTCACATTACACGAGTTTATTGTTTTAACTCACAGTAATCTTAGTTTGTTATTGAAGAAAATATTACATTTTACATTTTGGGACAATAGCAACTCTTTTTTTGTAGTTGAAAGCCTGAAAAATGGGGAAAAAAAAATAAAAAGAAGAAAATAAGATATTTATACTCACCCCAGATGACTTTGAGGTGCATTACTGAGTTGTCTAAACTAAATATCTAAATGTCATTTCCCTAGACTCCCTGCATAGTCAATGGAGAGAGACTGGGATGTCTCAATATTGATTTCTTTTACCTATCATCTAAAATGACATTTTAGAATTGTTTATCTCTCAATGCTCACAGGCAAGGAGACCTACAAATATTATGTGCTTAACTTAAACTATTTTAGGTGTCTATGTTAGATGGGATGCATCTGGGTTCATTTATCCATTCACCCCCTTATTCAAAATGCCATTAAGCAGATGGTTGACAAGGTTCTGGATGGGAAAATATTTGAGCAAGTTTGCCCTTTTGGCATTTGTTTTGTAGAGAAATAACTAGACATCAATTCTGGGGGTGAGTGGGTTTATATGTTGTGCAGGAATCAAATGAACTAAAATAAAATAGAATAAAATAAAAAAATTACAGATTTCCATCTATTTTATAGATGCAGGCAGTTTTAATATCTTCTTTCCCCCCTCCCATTCTCTGAGATGTCTCATCTTGTACAATGATGCTACATAAGTTTTTCTCAGTTCTTTTTTAAAGGTAGTGATAACAAAATGTCAGCCATTTGATTATACTGAACTTGCCCTGGCTTCTCTTCCAACTTTTGTCTAAGATAAAACACATTACATGTTCAGATAGTGGCACACTGTATTATGGCAGGATGTTATAGTGAATAAATGTTACTTATTATTATCCGTCTGATCTTGAGATAACTGGAACATTGTGAATAAACTTTGTTTAAAAAAAAAAAAAAAAAAAAAGAAAAAAAAAGAAGAAGAAGAAAAGGAAGGGTAAAAAAAACGGAGGATGGTGGTGGTAGAAATTGCATGGTCCACTTTAAAATCTAATTCAGAAAAGGTCCCTGTGATTCATCCTTTCCCGCTCCAAGGCAAACAGGGAGATTGGTAGCACATTCATAATTCAACATGGTTAAATGCCAAGGGCCGAACAGAGAGCACCCTCCTGGCCAGTACGAGCAGAATGACATTCATGGTTGATTCAGCTCCTTGCAGCAAGCTGTGTAATTGGAAAAGCCAAGGGAAATGACCCCAGTCTCTGTGTCCTGCTGATGTCAAAATACATTCGTATCACTCTGACAAGTGGCCAGTTTGGAGGCTTCCTTAGAATAGGAGGCTGAAAGGGAAGGTAAGAGCTTGTAAGTAGCCTGAAATAGCTACAGCTCTGCTAGGGTATAAACTACCAAGTAGATACTTGGTAAGATTTGTGCCTGGGTTTTCAAAAGGATTGAGCAAAACAGACTCAGAAGAGGACACCTGTTTAGGATAATTTGGTGTTTTAATTAGACTGGATGATATGCACTGATGTGCTTAATGACACTTGCTGTACTTAATATAAATGTACAGACACTGATGTAAAGCTGATCAGTGTGATCAGTAGAAATAGATGGGATATTTGAAGATGCTGACATTCTGCTGACACAGAAACCTCCTGGTTTCTGGACCAGGAGGAAGGGAAAATTATAATCTGGGACATTTATGTCTGTGCAGATCTGAAACCGTATCATTTTGGATATTCAAATCCCTTCAAGGGGGAAAAAAACAGTTCTGAACTAAGACCGCTCATGGCATATACTTTTCCTGGCAGATCACTAATAGAAAAAAAAAATAGCTAAACAGTTTCCAGTGAGGGCTTTAAAAGTAGGTAGTACTGCTTACTTAGTAATAATGTATTATTNATATGTTATCATTAATACATGCACACAGTTTTCTCAACTGGATTTTCCCATCTGTTAAGAGAAGAAAATGAACAGCATTGAACAAATGAAGAAATTGTTTCCATTCATTTCTTCTGAGCTACAGACTGTCACTTCCACAGTGAAGTGTTGGAATGATGGTCAGTTGCATTTTTACACCATTTAAGATGTTCAGATATTCTTCTGGGAGAAGAGGGTGCCTAGCAAATTGTTTGTGTTCTTTAGTCTGCTTCTACTACTCGGCATCAGTTCTTTCAGAATTTTATTACAAAATGCTTCCCCATGGTAATCTAAAGGACATACTTTCTTTTTACTAAGCTTTGATCATTCTCAGTACACGAAGTATAGAATTTTTTTTTTTTTCTGGGTACTTCATTTAATTTATTGTAAGTGTTACATATCCAGAGCATGCAGACACTATCATTTGAATACAATAGTTGAAGATATATGGTCCTATGCTTCATTTACTTATATTGGTTGTAATGTTAATTGTAAATGTGAAATGACTAATATATCTTCAGATTTTTGTTTGTATCATTGGTCAGAAATATAGTTCTGGAAAATTACTCTACATTCTCTAAGTCCCTCATTAAAAATAATTTCCCTAAATAACTAAATTATTAGGAGTTCCATATATTGGGCTACATAGCCATAACAAAACAAAAGTAATTCCTGAAAAACTCTCAATTTTTCTGTCTCATGCATAAATATTTAAATGCAAATATGCATACACATACACATGACTATTGTACCTTGCTTCTCAATAATATTGGATCTGAAGCATTTGCTTTCCTGCCAGTTACACTTTGCAGCTCTTCACTTGTGTGCCTGAAGAGACAACTCAGCAACAGTTGTTTTGCATTTTGTTTGCTGGTAGTATTTTTTCCTTAGGTTTGTCCAGTATTGGGCACATCATTCAGTGACTAATTAATGTCACATCTTTGACCCATGTTTTTCTTGCAGACCTGTTAAACACACATTATTGTTGTTACCCGAGTTATGATGGTTTAAGGACATTACAATTAAGATAACAGATATTATCTGTTCTTTGTTACACTAAGGGTTCGACCCTACTCCAGAAAAGTTACAAAATATGAAAATGAAATTGCTGGAAAAAATGTTTCATTGGTTTTGCCTTTTCTTATTCCAATAGTTAAGAAAAGAGTAAAAATCTCTCTTCAGTTTAAGAACTGAATTTTGCTCCCTCAGGGTGAAGGTTCAGGGAAAGAATGTTCCAAAAGAGTTATGATGGGAGTTGGGATGGGGAGTTGAGTAGACCTCTGGACAGTTAAGTGTGCTCAATGGTTGCTCTTAGTGTCTTGTTCTGGCTTGGAAACCTATGATCTAGATCTTCAACTGGTGTAAGCTGAAACAATTCAGTCTTAGCAAAAGTATGTACTGCACCAGCTGAATACATCCTATGATTTTATACATTTTTTATGAGGATTGCCTGATAGATTTTTATGAAACTTAATTTTGCTGGGTACCACATGAATCACTGAAAACTCTGAGACCTTGAAAAAGAATGAGGTCCTGCTTACACTTGCTAGCATTCCTTAATCTCCTCTTTTCTTGTGTTTGAGGATAGGTGCCTGAACACACACATGCACACACACACATGTCTTTGTGTGTATGTTTTCATCTAATGAAAACATATGGTGGGAGTTGCAAAGGCACTTAGAGAAATGCAGCACCTAAATTTATGTGAATCATCCAGTTTTTTGGCATTTAGTTCCCATAGGTGCTTTTAAAAATCTAACTCTTAACTAGGTGAATGCATAATTCAGCACAAATTATTTGCTCAACTCTACTCTTAATAATGATACTTATCTGTAGCTGAATTTCATTTTCCATCTTCAAAGTGATTTTCATTCATTAACTAATTCATTAACCTTCTAGATCTTACTGGTAAGATTTTCCTGTTACGCACTTATATTTTTTTTTTCCCTCCAATTCTTCCCATAGCTTTCACAATCAGACTTCTCTTAACATCTCTTTGCTCTCACTCTTCTTCTCCCAGTCAAATTCATCCCTGAGGTAATGCTACTGAAGTTGACTTGAGTCAAGTTGCACCATGAATGTGTCTGGCTTTTGGTGATGACAACATTCTTCAAATACAGTTTTTGTAGATGTTTATCCTGCTCTCCACCCCCAGCTATCATTTGGCCAAGTTATACATATTCACTGTTGCTCTTTTCATCTTTCCTCATAAATCAATCCCTCCAGCCCCTCAATCTTGTTGGTTGATCTTGTCTTTATTACCTCCAATTTACTCACAATTGTGTAGTGCTTATTAGCTTTTCTGAAAAATTTTAAGTCAAAAATGATACATAGTAAGGGAACTGCAGTAATTGCGAAATAATTGCAAGTGCTGGTGGTGCTCTAGAAAGCAGAAAATTTTGCTGTTGCCAGTTATGTTTCTTTCTTAGTTCCTGCCTAGATGGCAAGAAACATGAGGTAAAATTATTTCTACTAAAGATCTTTATTCAAAGGCAAGGAGATAGAAAAATAACCTTTTTTTTTTCCCCTCAAATACATTTTATAAAAATATAAATACATGTTTTTTATTTACTTATGAAAATAATTTAAAGGTATTCTATGAAACCATATACTTCCTAATTTTTTGAGGTGAGAAATAGAAAATGTTCATTTCCCCAGAACTGCTTTTTATCAGAGACATTGGTTTCTGATTTATTCTATTCTTAATGGAAATGCAGATAAATAAATTGATAAATTATATTTTGAGTTACACTTGCTTACATTTATCTGTATTCTCTTTATTTCCTACCATACTTATTTGTCATCTCTTCACCCTTAGTGTTTTCCTATTATCTTTGCCTCTGTTAATCCAATCAAAATACTTCTAAAAGCTGATTGCTTGCCTTGTCTGACTCTAATTTTAAATTGTTTTACCAAACCACATTTTACTGTTCTTCCCAACAGAACTTTTCATACCTCAGCTTTACCTGTTTCCTCCCTTGCTTTACCCTACCTTGGTGTGGTCTCATCTCTTCTCCTGCTGACCACTCCATCACCTGCAACAGTAACCTGAGCTCAGTGCTTCCTGCTGGCTTCCAATACCTCCCCTGAGGCATACTATGTCCTACCAAACACAGATCTCCACAGTGGGAGGAGGATGTTCTAGCACCATTCTATAAGATGAGAAATCTCCTTTAACTCAGCCTATGCTAGGTGATAATAATCTGGACAAAAGGGACACTATAATTACTTATGGTCTCTTTTGTGGTAAGGGGCCACAAAACTGGACACAGTACTCGAGGTGGGGCCTCACCAGTACCTACTAGAGGGGGATGATCACTTCCTGAGTCCTACTTACCATGCTGCTCCTGTTACAGGCCAGGTATGTCATAGGTTATGTTACAATGTAATTGCTTTAGTTACTAATAAAGGCAAATCCAGGGAGTAAATTTGAGTTTGATATTTTTTGTCATGTGTTTAAAGTGCGATGTGGGTTGCATTATATCATTAAAAAAGTGTGAGAGTTTGAAAGAATTGATTTCTTATACAAAGAATGCTGACTGAGTTGAGAAACAGGTTTCTCCAAAGAAAACGAGGAGGACTGGCAAGTCTATCCTATTGACAAATACAATAAATGAGCAATGTTTTATTTCCATACTGAAGTATTTCCTTGAAATGAACCCGTATGCTTAGGCTACAATGCCTCTTCATCTGTAGTCTTGAATTGTCTGAAGAGTCTTTTAATTATTTGAAAAGCAATGTGTTTGCAATGGCAACCAGTAGGTTATTACTTATGCATGAGAAAATTCAGTCATGATTCAACTTGTTTGGGTTGTTAATAACATCTGAGTTAAAAGTCCCACAAGGGTCAGTTAGAAAACCTAAGTAGAAACTCATATTAATGTTATTAATATTATTAAACGGGAAGTTAAAAGGCAAAGCAGAAAGTATTATATAGACATCTAAAAAAAAGATGTTCCTGTGCAGTATTTTATATTGACAGATATGTCTATAAAGCCTGTAAGTAAAGGGAATGGGAGTAGTGGGAACTTTAATTGAATCTGAGCTGCAGCAAACTTCTGAAGATTTAGAAGAAAAACCATTGCAGTCAATTAAGTCTGAAGCAAATGAAATGAGCATAACAACCAGGATGTAAAACCAGTAACGTTGGAGTTCTAGAACCTCACCTGACATCTTAAACTCAAACTTCCAGATTTTGAAGGTATTCATATATACAGGCACTGTGCAGTATTACCAGGAGGCTTCAAAAGTTTGGTTTCTTTCATAAGTAGTGTTCTAAACAAGACTTATTTCTGCAATATGCACACTATCTTTAGCTCAGAAAACCTTCATACTGCTAAATATACAATAAGAAGACATAAAAAAGCAATAATTTCCCTGCTTTCCATGCAATTTACTTGAGCATTACCTATTGATGACAACTGGCAAAAGCGTGATGGGCCAGTTTGTTACATGACATTGTCCAAAAAGTCACTTTGGTGACTTCAAAAGTCTTTTGATATGTGGTATTTTTAAAGCCACAGAGGAGAAAAAACAGTGACATATGTTTAATCATAGTGTGGCTAGAGCAAATTCAAAATGAGTGAAACAAGCCAGCACATTCATTCATTGGCTGTAACTGAAAAGCACTGGGGGCTTGAAGAGAGGGAAAGGATAGTTCTGGAAGAAACATGCTTTGCTATTTTGATTTTTTGGACACGCTGCAGCAGACACTATTGAAACTGGTGCTTGCAACTCAAAAATTAAAAGAGAAAGAAAGAAATGGAACGGAGGGTAGGGCTCCAAGACTGATTACTGCTGCATAAGCATTTTGTCATAAGCAAAAAAGGAATGTAGACCAGATAGGGGCCTCTAACAGTGACAGAGATAAAGAGGCTAAAGTTTAAAAGCACAGAAGTTTAACTGCCAGTGTTTATTTATAGCTTTGCACATACAAAGGCACTGCTATTTCAGGGAAACAGCACTATTTTTTATGTGTGTCAGTTTTGAATAGTCCAGACACAGTAAAAGTAAAATAAAGTGAACTGCGTGTGTTAAGGAACAAATTTAAATAGCAATGGCTCTGAGAATAAAGTGTACATTAAAATAAGGGAAGGGGCTATAGCTCATTTAATTTGCAGAATAAATCTCTGACAAAGATCCCTGTCTTGGGTACAGAGATGATATTAGGAGTTGAGAAAAAGATATAAACCAAAGTCTAATATAATATGTGTGTTTGTATGTATGTGTGTATAAATACTACCAGTTATCTATCCCACTATCTATCCATCAGTAATACATGCACATTCAGAAACATTAGTGTTTATATTATTCATGAATATACTATGTATATACTAATAAACTGTTAGTTGTATCGATAATTTATTTTAGAATAAATTCTTTGAGGGAAGAATTGTCCTTGTCTAAAAGCAACCAAAAAGAAACATAAAATATAATGGAAGAAGGGAGATTTAGATTAGATATTAGGAAGAAATTCTTTCCTGTGAGGGTGGTTTTGAGCAACTTGGTCTACTGGGAGGTGTCCCTGCCAATGATCTTTAAAGTCCCTTTCAACTCTAACCATTCTATGATTCTGTGATTCTGTGACAATAAACATACAAAAACCAACAAAAAATATATAGAGGATGGAGATAGAATTGATTATATAATGGTAAAGAACTTGTGCTTTCTTGCCATCTTATTTCATACTGACAGTCTAAGAGCATTCTGATACATCAGTTTTACTCATTATGTGACATAATTTAAAGAGAAAAAAAAATTGAATCATGTGAAAAATATTTTTAAATTTATTAGAACTTCACTGGAGTTTTCTAGATAACAAACTAGCTCTTCAAATAATTTTAGCTGGATGAACGTCTGTCTTCAAACTGTTTTAAATGAAGGATGTGACACTATTTATTCTATACAATACAATATCACTTTGGAGATGACGAAAGAAAAGCTAACCCAAAAATCTATTCCTATCTTTGCCTTGTTAACATGTATTTTATTTGCTAACTGCAAACTTCTCCATTTATGTTTTCATTTAATTATAGAGGAATAAAGAAGGATTCTGCTTCATTCCAAAGTTTTTGACTTGGCCTTTTTTCCATTCCTATGTCTTTGTCAAGGGAAATTTTAAGTATTTCAATATTTATGCCTCTCATTCATGGGAATTGCCTTTCTCTGAGATATCATAATGACAAAAAACTTGGGTTTTGTAGTCTGCTGCTGCAGCTGCCCTAAGTAAGATCAAGCCCTGAACTCTTTCTTTCTCTCCCAGAGCCCAACCACATCGCTGCTCCACTACTGTGCACTACAGCCTTCTTGGGTACGACAGCAGGTAACTAAAGGAAACAGAGGGCAGCTCAGCACCATGTCCTAAAGGGGATATATGCAGTGCATTACAGAGCATCAAAATTATCTGTGAGAGATTTAGTAATTAGTGCAAAGTTCTACTCCAATAAGTATAT
>VZRU01009566.1:380921-402351 GCA_013398155.1 Pedionomus torquatus | reverse complement strand
AATATTTGTTTCTACCACAGCTCTCCCAGGCAACAGGAGAGCGAGCAGTACTAAACTTGTCTTTGACCAGACATGGGAGCTTCAAAAGCATCTGTAGACAGGCAAGCAAGAAAATGCCGCGTTGTGCCATACAACTGCCCTTTTTCTCCAGATCTTTGTGTAAGCTAAGACACAACAGTCTGCAATGGCAAACAAATCCAACATCTGTTTGGTTGCCCTCCTCTGCAAGACGTACTTGGTTTTGCTCTTTGGGTAAAGTACTATCGCAAGAGCTTTTTTCTGCCCAGCTTCAGGACTGCTACCAGCCTGTATATCTCCAGACTCGTTTTGAGTCTTTTCTGAAGATGGGTGCAACATTTCCTCTTTCCCCTTTCTAGGGCACTTCAGCTTCCTATTCATTTGAATGATATCTCAATGACACGCTCATAAATGACTTATTTTCTGGTTTGGTTTTTGTTTTGTTTGGTTTTGTTTTTTTCATTTGGGGATTGCTACTTCTCAAGCATTTGGCAAATGTTCAAAATTTCCCTCCTTCCCAAGGATTTAATATTTTCACATATTAAGAAACAAGCATTCCCACATACCATTTTGTCTCTTGTCAGTGGCATACAGGAATTCCCACAATGGCTACTTAAAAGTTTCAGTGGTCCTCAGAGAAGTGGCATGTGTCTTGTCCATGAAGGTATGTGAGGTATCAAATTAGGTTAGTACAACCAGCCCTTGATGGTGCATTTCTTGGGTTGGTTTGTTTGGTTTATTTTCAGGTTTCTCTGAGCTGCATCTGGCTGGAGGGGACACTGCCTGCTCAGGACATCTGCAAGTGAAGCAGGAAGAAACTTGGGCTACAGTCTGTTTTTCACATATTGACTTCAAAACTGCCTCTGTTATATGTAATGAGTTAGAGTGTGGCCAGGCTGTGGATATCTCAAGAGGAACTCACTTTGGAGACAGACATGAACCGATCTGGCAAGAAGAGTTTCACTGTGTAGGGAATGAGACTCTCCTTGCACACTGTCCCAGGACACTGCACCATGTTAAGACATGTTCTCATGATGCCACTGTTGTATGTTCAGGTGAGACTTTGGACTGGTGGACATGATTTACATGTGTCGTATATGTCTTCCTGTCAACCCACAGTTCAGAAGCTCTGTATATTTCTATGGCCCTCAGGGTTCTTTAGTGCTTGCTATCTCATGCATTGAGCCATCCAGGGAAGTCCAGGAAGAGAGCAGCCCCACAATCTCATTCATTCTACTGAGAGTCTACATTTAACATGAGCTGTTTTAACCACTTCACTTCTGTACCAGGGATGTGGATCTCAAAAGGACTGTAATTTCTTTCATACTACTAAAAGTATGCACTCAGTAGTGCTGTGAGTTCTTTCCATGTATTCTCATATACATAAAAGGAAAGATGCCCAGAGCAGACATGCAGGAACATGGAAAACTGAATTTATTTTCTGTGCTGCCAGTGTGTATGTTAATCCCTGGCGCTTAAAAATTAACTTAAAAAATTAACTTAGTTAATTATAAAACTGGGAGAGGCACAAAGGAGGCACAAAGTTACAAATTTATGTTATTAAAAAAAAAAAAAATGTTGGTAGAGGTCCAGATGGTTTTAGTTGTGGCTACCAGGCAATGTTATTCAAGAATTCCATACAGTCAAGGCTGCTGGGGGCTCTAAATAGAGCTAACTTACTCCTACCCACTACAAAATGATGTTTAGACCTAACAAACACAACTCTTTTCCTGAGGGCACAAACCAAAAATCAGTAAACTGAACATGGGGCAGAGCAGCTGGCAGCACCCTGTCACAAAACAAGCCTGGAAAGGACTGCAGTTCACGTCCATTTCCCAGTCAAAGGGTTGCAGTCCATTTCAAGACTGCCTTGGACACTAACCCACTGGCCATGGCTATTGGGAGCTGTGGCAGCCAAATGGCGCAGTTAAGGTATCAGTAACTGACAGGACTTGGCTTCTGCCTCCACCTTGCAAGAGTCACTGCCCAGAGTGGAAATCCAGGTTTCATTAGGGGGCGTGTGATATGAACACCAGGCAAGGGTAAGAAGTAACAGTGTGAGAAGGTAGAGTGACTGCATGGGGCTGACAGTAGGACACCACAGTCCTACCCACGCTGCACTTCAATTACTGTGAATACACTGATGGGCATGGCCTGTTGTGGTCACAACCTTATGCTGTGGCATGGATGAAAGTTGATGCTACTAGTAGCTCCCATGCTGAGTTTCTCACATGCTCCAGTGTAAGGTTATGCTGGAACTGCCTCTGCAAGAAAAGATGTTGCAGGGTAGCAGTAGTATTGGTGGGGTGGAAGAAAGCAAAGCAGAGGCAAGACTGAACCTAAAGAATCAAAAGACTTTAAGTCATGTGGTGTAGCCTACAACATGGACAAAGCTGGCTTATGAGCATCCTGGTCTAACATGTTTCCCGGTAACCTGAGACATACTAAGTGCTAGTTCCTTGCAGCTAGATCTCTTTTACAAATCTCAATGCAATACTGTGCACACACACACAAAAAGTCACAGCTATGGTTCTTGATTCTCCCTGCAGGCTATGGTGGGTACAGGCTGGCAAATGGCAGTACTACATGTTCAGGAAGAGTAGAGCTTCTACACGGAGGCACGTGGGGAACCCTGTGTGACTACCTGTGGGATTTACAAGATGCTAATGCCCTCTGCCAGCAGCTGGACTGTGGTGTTGCCCTACTAATACCAGATGGCCAGTCCTTCAGGAAAGGAAATGGGTTGGTCTGGAATGGCACATTCAGCTGTGAGAAGAATGGCTCAAGCCTGAGAGCTTGTCCTGTGAACATGCTACACCATGATGAATGCCCTGCTGGAAAAGATGCTCGTGTGATATGTTCAGGTAAGCAGCAGAAAGGTCTAAGAGGAGAACTGAAAAACTCCTTCTTTGAGGAGAAACATGGAACATCTGTGGAGCCAAGCTCCATCTTTTGTCTGCCGCTACAGGCATTTCCAGGATTTGAGACCACACGTCACCTATACCACATGGCTGCTCTCTGAGAAATGCTCCTAGTGTCAGGGAACAGCAAGAACAGGGCTGCCTCACAAGGTAGGATGAGCTGGGGGCAGAAGGTGAGAACAACACAGGCAGTGTCCATACCCATTGAGGCACAATCCAAAGCATCTGCACAGAGGACAGATGAAGGCACCGCTAACAAGGTCTATGAACGGTCCCAGACAAGGCAAAACAATGTCAGATTACTGACTACTCTCCAGCCTGACCGGAGAGTAGTCAGGAGGAGCAGAAGACAAGACTGGAGACAGTAGCACCATTCACAGCCTGAAGGCCTGGTCCAGGTTTAAGTGAGTCCTTGGGCCAGTAGGGTGCATAGCTGGAAGCCCCGGGTGAGGCTGGTCAGAACAACTTAGGTCTATTGTTTCATTCAGAGCCCTGAAACCTAGTGCCCCGTGTTTAAAATTGCAAAGGGGGCCAGATCCTGACTTCTACTCATTCTTCATAGTTAAATAGGGTGGACTGAAGTCTAGTTATGAGTATGGGAGTTCCAGTGGCCCAGTGGAGTTGTTTTTACTACTGAATGCTAAGGAAAGCTCTTTCCCATTTCCCAGTCGCTTTCAGGTCTCGCCCATGAGCAGTTACTAACATGACACCTCTGTACTCATTTCTCTTATATTCAGGGTGCCCAGGGGGCAGGTTGGTGAACGGCACCACGTGCTCTGGTAGAGTGGAGATCCGCCATGGAGACACGTGGGGAAGACTCTGCCGCTCCCACTGGAATTTGCAGGCTGCCAGCGTTCTCTGTCAACAGCTGAACTGTGGCTACGCAAAGACAATTCAGACAGGAGACCGTTTTGTGGAGGGGAACGGGCCTGTATGGAGAGATGCTTTTCACTGTGAAGGGACAGAGTCCTGCCTGTGGGATTGTGCTCAGGTGACTTTGGGCAATCCAACGTGTTCAGCTGGAGATACAGCCACTGTTATTTGCTCAGGTAAGTCAGGAGTGGCCTTTTATGGGCAGCACGACTCCAGACAGAAGCAGCATTGGTCATCTCACTCTGCCAAGTAAGTCTGGTTTGTCAGACTGTCTCTAATGCCCTTTCCTTTCCCCCACCCCTCCAACCTTTGTTTCAGCATAAAAAAAAATAATTTAGTACAGCATAAAAAATGAATTTAGTAGAGGGATTCATATTGTTTAGGTGTGCTTGACTCCTCACAGGATCTAGTCTTTGAGCTGGGGAAATCTTTTTCATTTTCCACTGCAGACTCTTGTGTACATGAAAGCAAACAAAGCCTTGACAGAGGCTGTCTCCTTAACTGGTGGTATGAATTATTTGCTTACCAACACAGAAATTTTTCTTCTGTCTGTCCCCTGCATGTTATTCCCACTGCAGTAAGAGTAGTAAATTCAATAAATTTTTCAACTGTCTTGAGCCCAGGTCGTGCTGAATCACTCAGACTCTTAGGTGGTGAGAGCCGCTGTGATGGACGAGTTGAGATCTCTCTCCATGGCATGTGGAGCAGAGTCCTGGACGATGACTGGAACATTAAGGATGCTCATGTGGTATGCAGACAGCTCCAGTGCGGAATTGCCGAGAAAGCCTATTACCTTCCAAGATCTGAGCGAGGCATGGGTCATGTGGGCTTAAAGAATGTCCAGTGTGCTGGAAATGAGACTCAGCTGATGCTCTGTAAGACCTCCCACTATCAGCCAACGGGAGTTGCTGAAGATGTTGGTGTGATTTGCTCAGGTAAGTTACTGTGCAAAAGTAACAGACTTCCTGCATTACCTCTAGCCCACCTTGTGATGTAGTCTCACCAGATCTTAAACAAGCATGGGTCTGATACCCACCTGCTTGTATATTCTAAAGGATAAATGATAGCTAAAGAAGCAAGTGTAATTTACATAATGTTTTCTTCACCTGAACTTCTTGAAGAATTTATCTCACAGAATAAAATAAAATAAAAAATAAAACTAATACAGAAGTCATAAGAACCTTTATTTGGTCACAACTGCCACATATTCTGACTGTCAGAGTGTAATTAAATAGGTTTTATTTTGTGACATTTCTATATTTATAGATACCTGCAGTCTCTCCAAAGTAAATCAGAACTGTTTCTACTCCTCTCGTATTTTGTAACCCATCTATAACAGAAATTGTCTCGGTCTAAGTAAATGAGTTTAGGTAGAAAATAGTTCCTCAGGCTTTCTAAGATAAGGTAATCTCTGCATATATTTAGTTTGACTACACACTTCTTTGCAACATCTCACAGGAATTATTCAAACATTTACCAGATGAAGGAGTGTGCCTTTCCCTTTATGAGGTTTTAGCATCACAGGTGTTCTGCCCAAGAAACCGTAACAGAAGAACTGGCATACATCAAGAACATGATACCTTAAAAGTGTTTTAAACATACAGACATTACACTGACCTGTGCATTATCATCATGTTGCATGTTGAGAGATGGGCTTTCTTCTTGCAGGTAGCAGACTGATCAGGCTGGTGAATGGAACAAACCGCTGTGCTGGGAGAATAGAGCTTTATCACGATGGCACCTGGGGCACCATCTGTGACGATAAGTGGGATCTCTCAGATGCTCATGTTGTTTGCAAACAGCTGGGATGTGGACACGCCATCAAAGCATTTGCCTCTGCTCATTATGGTGAAGGCTCTGGACAGATCTGGCTGGATGATGTGAACTGCACTGGGGCTGAATCTGATCTCTGGGCATGTCCCTCTAAGGCATGGGGCCAGCACAACTGCCAACACAAAGAGGATGCTGGAGTCCTGTGCTCAGGTGTGTTCAGAGAGTCATTTTCTGTGTCTGTGGGTTGAAAAGGGAGGGTTACATGACGGGGAAGCAGAGATAGTGGAGACTTCTTTGACAGTCTTTTGCTCTCTCTTGACTACAAGCATAGCTGGTCAGTGCATCCCCTTGCTTCCACCAAGGTGCAAAGGGTTTACAGAAGTCTTTATTTCACATCAACACTCACACACAAGAAATGTGTGGTGGGGTGGGATGTTTGGGGGATAAATTGGAGGGCTTCCAGCAAGGGTACAAACTACATGTAAACAGATGGGAAATGGAGAGTGTGACCTCATTGAAGGGAAAAGCGGTTGTGAAGAACTCTATTGGCCTGGAGTCTGGATATTTTTCTGTCCAAGAACATAAGCCCTGGAGATGCAAAGGGGTTATGCTGCATGTGAAACACAAGTGGATTGTTGCTTTCATTTGGGGTAAACCAGCTCACAGCAGGGCTTCAAGGGGCCCTGGGACAGCTTAGCAGAGCTGGGCAATCTGGTTGAGAGTCTCAGTCAGAGCAATGGTCTTGTAAAAGTGGTATTAACTATCGCTCAGCACAAAAGGGAGGATTCTGATCAGAAGTTAGTAGCTAGTAGCACTGAAATGGTCAAATTGCAAGCTCCAAGATGCTTGTGGGAACACCTAGAGCTTAAATTGACTGAACTGGATACTTTGGGAGGTGAAACTAGGGGCTCGTGGTGAATTTAAAAATGAGTCCTTTCAGGCAGCAGTAGTTACAGTAATTAAGGAGCTCTACAGAAAAGGGTGTGCTGTTCTCTAGCCTGTGGCAGCTCAATGGGTCTTTGATTGTAAATGAATAGAGAAATGTGGAGAAACTTAGAGTCTCTGCTCTGCAATGGCTATGGCACTGCTGGAACACCAAAGCAGACAAGACACATCTGAAAGCTTGAGACAGCAGGGCTTCGGGGAGTTCAGGCATAAGCCACTTGTAAACACTGTCCAGAACAATGCAGGAGGGCACTGGGATCAGTTAATGGAGAGATACGTTGAGCGGCGCCTAATCGTGCTGATCCTATAAACAAAATACCCCTTTGAAAGGACCAGGAGGAAGGGGATAATCAGCTTCAGTTTCCTGCTGGAGCATAGTTACAGGCAAAGGGAGAGGGACCCTGAAATGCCTGTGATTGCTAATGTTAGGGCTTGAAATCTCCAATGGTTAGGCACAGTTGCTAATGCACTTCCAGTACCATCTGATGGGACGCCCTGTTGATCAAGGAATGCCCTATGTATACCATTTTGGATTGAGGATGCCAGAAGAAGAGTGCAAGCTAACAGTATGGATGAGGATAATACCAAGGATCCAGCAGTATGGTCAATATCTGGAAAAATATGAAGAGAGAATGAGAATTCTGCACTTCCCTTTCCTACACACTGTGACTTTAGGATGTATCTGAAAGAAAATGGAGAAAATATGAGAGACTGAGAGGAAAAACCCTTCATAGACCTAGCACTGTGAGCATAGAAAGAGAGGTGAGAGCTTACTTAAACTATTCCCTCCTGCTGCCCCCACTTCTGGACCATGTAGTACCCTAACAACTGATTTGAATTTACTGCAGCAGGGAGGCTTTCCCATGGCCTGGCAGCAGGTGAAGCTAACCAAATAATTTAGACTGTCCAGACAAGGCTACCAGGTACCCTTGCCTCAACAATATTGTGCCCTAGTGGATACCTAATGATAGTGGCGCTCGGTCCACCTTATTGTCCTCTTGGTGTAGAAGTGATAAACAAAGAGTTCTTCAAGTAACTGGAGGATAAGCATGCCCTTCTCTTGAGGAAGGAAGCCTAAGCTTGAAGATATGGGTTTAGTACACCTTACTTGTGTTCACTGGTCTTACTGCCCTTGTCATCCTTGGCATTGACTATCTTGACCGGATGATGCACATAGCAGGAAGGCTTTGTAGTTTTTGGAACAGGCAGTGTGGCCAGTGAAAACCAGCTATGGGACTCCTCAGGACTCTGTAATCACCCAAACATATCTGACTTTGCTTAATATAAACCCAGGTTTAAACCCTTGACAATCCAAGTAATTTGCTGAAAGTACTATGAAACTGACCAAGGGGACACCAATGAAATCCAAATAATAATTGTGTTTGATGACAAACACACAGTCATCTTAAAGTAGTCCCATTTGCCTGTGTGGAGATCTGCTGGAGAATAATTGTTTATAATAGCCTTCAGAGCTCTGAATGAAGTTACACCTGCGTTAGCTGTTACAGATCCAGACGTTGTGGCTTTTGTATGAGTTAGAAGCTAAAGAATACATCTGGTATGCTATAACTGATATTGCAAATGTTTGGGTTTTTTTTAAATCCCATGGGTAAAGGAAGCAAGACTTCAGTTTGCCTTCACTGCAGTGGTGTGCAGTATACCTGGAACCAACAGTCCCAAGGGTGGAAACACAGCCTTTTGTATCTGCCATGGCATCATCCACAAAAATTTAAAGTAACAGAATCCAAATCACTTTTCCTCTACCTCGATGATGTATTGATTGGAGGAACAACTCTAGAAATACTAATTAAAGGGCTAGAGGAAACCATTACCTCTCTCAGTGCTGGATTTGCCACAAAGCACTCCAAAGTAACAAGGGCCCCTCCAGAAATCCAGGTTTTAGGAATTCAAAATGGATGGAGATATATGCCAGCTGACCAAATTACTTGGATAAGTACCACGGACCTCCATGCAATAGACAAGAACCCAGGCCTTCTTGGGCATTACTGGGTTTTGACGTCCACACATTCCTCATTACAGCAAGTTGACTAAACCAAGTGACCTCAAATAAGGCTCATTTTGAGTGGGATGGGGAACACTGGCAAGCTTTGGAGCTGATCAGCAGAAGACTGTCCATGCCATGGCATTAGGACCAATATGGGAAGGTAGCAATATTTAAAAAAATGTTGTATACACATGCAGGAAAGAAGAGGACCAAATGGAGTTTGTGTCAATGAGGATCTCAAAAGATGAAAGACATTGCTGGAACTCTGGAGTCAGAACCACAAAGGAACAGAAAATAACTACTCTCCTCTAGAACAAGTCCTAGCTGCCTGCGCAGAGGGGGTCTTAGTGCCACTGAAGTGAGTCACTGAAGCAGTCACTGTGGTTACATGCCAGACTAGCTGTCCTGAATTTTAGGCTCAAGACTACTGAGGGAAGACCAACCATAACTACCTGGCAAAAAAGGTTACTGGCCCTTTGCCAATCTGCACATATTGGTTCAAGCTCCAGATCAGGTTTAGTTGAATTTACTGTCAATGGCCAGCAAATCAATAGTATGAGGAAGATCAAACGCTTTTTGTTGTCAAAGCCCTAGCATATGATGAATTATGTACTCAAAATAAGAAATAGATTTTGTTCACTGATGTGTGAACCTGTGTGGCTAGCTAAGCTTGAGGCAGGAATTTGTCACACCAGCCCAAAAGAAAGCCTGATCTCAACTGAGTGATAAAGTACCAGCCAGCCCTGATGCTCTGACTGGGAAGCTTGCAACAGTTGAAATCCCTAAGAAAGTGGTCTGTATTGTCTGAAGAGCAGGGTTCACTACTGATTGGTCTTTGGAAAAAGAACAATGAAATAGGGGCCTGTCTATCAAGAAAATAGAAGAGAGTAATCTTACTTCACCTCATAAACTACATTGTTGTTCATGTGTTTTGCAGATACAAGGTCTGAACATTGTAATTAATGTATCTTGAGATTGGTACCATCTTAACTCCTACAATGTGGTTTCAAGAATGAGAAGTAGCATTTTATTGAATATATGTGCACATTGTTACAATATCGATACCTGCTCTCTGGGACTAAGTGTAGAATATATAATGCACGTATTTTATTATTACAATGATGATGGTAAAGTAAAGTTTATAATGGATACATGTTCAAACACTTCTCTTAAACAGCTGTTTCACAAAGGTAAAGGGTGAAATGTATTGGCTGTAACTGGCAGGGGTTTGGTGACCATAGGGTGTTGGTCACCATGCTCTGTGCTTCTGCAGGGGAGCCTGCAGAAGCTGTCTCCGAAACTACTGCAAACAAGTCATTGTACGCAAGAACATCAACAATGAAACTACTATAAACAAACTACTATAAACTTCAACAAATCAGAGGAACACATGGCACCTGTGCTTCAACATACCAAAGAAATGTCTGCTAGTGGGGGCTGTGACCACCACTATTTTTTGTTTACGTAGATGGTGGTGAATGCTGGCTAACCAGACAGGATCACTGTATGATTTTGGGGTTTACACGTCTGTCACTTTTGTAGTGGTGTCCTCTGGCACTTCCTCATTCAAGGTGATGACCAGGATTTTTAGCAGATTCTGGATTTCACTCATCACAGCCAAGTTCCTAGCAGAATCCAGCCTCTCTAAATCCATTTTTATGTCTTCACTTCTAGAGTACCTGGCTCTGAGGCTGGTGAATGGCAATGGCTGTGCTGGGCGTCTAGAAGTTTTCTACAATGGGACATGGGGGAGTGTTTGCTCCAATCGTATGTCTCAAGTCACTGCAATAACTGTGTGCAAACACTTGAAATGCGGAGATGGTGGGGAAATTATGGAGGACTTCCAATATGGCAGCGGTTCTGGACCCACATGGCTGGACCACATTGAGTGTATGGAACAACATAACTCTCTCTGGAAATGCCAGTCAGACCCCTGGAATCCTCAGTCGTGTGATAACCGAGCAGAAGAGACCCATATTTCTTGCACTGGTAATTAGAAATGCATCTGTATAGGAATACCCAGACATACACATAAACCTATGCATGCAGGATGTTGCAGTAATTACCTCATGTTCGTTTGTTACCTGGTATTTGTAGTTACATGCAAATTGCAGAAACATTTTTCTTTATCTATAGCCTTGACATAAAAGAGTGAATTAAAATTACAGGGGTGTCAGTGAGTGCGGTTACCCAGTGGAAATCCCAAGAAAGTCCCTGAAAAGATGGTGCCATTGCATATTTTCAAAGCAAAAATCTATGATACATGGTCAGTCTGTGAGATCTGAGTTAGGATCAGACCTCAAGAAGTCTAGAGGCACGTATGTGTTTCTATGTATACTGAGGCATATCAATGCATATGTACATGTACACACATGCATGCACAAAGCCACAGACAAGTGTATGAATTAGTTCAGTTCTAAAAGTCCATTTCTAATGCCTGCTCTTATGACAGTATTTCATACCTGTGGGTTCTCACTGTAATATAAATGAATTCTAGATGACATTCCGATCTCCTGAAAGGGACTGCAGCTGCTTCACTCAAGAAGAAAGCAAGCACAGTCATCAGGAAGATTATTTAATTCACAGAAATAGCCAAGTACGAATAGATTTTGTATATTCACAAAATCCAACGAGTACTAAATAGGCCATGTATATATAATGGGGAAAAAAATATTTGATTGATTTTCAGGTGTTTTATACTCCCTCGCTCTTTTCAGAGAATAATCTATTTCTGTACTTAAATTCTGCAGGAAGAAAAGAGGCAACATCTCCAGCCACATTTGCTGAGTGTCCGAACTCCACAAGTTGTTCTGGTACCTCTACCTCTTTCTTGCTTCTTTTTGGTCCCCATGGACCTTCCTGCAGTTTCAGCAATATGGAAGGTTTCTGTGTTTTGCAGGCAGGGAGAAGTTACGAGTCATAGGAGGAGAGGATGAATGTTCAGGCAGAGTAGAGATTTGGCACCAAGGTTCTTGGGGAACAGTCTGTGATGATTCCTGGGACATGGCAGATGCTAACGTTGTCTGCAGGCAGCTGGGCTGTGGATCTGCGCTGTCTGCACTCAGTGAAGCTGCTTTTGGGGAAGGAACCGGTCCCATCTGGTTGGAGAAGGTGCACTGTAAAGGAACAGAGCTCTCTCTTTGGGACTGTCCTGCCAAGGCTTTGTTCGGCAAAAATTGTGATCATAAGGAAGACGCTGCTGTGAATTGCTCTGGTTAGTGACTGGTTCTTTGGTTGATTACATGGTTCTGGGAAGGATGTGGATAGAGGAACATTATGTCAGCTGTTTTTTTTTTCAGTCACATCACAGTGACTAGCCCCTTCATAATTTTGACTTTAGGAACCTCACAAATTATGTGGAGATGTTCTTCCTATTTTTTGCACTTGCCTCTTCCTTAATCTGGACTTGCTTTCCTTTTGCAGGTATGACAGGAACAACAGCATCACCCACTAGAGCAGGTAAAACATTCCTTCTTCCCCCTTTTTTTCTCTCATCAAATGAGGATTTAATGTCCCTGTTACCACATAGCAAGTAAATCAGTACTGTATTCCAGCTCATCAGGAAGCATCTCCCACAGCTTTTTATAAAGGAGAGCTAGCATGCACTACATCCACCCGCTGAATTCTGGCTGTTTGAGCAGGACCCACAGCTGGGTAGCTGGTGACCTGCCTCACCCAGCTAGCACAGCAGGAGGCTATGGAGGAGCAGCCCTTTGGGTCACCCGATTCTCTACCTATTGCTTCTTTATTTCCATTCAGATCCTCCCCGCCGCCCTGCAACAGACAGTACAAGAATTTCAATGCCTACCATCCTCTGTATTGTCCTGGGGGCCCTTCTCTGCCTGGTCCTTGCCATTCTTGCCGGACAGATCCGAAACGCCAGAGCACAGCAGAGAGGTGGGTCCCTCAGAACTTGTATGAAACACTTCCTTGATATGGCTGACAAGTGTTTGGTTGGCTGAGGAGGCTGGGTGACTGAGATGATTGCATCTGCTGCCACACTGAGATTTTCACTTACCATTTAGCAGTGAAAGATTCAGCTCAGCAGTGATTATCCTCAGTCAGCACCTCTCCATGACTTTCTGTGTACCAACCAGGACACATAGACCCATTTAGGTCACTTCTCCTTTTCATGACCCCAGCCTGAGTATAAGCAGGGACTGTGTGAGTGATCATTGCCTTTTACTTTCAGGCTCCTATGACCCCTTCTCTGAGGCTGTCTACGAAGAGATTGACTACAACCTGATGGAGAAAAAGCAGAGCACGTCTGGCCTCTCAGGTATATGGGTCTTGCTCTTGTCAAAGGAAAATAACCAAAGTTGCTTCCTCCTGGTAGCTCAGATCCCAGTCTGATACCTTGTAGCTCCCAAATCTACCAGGAAAGGGAAAATTCCTTAGATTTGAGGAGAGAGGTTTCCTGCCTACTGGACTGTCAAATCCTCTCCTAGGGACAATTCACCCTGTGCTGTCCTCAATGCAGCCATGGTCAGTATAGGTCAAACAAGCAACCAACCCCCTCCTGCCTCCAACAAAAAGCCTTTTGCTGTAATTATTTAAAACAGGAAGAAATAAGGTAATAATTTGTATCTCCCTCCCAGCAGCTATGTGTATCTGTAGGCTTCTTCCTGTCAACTGCTTTTCTCTCTTCATGGCTTACCTCCCTCATGATCTACAAGAGGTATTATGGGGCCCCTGGGTGATTCTGTTAAGCCCTTTACCTTGCAGGACTAATACTAACTGCCCAAGAATCTTCTTGGATGGTGTTATTGTAGCCTATTATTTTCCTTATGATGCAGTCTTAGCAGCTAAGGAGAGTTTAATCTGATAGCACACTCTTTCTCTTTCGCCTAGATTCTTATTCAGGGAGTTCAAAAGCAAAGGCACAGTTTTATAGCGGGGACAGTGATGAAGAAAATGGTCCTGGAGGAACTCAAGGTAATGGAAGATGGGTATCCTACAAAGAAAGAGAACCCAAATCAGGGTAGCTTTTAATTTCCAAAGCACTACTGGTGATGAAACCTTTTTCTTCCTGTACTTCATGTCCACTACTGATGTTTTGATGTGAACCAAAAATTTCTGTTTAACTGTTGTGGTGAAAGAGCAACACTTGTACACAAGTGCTAGTCTTCTCTATGAGAAGTTTAAAATTAATGTTTGCTGGTATTATTGCACTCTTCACAAGACAGAGCCTGTCACTAATTGCCTCCTTCTCCAAATCTTCTTTCCCTCCCTGTTCCTTCTCCATGTTGATTTTCACTTTTTGCTTGTCACAGCAATGTGTAACAATTATTGGAACTACATCATTGTTGTCTGGAATACCTACAGTCAGGAGGATTCTTGGTTTATAACTGTTCATCATCATGATAATGTCAGTATTACAGGCCCTTATCACTGGATCATCAGCTACTGCTTTCTCTATTGGGATCTCTCCCTGCTATAGTTAATACCTGTACTGTTCTAGATGTCTCTCCACTGCCTGGAAATACCCTGGAAAATGGTTATGATGATGCGATAGAAGCTCCTGGACCAAGAGAGGCTTCTCTTTCTGGGCAGAATGAACAGGAAATCATGGAGATCCCTGAAGAAAGTGACAGAAACACAGAATCATGGACAGGTGAGGCCAGAAGAACAGCGTTGTTAGTTTTCATAATCTAGTTACTGTACTTCCTAGTTATGCAACTGATTGTTTCTTTCTTCATCGGTAGTCTTGCAAGTAGTCCTTTTTAAATTTCATTCTATGTTCATGAAAACTTTGCCAGGATCATTTGAATTATAGTATAGTATGGCATCACCTGGAAAAAGTAGTAAGAACATGTGTCTTTTATCTTAGGACTTAATTAGAATATGCAGTTGTATCTAGGGCTGTCAAAGAATCCTACCTGGTACAGTGAGCTACACTAAGAATACCATTGTGGGCTGAATTTGTATCCAGTCTACAGAGCTTTGAGTTAGACCATGTATCTCTAGTTTACTTACAAAAATATCTTGTGACTTGAGTGACAATTTGCTCTAATCCCTTACAAAACCCCCTTTAGATAATCAAAAAGAAAACTCAGATTTATCTGGTGTGATGTATTTTTCACAAATCCATGTTATCTGTTATCTACCTGCTTTTGGTGGTGTTCTACGATGGGGTTCCAATGTTGGTGGATAGGGGAAGAAAAAGTGACATCATCTACCTGGTCTTGTACAAAGTATTTGACACTATCCTTCATGGCATCCTTGTCTCTAAATTGGAGACATATGGATTTGGTGGATGGATCACTTGCTGGATAAGGAACTGGGTGGACGGTCACACTCAAAGAGTTACAGTCCAACTCATTGTCCAAGTGTCAACCAGTGATGACTGGCATTCCTTGGGCGTTGGTACTGAGGCCAGTGCTGTTTAACATCTTTGTTGGCAATAGTGGGATTGAGGGCACCCTCAGTAAGTCTGCTGCCGACACCAAGGTGTGTGGTGAGGTTGACACGATGGAGGGAAGGGATGCCCACTAGAGGGATCAAAACAGGCTTGAGAGGTGGGCCTGTGTGAACCTCATGAAGTTCAACAAGGCCAAGTGCATGTAGGCTGAGGCAATCTCAAGCATAAACACAGTCTGTGTGGAGAATGGATCGACAGTAGCCCTGTGGAGGAGGACTTGGAGGTGTTGGTTGATGAGAAGCTCAACATGAGCCAGCAATTTGCACTCACAGTCCAGAAAGCCAAATGTATCCTGGTCTGCATCAAAAGAAGTAAGGCCAGCAGCTCTAAGGAGGTGAATTTGCCCCTCTGCTCCACTCCGAGAGACCCCACCAGTCCAGTTCTGAGGCCCTCAACTTAAGACAGTCTTCTATGAAGACCAGAGAGTGGTGGTGAATGGAGTTAAATCCAGTTGGTGGCTGGTCACAAGTGGCATCTCCCAAGGCTTGGTTATTGGGGACCTGGTACTGAGGCCAGTTCTCTTCAACATCTTCATCAATGACTGGTTAAGGGGATTAAATGCACTCTCAGTAAGTCTGCAGATGACACCAAGTTAGGTGGGAGTGTCAACCTGCTTGAGGGTAGAAAAGTTTTGTGGAGAGATCTGGACAGGCTGGAGCAATGGACTGAGGCCAATGGGATGAGGTTCAATAAGGCCAAGTGCCACGTCTTGCACTTGGGTCACAACAACCCCAGGCAGCACTACAGGCTTGGGGAAGAGTGGCTGGAGAGCTGCCTGACAGAAGAGGACCAAGGGGTGTTGGTCATCTGAACATGAGTCAGCAGTATGCCCAGGTGGCCAAGAAGGCCAACAGCATCTTGGCCTGTATCAGAAACAGCATGGTGAGTAGAACTCAGGTGATCATCCCTCTCTACTCAGCACTGGTGAGGCATCGTCTCAAGTACCGTGTACAGTTTTGGGCCCCTTACCACAAAAAAGACATTGAAGTGCTGGAGCGGGTCCAGAGAAAGGCAACGAAGCTGGTGAGGGGGCTGGAGAGTAAGTCTTATGAAGAGAGGCTGAGGGAGCTGGGTCTGTTCAGCCTGGAGAAAAGGAGGCTGAGGGGAGGCCTTATTAGTCTCTACAGCTACCTGAAAGGAGGTTGTAGAGGACAGGGGTTGGTGTCTTCTCCCAGGTAACAAGTGATACGACTAGGGGAAATGGCCTTAAGTTATACCAGGGAAGGTTCAGATTGGATATCAGGAAAAATTTTTACACTGAAAGGGTTATTAAGCATTGGAACAGGCTGCCCAGGGAAGTTGTTGAGGCACCATCCCTGGAGGTATTCAAAAGACAGGCTGACATAGTATTTAGTGACCTTGTTTAGTGATGGGGTGTGGTTTTTTTAATCAGAGTTAGGTTGATGGTTGGACTAAATGATCTTAAAAGGTCCCTTCCAACCTAGACGATTCTATGATTATGTGATTGTACATGTAGCGGAAGGCAGAATGAGAGGCATTTCTCAGGACTTTCACAGTGATGCATATCTGTGGTTCCGGTTTCTGGAGAAGACAACGGACAGCCCATCCTGCCAAATGTACAACCATGTAAAGATAATACATTCAGGACATATGTTTAGCTGATGTTCTTGCCTTCATGTTTTCAGACCAGAGTCCTAATGTGTCAGGAAACAGGACCTCTGAGGCTGACAGACATTCATCACCTGCTCTTGAAGATACAGGCTATGATGACATTGAAGAGCTGGAACACTGACAGAGACTGCTGAGCTGCAGTGACCGCTTTTATTGGGTACTAGTAGAACCAGAACAGCCTGCACTTGGGATTAGTTTACCAAAGCTTGGTTTATTTTCAGCATCACTGTTAAGAAAGGCTTTCTAATTTCCCTTGTAGCTTCTTGATGTCAATGTGTGAACACTTTTGCTTTTTATTTATAAATATTTCAATTGTGATTTTTATTCCTACTGAGTTAATTTTTCAATTTACGATATTTTCTGTTAGAAAACTGTTACAAGAAGTCTTCTCAAGTTTATGCTTCTCCTTCAAGATATACAAGGTAGCTTTCTGGAGATCATTAGGAACAGAGATTGAACTGCAAGAAAATAATCAAAGTTCTGTTTCATCTTTTGGATATTCTTGCTTGCCACTCAGAATGTGAGGACTAAAATAAGTTTTCTAGACAGTGCTTTGTGAGATGAGAAACTCAGCAAGGGGTTACTCTGACTTTAGATGCACATCTGCCATTCAAATTACGTACAAATGAATCATGCATTTGACTGGAGAGAAAAGTTACTCTTCTCTTTTCTCCCTTTATGCTACCGTGACTTACTGTCTCTCACAGTCATACCAATTATATAGTAAAAGAAAGTTTAATTTCTTTCAATAAATGGGAAGGGGTGGTCATACCTGTCGGTGTCTGTCATACCATTTCTTTTAACTGTATGAAGGCAGTCTGAAAGAGCCTGCATGTTGATGGAACAGAAGGTGAAGTATTGGCACCTGTGGAAGTGTGGTCTCCCTGGTTTTCCCCTTCTTCCCCCCTCCTGCTCCTGCTTAAGCCATAACCATCAGTGGGAGTTGTGATGAGTTGCACCTGGACTTTGGGGGATGGCTGGCAACACAGCCAAAACGCTGTCTGGAGTGGGGACCTAGATATTTTGTTCCCATGAGAATATGACCACAGGTCAATTATCTTACTGCATAAATAGTAGACAGCCCAAGAGCCCTTTGAGCTCTCCTGCTGCCATGCTGGGATTGCCCCTTTTTTGAAGACGCTTGCTTAATGCTCTACTCCTCGAGGTTGAGAGATTCCTTGCCACAACGGATTCTTGGTAAGTGACTAATAGCATGCTAAACCACGAAATCTTAGCTAAGTGTTCTAGACATAAAACCATTGACCGAGTCTGCGACTGGGATTGGACCCAGCCACAGCTAGACTCCTCTGAGAAGACGTTTAGAAAGCAAGGGGGTCTTTTCTGAACTTCATGACTCAATGGGAGGGTCTCCCTGACAGATTGTCTGACCCTGTCAGACAGTAAATAATCAAGTGTACCTTGCCATCAAATCTCATAGAATGCTATCTCATCTACTACTAATTTTGTTTAATCACTGTTTCACCTTAATAAATACTTCACTACTTCTCTCTTTCAAGTGAAGTTAATCACTCCACCCGCAACAGCACCCACTGACAGTGCATTCAGGTCTTGAAACAAAAAGCCCCTCTTATATTCTTGTCATCTCTCTTGACCTCCATTTATCCCTCAAAATCTGAGCCCTGCCCTTCTAGTAGGCATTCCCTCTCTGCCCAAGAAAGCTACTAATTTATTCAAGAATGGGAAGGAATTTTTTTATGAACCTTATTCAGATCAAGTAAGTATCTCAAACAAAAAGGTTTAAAGCTTCAACATGATATCATTTTAGGATAAATCTAGTGGAAATGCAAGCTGTTAATAATTTGCCAAGAATATGCCAGATGTGCCTAGAAGAAATACCTCTCAGAGTCAGCATAATGTAGATGAGACTCTCATCCTCCATAAAACCAATAGTTGCTTTAGCCATCAACAGCCGAGAAGACACACAGAAAGGACACTTTCCCAGACAACCTCACTAGCACAGTATCAGGACACATTGCAATCCTGTGCCAAGGACTGAGACAGAAGAGGTTGAGCTGAGATGAACCAGATACTTCCTTGTATTCAACCTCACTTGATTTTGCTCATTTTGACCCAAGGTACAATGTGGATTCTCCCCCATAGCTGAGCTAATACATCTCAGTCTACCCAGTAGCTGGCCATCAGATTCCAGTCTCTACAGTCGCTGGCAGTTGGTCATAGAAGCCCCTGAGGCCACAGCTTCACTCTAGTTGCTCTTACAGAACTCACAGACACACACAACTTTCCAGCAGTTGGCCAGGATCCCCTTGGTTCCCTCTGGTAGCCAACTCCTACACTTTTGCTCTTCAAGACATACAGGTGCACACACAGAGAACTTACTGGGACTGCCCTGGTCCCTGTGGTAGCCAAGTTATGTTTACATGTGACTGGCCTTTTTTACCCCCTTATACCTCTATTTTCCCACACTTGTTCCTTCCCAGATCACTTAGATTCATTCCTTCCCCTGTCTTTGGTTCTTTCTATAAATATCCCATAAATCTATTGTAAGCACATGGTCTTTCAAATGGTCTTTCCCTGCATCCCAGACCCCTTTGCAGTACTTCCCTCAAAAAAAAAAAAAAACAAAAAACCAAAAAAAACCCAAACAAAAAACCCAAAAAAAAAACAAAAAAAAAAAAAAATTATCAAAAAAAACCAAAAAAAAAAAAAACAAAAAACCAAAAAAAACCCAAACAAAAAACCCAAAAAAAAAACAAAAAAAAAAAAAAATTATCAAAAAAAACCAAAAAAAAAAAAAAAAAAAAACCAAAAAAAACCCCAACCAACCAACCAACCAAAAAAAACAGTACAGCAAACCAGTCCTGCTGCTGCTGACTTTATGGGTTTTATCCCTAGACCATGGTACTGATGTGTGTCCGGGGATAGCCCAAGGAGGGGTCCAGGACACTTTGTTCCACTTCTCCAAGAAGTGGGATTTGGGTTCTCTCATGTCATTGTGCCCTGAGCATCTCCGGGCTTACAGACATGAGCTTGTGGGAGGAACACCTGGAAAGACACGTTTGAGCAGGAGGAGGCTAAGGGAGCTTAGAGCACAGTCCGTGGGCCAAACTGAGAGCCTTCGCTGATGACTGAAGGATCCACGAGTGTAAGACTGCTTGTGAGACAAGTGTGTAGATGCATGTCTCTGCCAGTGAGCTAGACTAGCTGGTAAGTAGACCAATATACTGGTCAAGAGTGCCAAAGATCAGGGAATGAACATCAGAAGGGTTGAGGGCCCATGCAGATATTCAAGGTATCTGCCAATGTGCATGTGCTTGTGAATCTAGAGGGTGAAGGAGTGTGTCCTGGCCTGTACCAGTAATAGCATGGCCAGTAGGAGTAGGGAAGTGATGGCGTCTCTGTACTCAGCACTGGTGAGGCCTCACCAGTCATAAAGACTTTCATGATCTTTAAAAGTCTTGTTGAATATATTTCAGTATCCCATTGAAGCACATGGGAAGTTTTACCATAGAATGATTTGCATTGGAAAAGTCCTTAAAGATTCTCTAGTTCCAATTCCCCTGCCTTCCCACTAGAGTAGGTTGCTCAAAGCCCCATCCAGCTTGGCCTTGAACACTCCCAGGGATGGGGCATCCACAACTTCCCTGGGCAACCTGTTCCAGTGCCTCACCACTTTCATAGTGAAAAATTTCTTCCTAAATCTAATGTAAATCTGCCCTCTTCCAGTTTGAAGCCATCACCCCTCATGCTATCACTACATGCCCTTGTGAAAAGTACCTCTCTAACTTGTAAACACCCTTCAGGTACTGGAAAGCTGCTATAAGGTCTCCCTGAAGTCTTCTGCAGGCTGAACAACCCTAACTCTCTCAGCCTGTCCTTCTAGTAGGAAGATAATATTTTGTCACCATGTTGTGGTTTGGGCCACAAAAAACTAGGACACACCATCTGCTTTTTGATACACTCAGTAAGTTCATTTCACTATTTGAAGTGTGGCTTGTGTACATGAGCAACAACACAAAGTCGGCTCTTCCAAAAGCACAAAGCCCATGCTCATTCCATCATCTCTTTCCTCAGATAACTCCTCATGGTCAGAGACAACCACAGCCTGGCATGAGAGAAGTGAATTTCATCATTTATGCTGCCTGATCTGGAAGTGCAGTATGCTTCCTTGCTACCTTCTTCCACCACTGAGTATTTGTTTCTTGAAGTAACTCTTTCTTGAAGATGAGGTATCTGCAGACTCAGCTCTTCGGTCTTTACTTCCTGTAAAGTCAAAACAACTGTCTTTATATGTAGGTGTTAAGGTTAGCAATCATCCTGTTAAAAATAATTGAAAACTATAATTTAAGATCATGAAGGATTTCTTCTTTGTTATTAATTTAAGTCTTGATGTCTTTAAAGAAGGCAAATTCTTTGAAAAGTGGTTTGAAAAGCCAGTCATGAGAACATATCAGCTTTGATAAAAGTTTCCCATTTTCAGGTTCAGCCAGTAGTATATGTTGTAGAGATACATATGTGCGAGCAAGCCTGCGTGCACACACACACTCACACAAAGGATGTTACAGCACCAGCTACACAGACTGCAACAGGCAGGGTGCTGCCTGTAGCAACACTCACATGTAACACTACCAGCGCTCAGAAAAAGTTGAAGTGTGGGTAGTCCTGTCCTGTTCCTCTCTGGCTGAGCGAAGTTCAATAGTGAAAACACAGAATCACAGAATTCTCATGGTTGGCAGGGAGCTCTGAGATCATCGAGTCCAACCATACACACACGCAAAAAAAGAATGCTCAAAACCCCCAACCACAAAAAAAAACCAAAAAAACCCCAAAAACAAACAAACAAACAAAAAAATACCACCACAA
>VZRU01009566.1:353259-374102 GCA_013398155.1 Pedionomus torquatus | reverse complement strand
ATGAAGACAGGCTGAGAAAGCTGGGATTGTTCAGCCTGCAGAAGAGAAGGCTCTGGGAAGACCTTATAGCAGCCTTCTAGTACCTGAATGGTACTACAGGAAAGGTGGGGGGGACACTCTTTATCAGGGAGCATAGGGATAGGACGAGGGGTAATGGTTTTAAACTTAAAGACGGGAGATTTAGACTAGATATCAGAAAGAAATTCTTTACTGTGAGGTTGGTGAGACACTGGGACAGGTCGCCAGGGAAGCTGTGGACACCCCATCCCTGGAAGCTTTCAAGGCCAGGCGGGATGGGGCTTTGAGCAGCCTGGTCTAGTGGGAGGCATCCCTGCCCATGGCAGGGGGTTGGAACTCGAGGATCTTCAAAGTCCCTTCCAACTCTGACCATTCTATGATTCTATGATCTTATTGCTGAGCGTAATGTTATATGTCATGTAATATCTCTTTGGTTAGTTCAGGTTATCTGCCTGAACTAACTATATCCGTCCTCTCCCAGCCCCTTGTGCACCCCCAACCTATTCATGGCAGGTGGTGGAGAGTGAGAAACAGAGAAGGCCTTCACACTGTGAAAACACAAAACTAAAACATTAGATGTTACCAGCATTGTTTTGATTACAGGTCTGAAACACAGAACTATAGGAGCTGCTTTGAAGAAAATTAACTCCATCTCAGCCAGATGGCTAATTATTGAAAGAAAGATAGCAAGGGTATACAGAACTTCAGAGAAGCGAATTTAGTGCTCAAAACATCGCTATGTAATTTAGTCACTGTCTATGAGTATCCCCCTATGTTCATCAAGGCAGACGTAGGCATCTCCTTGTTTGCTTGTGTCTGTCTTCATTCACCTGCAGCAAGGACTAGACTTTCGTGTCTTCTGGAAATATGCCATCCAAAGGTGGGTGAGGGGTCCCAGCCTTTTCATCTGAGTCTTCATAGGTGAATTTATTTTACACATCAATTAGAAAAATGGTACATTGTTTACTTGATGTAGTTCCTTAGTGGTTTTTTACCTTTTTTTTTTTGTTTTTCCAGTCAGCAGTAACTTCACATAAATTATTATAGAAGTAATGTATAGCCTTTGAATCCTGCCTCAGTCCACTTAAATATCCCTCCTGCCCTAACATGGTGAGGACAAGAAACTACGTCTATGTGTAAATATTGCAGTCTAAATTCTGCGGCTACGAGCGTATGCAGCATTTTATTCTACTCCAGTGCTACACTTGTTTATCTCCTGTTCAAGCAGAGTCAAAAATAGCTCCTAATCTCCCTGATCTGGAAGTAGAAGAAGGTACAATAAAATATTAATACTAAATGAAACAGTCATGGAGAGAAAATAAAAATCATTAGCACCTGCATGTGCAGGATTAACTGCTCCATGTGCAATACTGTAAGCGTTTTTAAACTTTTTTTTTTTAAAAAAAGGCATGTCAGTCAGGTAGATAGCATGGAAGTTTACGTATTTTGTGAAATACTTTATTAAAATAGGTAGGTGTAACTGCTATGTCACCTGATAAACCTTGGACCATTACCTTTGGCCACTTTTATTTCATTCCTGTGCAGTAGAGGCACCGAGGAGGCTAAAGAGAAACAGCAGCTAAAACTAGCAACTGTTTACCTCTGAGAGTTACAGTTTCTTTCACGCAGTGTCACTTATAGATCCTATGTGACCACATTTGTCATGCAAACTGGTTTTGGCTTGGCATGGTTATAGAGTAAGATTTTCTTTTTCAGAACTGTTTTTTGTTTGTTTGTTTGTTTTGTTTTGTTTTGTTTTTTTGTAAGTTACCTGGTAAATCGTTAGATCAGAGGTTAAACTTAGGGGGGGGGGTTGGGTTGGTTTTTTTGTTTGTGTTCTTTTTTTAGGAACTCCTGAAAAATGTGCAGATTTGGGGCTTCAAAGTTTAAAATAGCCCTTCTACTTTGTATCTGAGAGTTGATAAATGATGAATGCTCTCATCTCTTTTCATGAGAGAAAGACAGTACTATGAGGGTATTTTGTAAATATTTTTTGTAATAGACGTTGTGTGATAATACTAAACATTAAATTAACTAGACCATTAATTAATTAGACCATAGTAGGAATGAAAATATTTAATATTAAAGTACTCTTAATTATAATGTCTTTTCTCAGGTTGCCAAAAAGGCTGGGCTATCATCTGAGCTCACCCAGAAGCTACTTGAAATGGTTTCAACCCCTGCAGTGAAGAACCGACTGAAAGAGACAACAGAGGAAGCACTAAAATATGGGGTGAGAAGCTTCCAATGCCATTTGGCATCACAGCTATGCATTCCTTCCCTATTAAGAATATTGTGAAGCAAGGAACAATGAAGGTGACGAGTAGAAAGCACTATATAGACCATATCAAGCACTATAGGTGATCTTTGCGTTTTGAACATGTCAGAGCTAACTCACTGTTGTTGGTAGTTTATCTCCTTGTCATCTGGGAAACCACGGCTGATGCATTCAGCTCATTTCAGCTGGACAGCAAGAATGGGGAGCTACAGGACCAGTACTAAAACATACTATTTATCACTACTTGACATAAAACTATGAATTTGACAGGTTACTTTTCTTTTTTTTTTTTTTCCTCCTTCAAAAGGGGCACACAGACTCTGGAGAGTCTCCTACTTTGTGATGGCTACATTAGACAGCTTTAAGACTGAGGAAGGTGAAAAGAAGGGGAGGAAAAGACGTCAAAGCTTTTGCTTTTTATTCCTGAAGATTAATTGTATGTCTGCACAAATTTCTCTTGTTATAACATTCTCTGTTTCATCTCCGTGGTGTCAATAGGCATTTGGGATGCCTGCTGTTGTGGCACATTTTAATGGAGAACCTCATCTCTTTTTTGGCTCTGATCGTTTAGAGCTGCTCAGCAGCGTTATAGGTGAGTGTACCTAATAACATCACTTTTGACTTCATGCTTTCACCCCCTTCTTTTTTTTTTTTTTTTTTTTNTCTTTCTTTCCCCCCCCTTTTTTTTTTTTTTTTTTTTTTCCTATTGGTAGCTTTAACATTTTAATTTTATATCTGTTCCTTCTTGATAAGAAGCACATCATCACAACTCCCCAGTCTATAACTTGTAATTACCTAACTACACAGCTTTTTAACAGAAATTCATATATTGTCCATTCCTTCTTTTTATTTTTCTATTAATAGAGTACAATCTTCAAATTTTTAAGGGAATTGGAATAGGTTGTCATAACTAATAAAACTCAGTCACCTGCCTGTGCATGAGTTAGAGGACATTTGACTATTGATCTCAAGATTTGGCACTTGAGAGTCTGTCACTCGAAAGAACTATGCACATAATTAGCTCTGATACATTTGTTGAAAAATTTCTGCAGAAAATCTGAACGTAAATTAAAATTAGTCATAGGCTTTAACAGAAAAGATTTTTTTGAGGTTTATTTTCTTTTCTGAATGGACTTCTGATTCCATAAAAATATTCTTGATGAAAACAAGAGCGAGGAAGATAAATACCAAACATCCACTATGATAGTCACTAATCCTAACTGGAATGTTACAGCCTCATTTCTAGTCTTGACTCCAAGGATTTCAAGAGATTTTCCTTCTGTTTCTCTGACTCCCCAGCCTTCCTCCCTTTTTCTCTTCCTTACCCCCAGTCCCTCACAAAACAGCTCCTAAAAGAATTGACTTCACTGTCATGTGGTGTGCTGCAGACCTGCAGAATCTCTCATCTGTGACAGAGGAAAATAATTCTTCTGTACAGCTTCAGTTGTGATTAGACAGTGGAGGATTTATGGCGCTGGCTAAAGCATGCCAAACAAGATATAAATCTATATTCCATCATTAGTAATTACCCTTCAAAAGAAGAGTAGAAACGGTCATCCTACTGCAGAAATGCAACTGGCCAATCGCTTCTATGTACTAAATTTTAACTTTCCCTTTTGTGCAGGTGAAAAATGGCTGGGACCGGTTCCATCAGTTCCAAGCCCCAAGATGTGAAAAGTCCTGGGGAAATATATGAGTGAAAATATACATGTACATGGTCAATCTTCAGTGATTATCTGAATTTGATGGAGAGATGGCTTTCTCATCCTTAACAGCTTAACAGCTAACTTTACAGCTCAGTCTCATTTCTAATTACGAATAAATTCAAGATTCACCAGTATTGCCACTCTGGCGAGCTCTTTGCCAATACAAATGTGCTGCTTTTCTTTCAATAGATAATGATTAACATTAAAGATGAACCACTAAATATCAACATCTTGCAGACTAAACATCCTTCTTTCCTAATTAGTTCTCTTTCTTATACCCTAAAAGCATGAGGATTAAATTACTGTTATGGGACAATGATCTCAGAATCTTCTTGCTTGTCCTTTAGAAACACACACATACACACGCAGCCTAAGAGAAGCTGGCCACATTCTCCTTTTATTTTAAGTCCAAGATACTACATACACACTAGAAGCACAGGACAAGGTGTTCACACTTCCTTTTACTCTGCTGCATGGCAAGTGCAGGGGATGTGAGAGAGAAGAGTAGAAGAAAGATGGATAATTCATGCCCAAAGGAAAATCTGGGGAATCAGTTAAATATTTCAAAAGGAACTGTTTCCCCTCCTGGACTGTATTTTATACACCTTACTCCTCAGTGTATAAATTTGAGGAGATCACCACACACATGTATTCTCAGGCATCAACCCCAGACTTTGCAGGGGTTTTTAATTAATGCCAGTTTTACAGTAATGTCTTTGGTGAATACTATATAAGTTTAGTTCGTAGCTGAACCAGACTGTGTTTTACTTCCCCAAGGATGGCCTAATTGTTGCCCATCCAAAGGTGATTTGGATATGGCTCTGAGGGACTTCCCATCACATAGTCTGCAGAGGGAAAGAGATGTAAACAATAAAATGAAACCCAAAACACTCTGCTTTTCACTCATCTCTCTTTATAGTAGTTAGCAATTTCACACTGAACTAGTTTGAACCTGTCTGCTGAATTGGAGCAACACACTTAAATTAATTTGATTTGTACGAGGCTTGATTTCTGAGTGATTCCTGGCTGTATCTGATGTATCACTGAAGGAAGCAGAAGAACTAGCGGCAGCTGGAATTCCATTTTTTGTCTCTTTCTGAACTTTAAGGTAAAGCACATTCATGCTTGTTCACTTGAACTGCAAATCCTGGAAGAAAGCATCAGGAAAAAAATCTTTGTCATTCATGTTCTTACAGCTCTAAGTGTTCCAAGAGTATAATTTGCTCCTCTAGCACAGTTTTTCCTTCTTGTACCTCTTCCAGCTCTTCACAAAATATCCTATAATTTGAGACCTCTTTCCTCTTTTCTAACAGTGCACCCATTACTCTTTGGGCAAATCCAGCCCGGAATTTAAGAAAATCTTTGTGACATATCAGAGGCTACATTCAGTTAGGAGTTAGAACTACAGAGAAAATACCATATACATGGATGTCATATGTTTCTGAGTCCCTTGAAGCCATGCTAAAGAATTTTTTTTACTGTTCTCCCCCTGAAATTCACTAGTCTCTAGTTTGTGCCAAGGTTGTGATATAAGATAGAATGACTGAAACCACTTTAAGCCAGATCATCCCAGGGGACACTGCCATGGGTAAAATGGAAGGTAAATGAATTCAGAAAGTTGGGAAAAACGGAAAGAATGTCTTGAAATAAACTAATGGTGAAAGCCGGGGCCTCATGAAACTTTGTCCTTTGAACCAGCTTGACTTAAAAACAGCCTTTGTGACAAAGCATTGTTGATTTAGCAGAAGGACCAAATGAGATGGATCTTAAAGACATCCCTATGTATGTTCCAAAATTATCTTAAAGGCCCTTAGACCTACTTGAAATCAGTGGAAATTAAATGCTCATAGGCTTAGGTACTAAAATAGTACTTAAACGCTACTGAGATAAGGAAAATCCAAACTCAGGATTTGCTTATTACCTGCGAGAACCGCTAGTAAGTGGTTACAGCCTTTGCATCTCTATCAGTGAGTATGCATCCTGTTGCAATTCTGACTGTATACCTACTTCCAGACAACGTTGCCTGTCTTGGTGTAGAGCTTTGAGGAAGATCTGCCTTTTGTTTAGGCAACCTTACTGCTGCGTTAGAGAGGCCTGATTGTAGGCACAAGCTCTTGGCAGACTGTTGATTACCCCAGCAAACATTGGCTGGCAGCTATAACTGTCATTCTTGGTATTTATCTTTCGCATAGTGTGCATTTAAGCAGGCTCAGAGCTGAGCACCACCTTTTTTGTCTGGCTTCCCTTTCTGCTCTGCCTGTGAACGTCTGTTCTGACACCAAGGTCACCACCTCATGCAGCTGAAGTGTTTATCTGGCTGCTCTGAATGCCACCAGGTGGCAGGGTTGCTAAAGGTTGAGCGTTACTTGAAAAAACAGATGATCTAAACCATCGAATCTTTTTAGCAGGCACGGGGGTAGATTGCTAAGCAGTAGTAAGAACTGCCAACGATTTAGGAATAGCTGGAAGACTTCTCATCCATAAAGATGATACCTTTTCTACTTAGCTATATACCAAAATAGTTCCTGAGAGCCTCAGATCCACATCACTGTCAAGGTAGCATGCTGTTTAGCTATCAAGCCAGAGAAAATACTGGGCAAGGAAAGGGACTTTGAGACAAAATACAGACTCTCAGTGACGCTGGCAAAACTGGACTATGAACTGTAGGGAACAAACTTGGATTTGTGTTCCCCTTTGCTCTATTACAGACCTCGTTAGGAGATCCAGTCCCACTTCCCATGTCTGGAAAAGCTGTGAAACTGGCATGGAGAAGTAGGTCCCACCAATGCTAGGCTGAAAGCAAACAAGCAAGTGTAGAGATAGGCACAAAGTCACAAAATGAGAAAAAGAAAGTGGTTCAGCAAAAAAATGAAACCATAGGAAGCAGACTATCCTCCGATAAAGTAGATAATGCTAGGCGGCATGGGAGCAAAGGAAACTGAACAATGAAAGAGGAGAACAAAACTAAGCACAGATTAGGGCAGGGCAAGGTGTCTCAATGGGAAATGCTGTTCCCCAAGAGGGGGCAGGCAACAGAGGAAGGCAGACCTTAGGTAGATTGAACAGGCCAGAGACAGCTGGCCATGGAAGATCACTTGGGGAAGAAGGTAGAGGATGAACTCCGTTTACTGTGGAGCCACGCAGTACTTGCTGTGCTCTTTCAGTGAGGCCAGGGGTGGCCCAGGGACCTGCCTGCACCCTGAGCCATGGGCCTGTGGTGCTTCTCCCTGTCCGTTACCTGTGCTCCTCACCCAGTGTGCACCTAGACAGTCCTCCAGCGGTGACCTCACACGCAGCACAGAATGGAGGCCTGCAGAACAAAGCAGTTCTTTAACCTTCCCTGCAAGCACCTTCTTATTGGCCTCTCAGCCCTCAGCAAGCAAAGCCTCTTAAGTCTGTCTTTTTTCACCCGTCCTTATAGCTGTGCACGTGAGAAGGAAACATTTTATTAAAGCACTTACTGGATTATGGTGCTGAGCATCTGCTTTGCTGCCTTTTCCTTTTCCAGTGGAGCCAGCAACACTGCTGGAAGGAAGCAACCTGCTTCCTAGAAGGGAACCAAGCACAGAACAATAAAGAAATAATCAAGAGGGTATCTCAGGAGCTGCACACATAACTGGCTTTATCCCAAACTTTTCACAGATATGCAGCTTATCCGCAGGTAAGAGTGAAAGGAATCTATCTATACCCAACTTGATCTACTTCTCATTCCAGCTTGAAACACAAGAAAAGTGACTTCTTAGCTTTCATTTCATTAAAAAAAAAAAAAAATCATTGCCTGGTTCTAGACTGTGTCAATGCCACAGCTGTTCTGACTATAGTTTCTTGCCTAAAGAAGCTATGTCTATAGCTATCTAATGAGTAATGAAGGCATGCTCCAACTTTCCCAAGTGTTTCCACCAGTCCCATTTTCAATTTCTGTATCAGTCTTCTGTAGGTGACAGCATCATGCCCTAAGAAATGCCACTACTAAATACCTCTGTGCAGCCTGAATGCCTTCACTTTGTGAAGCAGAGTCTAATCTTCTGCTCTCACAATATTTCTCCTTCTTCTCCTCCCTCTGCCCCCACCCTTAAGATTCCCACATCTGACCTCAGAGTTTAAGGAATTTGGCTGTCATGACGTATCAACACCATAGCAAAACCAGGGATGAAATACCTTGCAAACTTAAACTTAAAACCTTCTTTTTCTTTCTGTAATATGCACCATACCCATTTCATAAGAAATGCGTACATTGACTTTAAAGTAACAGCCCTCTTTCGTATACCATTGAAATTGATTCTTAGGTCACCCTCCATCCTATGCACTAAGGCTGATTTAAATTTATTAAATATCATAATTTCATAGATAGTATAGTTCCTGGGAGTTTATACATAGCTGTATTACAACAGTAAATCTGTATTATGACTCTTTTCCTTGAATTGAAGGAAAATGGAAAGAGTTTGAATCGAAGAGTTGGTGACAGTGCGGAATGTACTAAAAGGGCAGAAGGAACAGACGAGTGACTTTGATGGCATGCCTACCCACCATTCGATCCAGACGGTCAAGAAAGCTGTAAAATTCAGCTAATGAGGGATTCCTGCAGTAAGATGGTAAGCTAAGGTCTCCTTCACAGGAACATTTTCATCTTTGTGAACTATACATGATCATACCAATATTTTCTAGGGAACAGATGAGATACAACTGTGTTTCCACAGTTTTTCAAAGGTAAACTACCCCCTTTCCCAGTTTGATGATGAAATTTGAAAGCCTGAGCTTTAAAAACAAAACTGGTAAATCACTGCTATTTGTTGCTAAACTGTGGCTTTAAAGAGTATGAAGCTGCAGCACCAGGGTTTGTCTCCATTTTGTATATATCACACCTCCAGTACTATCACATTTAATTATGATGTATATTTGTGGGCAGTGACTAATAGACCAAATAACTGCATAAAAACATATCTAAAACCACTATGGAGGGTTATAGCCGAATCCTGGCCTTGAGGCTAAGGGGTAAGACACATCTGCCCCATGTGATATGCACTGGAATACATGAGACATGTTGGTGCTTTAAAGCCAACTCAGAAAACAGAAAATAGCAGTTTTGGCAGTGGTAGTTCACTATGTCTTTATCTAGCGCTGGTAGCATAATGACCACAGATTGCTGCCATTTTTTTCCTTCTTTTCTGTAACTTTGCTCTCTATCTGAATGGCAAATTGGAGAATCCAAGAACGCATAGGTGGGTTAGGAATTTTGGAGGATGTGGGGTATGTTTGGAGTTGCGGCATTTGTTTTCCCAAATAAACGTGACAGAGCCCTGCTTTCCTGGAGATGGCCAAACACCTGCCTGCCAATGGGAAGTAGGGAATTAATTCCTCGTTTTGCTTTGCTTGTGCATGTGGCTTTTGCTTTACCCTATTAAACTGCCTTTATCTCAACTCACAAGTTTTCTTACTGTTACTCTTCCAGTTCTCTCCCCCACCGCAGCCAAGGAGGAGTAAGCAAGGGGCTATGTGGTACTTAGTTGCCAATTGGGGTTAAACCGTGACAAGAGGTAAAAGGAGAGAGAACCCAAGCCAATATAATAAAAGTGGATGACTTCCACTGGGCTTTATGCAGCAGAGGTAGATGGGAGTTATAAGAGCATTTAAGGAAAGAGCACGCTTGGATTAAATTATGGGCCATGTCAGGGGATGTCTAACAGCACTGCATTATGTCTGTGCCTGGGAATGCTCTTGGAGAAATGGAGAGTAAAGGGAACTGCAATTACCCTCAAGGTCAAAAGCAATTTGAAATCACTTACTTGGTGATAATAGACAATTTCTGATAGTCAAGCAAAACAAACTAGTTTGCATTTACACTTATTTTACGCTCCCATTAGTATTTCTCATCATAAGTAAACACAAACTGTTCACTTTTGACAGAGAACCATCTTTCACACCTGCTTGGTCTCTGTGCAGTGCCACAAAGGCAACAGGAATGAGTAAAGCTCCGACATTTATGAAGGGAGCTGTGGCCTGCTCAGGATAATCCCAGACCAATGGAAATGGTAGCCTCAGTTGGTGAGTCAGTGAAAACGCTCACACCATCAGGCACAAAGAAGCTTCTGCCTTTATGGTGTCATTCCCACACCCCTTCAGGAAGAGATAATTTCGTGGTGTTGGGCCTCCTAGACATATAGTATATATTTATCACTCTTGCTCTGAGCTGATGACACTTAACTCTTCCTACCCTTCAATACAAAGATATACAGGTCATTCCCAGCTTCTGCCTCTAATAGCAGCTCATTAGCTATCTTCTGCTGTGAAGGTTCCTCGCATGCTGGTATTTCATATCACATTTAACACCTTTATGTCTCTCCCTTAGGGGAAACAGACTCTATATATAGCACCCCACTTCCTAATTATAGCGCACAACATGGTGCTCTCTTCTCCTCTTGCACAATCAGTAACTCCACTTGTTTTTCATATTCTTCCAGAATTTCAGTACCAGCCCCTTGGATCCTCATGTGCCTCTAAGTATACAAGCATTCATGCTCTGAGTTGTTCTGCAGAAGCGGAAAAGTCTTACAAAACATATCACAGAACAGAGGTGTCTGCAGAACATCTCACATTATCACATCTTCATTGCTGTTGCTAAGATACAGGCAATTTTAAGTGGGGATCTGATGGTCATTCTTGATATCTCAGACAGGGCTGCTGCAGAGACCGAGACCTAACTCTGGCTTCAAAGTAAATTGGCTTCCCTTTCTGACTTTATAATCCCTTGTAATCTTTTTCAACAGTCCCTTTTCCCACAAATCCTATAAAGATTTCACTGTTCCTTCCAACCTACTCTCTTCCTTGCCATCCCACATAATCCCTAGTATTTCTTACCATCTCAACCTGCTCCTATTCCAGAATCTTTTAGCAATAAGCGTTGTTTTGCCTTCCAGTTCCTAACAACTTCCCAATCTCAAAAGCTTAGTCTTTTCAGTCACTTTTTCCCAAAATCTTACAGTCCCTTCAGCCTCGTTCTCAAAAACAGACTGAAAGAGATTTAAATTTTCCATAATTTTAGCTTTAGGCCAATGCTCAATAAGAAATTCTTCAATCCAAACCAGTTCATTTTAACAAAGTGAAATATGACTGCAAAGGATCTGAGATCAGGGCAGCTGATACAACAGGTACTGTAATAGTTCTGCCTGGTATGGAACTAAAGAGAACTTATAATGACTATAATAATCACTGCACTGTGAATGGATCCAAGCTGACTTTAATCAACTACTTCAGCTTCAGTCAAGTACTACACTAAGAGCACAGCCTTGGAAGTCAAAAAGCTCACCCTCTCCAGAGCATACTGTTTTTTTAAGGAAGCACCGTTTCTGTAATTCCCATATCCAAGCTATCTAGTTATAAATGGGCACTGCCTTCAGAAAAGCAGCCATGAGATACATGTTCTCTGTAGAAACACATAAACACATTAATTCTTTGCAAGCTACTGTAACTCCTCCTGCAGTGGACAACACTATTTATTCATGCTACTGAAATGCACTTCCCTTTCTCTCCCCATCACAGTTTGCATGCTAGCTTCTCTCCCCATTTCTCTAAACTTACCATCTACCTACGCTTCTCAAACTTTAAGGATAGCTATAAAAAAGATTTTGCCAAACAAATAAGGCTCAACCTCACATATGCTGCTAGAAGCATAACCAGAGGAATTTTTTTTCTGATTTGCTTTCTTTCTTTTTTTACCTGGTGAGCTGGAAGTACTGGGTGTGCAGTCACTGTCATCCAGCCAAATACTCTGAATCATTGAATCCTGTTTTGGAGGGCCCTCAAGAGAGCACATCAGCTCCTGGGGAGGGCAAAGAAGACGTGTTTTAATAATGCACTTGGTAAAATCAGGGAGGTATCCTGTTTGTTAGAGATCATACACCCACCCTGTCATTCTCCTCTTCCTCGGATGTTTCATTTTCCCTCAAACCACTACAACAACTGCTTACACTGGATGAAGAACGTGAGAATGGCTGCATCACACAGTATCCTGAAGTCTGACTCCTGAGCAGCCTGTGAAATGCAAGCATTCAACATCATCATGCTTATTGTTACACACAGGCTTACACTTTCTGTGACATAACTTTATTATATAGCAGTCAGAAACATTAAGAATAAATTACTGAATTATTCATCCACAGCTAGATTTTCCACCTAGGAGCAGCATTCATGTGAACTGGCCTGAATTCCGTAATTTCTAATTGCTATTTCATTTAGTAGAAACACCATCGCTTGTTTCCATGCTGGATAACTGTATGAAAGGACAAGACCAAGTGAATTTTGTCATAGACCTAAAGTGTCCTAAAGCAGAGAAAGTCAAACCACCCGCATTTAAGCACTCTTTACCTCTAGACAGTCATTAAAATCAACAAGATGCCTTCTTTTTGGAGATCAGGTATTTTAGGAGCCTAAACACAACATAATGAGGTGTTAAGCTGAATATAAAGGGGAGACACCGCCCAGCCCATCCCACCCATTCCCACAGCCACACTGAGCCTATCATGTTTGGTCTTACGTGAAGTTCCAGACAGTACAAGGGGACTATAAAAGCACATTTTTTGTGTCATAGAGCTTACAAACTGTCACCACTATGTTTCTGAACAGCTGTAACAGAAGTCAGGACACAGACATTAACCCGCATTGTAGAATGGTTACCTAAGAGAGCTTAAGGAAGCAATGAGAAGGCAGAAAAAAAAGTTAATGAGATTCATATTATTTTCGGGTGTTTTGGTGCCAAATTATTAGGATTAAGTGCCAAGCTCTTACACAGACAAGTCAAAACCCCCTTCCTTACAGGTAGGAACATACCTAAATTAGTCTGCCTATTCTCGTGATTTTGCATACATGTACTTGCCAGTCAACTGGCTCCTGTAGGTCCATCCCACTAGACTTTTAGCTCCCACAGCATCATTACAAAAGGAACATTCAAAGCAAACTGCATTGGATCACTCAAACACCACTCTCTCAAATGTCACAGATGCTGAGGTAGCCTGGTGCATGTTTCATATCTGTCAAGAAAGATCCTTAAGGTCAGCTTCTCCCAGCTCAGAATTTGGGATCCGCTGCTTGCAGTCATCTAGGAGAAAGAGCATTCCATGAGGCTGATAAGCTTACATGGTGGAAGGTGCACTGTAGATGTAAGCCTAACATTTACAGTGAAATACTCACTGCCTGCACAAGAGACCAGCCAAGAAGAGAGAGAAGTGCTTAAAAATGTTAAGAAACCCCAAAAAGCTGTGAGAGGCAAGAAAGATAAGACACCTTTAACATACTAAATATATTTATTCCTTCAGAAACACTGCAAAATGTGGCCAGTCTTGACCTACAAGCAGTAATGAAACCTAAAGTCCCAGGCATATTACATGCCAGCATGCAACAGGGAGAACAGCAAAGAGAAGGCCAATATAGGCCAAAGATATTTCCTCAGGAGATTAGGAAATATATTTTGCAGGAAATGAAGGCCAACATGCTTCTCCCTTAGCAGAGCAAATCAATAACATGAATTTAAGTAAGCTGGGACCAAGATTTCCACAAAGCGTCTCATTCTCAGCATCCTTCCTCAGCAGGTTTCTCCATCCTCGTTCTCTGCACTGCACTTCCTGACCTATGTCATCCAAAGGCACTAGAGACAGAGGTGGAAACATGTTCTTTTGCGGGCCAAGCTGTTCTCTTCTTGCTCATCTGAGGGGAGGGGAAGGGAACAGCAGCCACTTCAAGTGGCCTCCTTCCCCCATTATTATTAGGGCCTGGTTCAGTGGCTGCTGATTGGGCAACAGGAAGGGCAAAGAACCAAAATGCTCCAATAGGAGCTATCTGTCCATCTCCCTTTCCCAGGATTTCTGCTCTGGGAACTGCCAGTGGAGCATTACTTCATGCCACTTGGTCTCTCCACAGTCCTTAAGTTGATGTTCCTCTTAGCCAGGACTCTCATTTCACCCCAAAAGTCTTGCCAGTGTCTTCAGTAAGGTAACCAATGACTGAGTAGCATCTGGTCCACTCCTGATTGGCTTGGTGTCCCCACTCAGATGTGTCTGAGGAAGGAAAACACACAGACACACACACACAAAACCCATGTACTTCTCCTAGGATTTGGACATATGCAGTACAGCGCTTGATATTTCAGATGCAACCCAGAAAGCCGTCTGATCCTGAGGAGCTTCGTTACCCAGTTACTTAGACTGGGTTCATTCTTTTGAGTCTGTCCCTTGGGAAGAAGGGTTATTTGGAAGGCTACCTGGACAGTGGAGCAGGAAAACTAAGGATAGCTGTCCCTGCATGTGGGAGAGAAGACACCATTAGGCCAAGTGAACAATGTGGTTTCACGGATTGCAGGCTGATCAGTACAGAAAGGTGTGTTGGAAATCAGCATGCAAGGACAGAAGTTAAGTGCTGGTTTGTCTCTACTGCAAAAGAATTAATCTATTATTTATATGTTCTTTTCTCATTTATTTCCAAGTTGGTTTTAGTAGAACATAGATGAAGAATTTGATCATTCAAGTCTGGAATTTGAAATGATTATTTAAGACCAGCAGCAACATCCTGGACATTTTTACAACAGAGAAATTTCCTGTGATGATGCTCCCTGGAAAGAACCAGAAGTGGATTGATGACATACTACCTGGGATAACATTCTTAATACAGGCAGCATAAATTACCGTAGAACTCGCTGAAACTCTTTTTGCACTAGAAATATGCCTATATCATGATCCTAATTTGTGGTTCCACAATTAATGAACAGTAAATAGACTATTTCAGTAGAATTGTCTCTGAGACAAACAGAATTACACTCCTAGACTGTTCCTACAATACTGTCCTGGTGAAAATGCTGCACATTACACAGTGGAATTACACATCCTTGATTCCCTGTCCCAGATAGAATGTAGAAGGTATGGCTGCATACCATAAGTGGACTAATCCGTAACTCTGATATCATGACTCTAACTATAGCTAATCACCAGCTGTGCAAAATTCTATGCTCTATCCCACCTCATAAACAAACTGTCCAGGAATGGGCTAAACCACCACAACAGTGAGAGGACTTTTTTGGTGATCGTACATGTGGTTTTGAGTCCATGACTGGAAAAAGATGCACAGAGAGAATCCCGGGGACAAAAGTAAACAGACTGCCAAATCATACAGGACATGCCTCATGTGCATAAACAATATTCATGCAAGAGTTGTTAGTGAAATCCCATGCTATATGTGCTCTCTGAAAGCATCAATTTGAAACAGATACTGCAGCTGGCTCACCTCCTCAGCTGATGCATGTAGAATGGAGGTTGAGAAGTGGGTGAAGCCCACAATGAAATGCAGAAATCAAATGGCAAGAAAGTTTCATCTTTTTTTTTCCAGGACATGCACACATTCTACAGTAGGGTAACCAGGACTAGTCAAGCTATGAGATGTCTTCTTACTGGGCAGAATTTTTTCTGATTGCGCAAGGTCGCTTCAACTACCTAATCAGAGCAAGCATCCTTCACATGTGCCTAGCCAGGATCTTCTAGTTCACTGACAAGGTCCAAGGCAGAAGCAGAAATGGGAGGTGGAATGAGGCAGTAATACTGGAAGATGGAGGTTGTTTACCCATCAGTGGTTCTGTGCCCTGTATTCTCACTTGCCCTTGGCTGCCAGAGCTAGCATCTCAAATGGTCTGTATCTCCTAGCTGTACTCCCATCTTCCTCCCCACCAAAATTTTGGACACCCAACTCAACCCAAAAACTTGTAGCACCAAAAAAAAATACTTACCACAACTATGCACCTTAGCTGTGACAAAATTCTGAGCAGTCCTACAGCATATAACTGTGTAGCTGAACTACTGCAGATAGTCACCAGCCTGTACTTCTTAGGGACCACTGGGTCGAGTTGGAAGGAAGACCCTCCCTTCTCAGACTTAGCACCCGGAGCAACTATAACCATAAAGGCCTGGCTATAGGGCACCCTCCTGAAATTTTCTTAGAGCAGCCTCAGTCCTAAGAAAGGGATATGCCCTACTACCAAGTACGCAGTGCCCTTTTTGCCACCTTGGAGGTCTCATCCAAGTCCTCAGTAAAAAAAAAAAATCATGCATGGCAAGCTGGTCTAGAAAGTCAGCTGCAGTCTTAGATTTAGAGACAGGCTGCTCTGGAGTCTTGGAAATGTAAATGTTTGGTTTTTGTGAAGTCCTGAAGTATCCCAGATATGTTCACATCCAAACATAATACAGCTTAGTACCAGAAAAGTGCATTTTTCCGGCTTTTTTACCATCAGGAACCGGAGGACTATTTTGCAGACTACTGCATTAAGTGTTTTGCATACACTGGGTGGGGTATGGTGTGCTTTAGCAATGAAACATGGGTGCAACACAGGAGACCCTACTGTAACACCTGCTCTAACACTCTGTGAGGACTGAAGATGGGCAAGTTTATGCTGGCTGGGAGCAGCAGCACGAATCCTGCTTAAAGGGCAGAACTTGAATACAGCCCAACATATGCTTGTCGAAGCTTCTCCAGGAAGCTCCAAAATCATTCCAGAGCAAACTATAGAGGAAACATATACACAAAGTAAGCATGGATAACTAGACAGCTAGGGCTTGGTGTATCCTATTGGATGTGAGCTCATATTACAGTAAAGGTATAACCAAAGTCACCTTTAAGTGTTCCAATCTTTCTTCACCAACTGTTTAAGAAAGCTGAGTTCCTTACTTACATGGTCTGAATTATGGTGCCATGGCCAGACATCTAACTTTTAAGATGCTGCAATGCCTGATGTGGACAATCTCACTAAAGCCTCCAACAGAGCAAGACGTGCACCACACTTAAGCCAACACCAGACACAGTGAGCATCTTTTAAATATTACAATTATTTTCAACTCACTTGTTCTTCCTGCTGGGGAACTCTGGGGAGCTGGGACTGGATGACCCATCAGACTTCAGGTCAAAGAAAGTTCCTGGATTGTCCAGCACCTTCTGTATCCTCTCTGCAGTGTCTCTGCTGGGACAAAAGATAAAGCAGCTATACCCCAGGGCCAGAGTTAACCACTAACTATTCTAACACTTCTTGCAAGCTACAATGCAAAGCTGGATCTTCCTATATACGTGAAAGGGAAGTAAATTCTGTTGTGTTTAAAAGAGCAGACTCTTTAGATGTGATCTGTTGAAGGCAACATATTAGAAATTACAAACTTTAAGCCCCTTTTGAATTGATATCGAAGCCAAGTCATTTCAGTGCTTTCCTTTAATTCTTCAACTTTTTCTTCTACCTTCCCCATTTCATTGGTCTTAAGAAACTTCAGGATTGATTAGAGAGCTTACATATTTATTGCTTAAAGAAAAAAGATTCAGCAAATTTCCCTGTTTCAGGATGGTTATAATAATTTTATTGTTTATAGTAGCCATCAAGATACTTCTGAAGAAAGCTATCTGTGTGAGTAACCAAATAGTGGGGTGTGTTTAATTAAAGATCGGAAAACTCGGGGTTTTGTTGGAGGGTTTTTTTTGGGGGCTTCAGTGATGGAGCTCCTGAAGTTCCTCTGCTTACTTGGTCAGTTGGTCCTCACATCACTGATGCCCTCACTTGTGCTAATACAACTCTTTGTGAGACTGGAAATTATCCTGACAATAAACAATCCTAAATAATCCTGAAAATTCTATGACACTTGGATAAGCAGGATAGACTGGGTCAGCTCTGTCATCAAAGCCTGCATATCATCAAACTATAGCTTCAGGGTGAAGTCACCCATAACATGTTGAGCTCAGTGTTGCCAGAGAGAGAGAGAGAGCCTGCTCCAGCCTCCTCCACTCTTGCTGAGCATACTTTCCATCAGTCCTGGTACCCATCAGATTTCCCCATGAGCCAGTTCATGGCAGAACTTGGCAGAAAATTAGTCCAATGAAAGAAAGTTGATACTTTCTCTGTTAGATTAATGGACTGAATCAGTTCCATGAAGGGTCCACTAAGCATTTGAGACATCACAAGGAACAAGACAGGACTGGGTAGTTGAATGAGACACTGGGAAAGGGAAAGTATGATACATGCTTTACAGCAGCAATCAACTATTAGACCAGTTGCTAGTGAAACTGCTCCTTCAAGAGTCACCCTGAAAGTCTTTCACATAACACAAGATAAGGCTCCCTGTTCCTCATATTCAAGATTACAAACAAGCAAGATGAAAACTAAGTAAACCTTACAGCTTACCAATTCCTAGCAAAGAGGAGGGGAAAAAAAAAAAAAAAAGAGAGAGGAAAAAAAAAAAAAAAAAAAGTTGGGGTGTGGTTGGGGTTGTCAATTTCTCGATTAGCCAACAACCAGGCTTTTCTTCCCATTCCAACCATTTCAACTTCAATTCTCACTCCAGTGATTCCCTTTCTGTCCTTACATGTGCCTTTCTATCTCCCTTTTCCCATGTCCTCCTGTTTTTTTCTCTCTTTGTCTCACCTTCCCACAGCTCATACCTCTTTTCCTCCTGTATGTTCTCAATGCCAATGGCACTACTCCGTCGCCCATGGAAGCGGCTGGCTCGAGTACGTGATGGGCTCCTACCAGGCAAGGCAAAAGACTAGAAAAAAGGAAAGCATGAGAGAAAGGAGGGAGGGGAACAAGACAGGAAGAACTGGAAGCACAGGAGAGGGGGTTTCTGATGCGGATCCAGATCCTTTCCTTTACTTTGCAATGGAATAGCAGCGCCCAGCTCCACCGGTGGAAGAAGTACTTTCTGTCAGTGAGGAAGAGAAGCTAGGGCTTACAAAGGTGGTATGAGAAGGAGACAGAAACAAAGGCAAACAAGATACACAGCCAGTATACAGAGAAAGCATCTCAGGAAGGGAGATATCCACATATGATGAGAGAAGAGGAGAATTTAAGAGGCAGAGAAAACTACAAGTTAACAGAGAGAAGGAGGCAGCAAGCCCAAGTCATTACTATTCTATGACTTTGTTGTGCTGACATAAAGAATGCATACAAACCATCCCCAAGAAATTTCCACACTGAAAGGTAACTTCTTGGCTTACCCAGAGATGGGTTTTTTGCAGTTTGCCTGTATTGACATCACTGGTGCAAAGACCACAATAATCTGGATCCATTCTGGCCAAGGTAACCATATTTCCCATATTAGAAACCTGGATCCTTCTCCGGAATCATTTGTCAAAGATTTATTACACTCACACTGATCACGTAAGTTTATTATCTCCTAGCAAATAAGAAAGGCTTTGGTAGTGACTCTTTTTCTCACCCCAAACTTTATTAATTCTGCTGTTTGCTCCCAACATGCAAATTCTATTTACAGCAAAACAGTATATTGGATAGACATGGTGCACCTGATTATTTTACAGAAAGAATCTGACTGGCGAAACTGAAGAAAATGGAACAAACCTAGTGTCCTTCTGTTCTCACCTCTTGCCTTCTGACAATACTGTACCATTATGGTCAAACCACAGTGCATACTTTTTTTTTTTTTTTTAAAGTTACAGCAACATACAAGATCTAATCCAGGACAGCAGAGATAGACGTCTGATGTAGAATCATGTTTGGCTTTCTCCTCCCAGTCTGCATCGATCTCAGCTTTAGTTTACAGATGAACTGGGGCTAGAGATAGGCACAGACAAAACAGACTGCAACACATGCTGTCTCCACTTGTGAAACAGGATGATACAACAAAAAGAGATCCACAGAAGGACAAGAGGACAAACTAATAGGGAAAGAGGAATAGAATGTACAAGTGGGCCAGATGTCTTCTTACAGCCCACCCAAATACCTTACCGCAGCAATGGCCTTAGGGCCCTCGGCGACACTCTGACTGAGGGCAAGGCCAGCTGTAGTTGGGCGGCTGGGCAGAGTGGCTGGCTGCTGCTTTCTCATGGATATCCCCATGGTATCCAGGCTCTGGCTGCGGCCTCTGATCACCCGCTGAACAGAAGGGAGGCAGGGAAACAGACAAACACGGATACACATATAGACATGCACACAGTAGGGGAGCATGGAAAGCACCACAGATTGGGCGGAAAGTTGGGACAGACCAACACTAGAACCACAGAAATGCTAACTCCTAGAAGGCAGCATCTTAGATATTACCCATTTTTGGTCCTAGCCGATTCATGGAGCCCATTGCTAGGGAAGAACTCTTCCTCAAGTACACGCAATAATTTCACCTCCCTTGTTGGAATAAATAGGGATTCCCTACCAGCATACTGGACAAGACTGCATCATCTGGAACAATCCTACCCAGTACAGGCTACAGAACACAAAATCAAACTCCTGTTAAGTTTGTCTTGCATGAACTTGAGTGCTGGTTCCAAGGGGAAGGCAGCCACATAAAAATCTGCATCACTTGAAAAAAGCCATTTTCTGATTTTACTTAGTGTTTTCCAGCCTTTTACAAAGGTCACCTGTGTACATGACAAGTAAATCACAGCTAGAAGTCAGAAAAGGACATTTTGGGATAATTAGTGTAAGACATGGATGGGAATGAGATTCCTTGGTTAGCAGGAAAGGCAGGGTAGACTGCACGTAAAAATACACCTCACCAAAGCACCCTAGCTCTGACCAAACCTAAATGTGATTGGATTAGTTTCACAGCCCTTATCGACTCTATCCACTCTACTATACAAAAGGGTGGGGGTCACCTGAAGAAATGTTATTTATAAGAAGTCTCTACGACCAGACAGGTACTTATACAAAAGAAGTCATGAGGCTCTTCCCACAGAAGTGGGAAAGGAAAGGATAGGAAAGTGATACAAGATTCTCTCAATTCAAAACTCAGTTTGACTTTTTGTACAAAACGTTTGCTTTCTCCTATCACCTTTATCACTTTTAAAAGCAAGTTGTCACCTGTTCTTGATTTATTTAAAAAAAA
>VZRU01009566.1:332299-353244 GCA_013398155.1 Pedionomus torquatus | reverse complement strand
GGAGAGGAAAACAAAGCATCATTTACACTGAACAAAGGTAAATAACTCTGCCTTTTTGAGAGTATGTAAAGTATCACAGTTTTTCTGGACAGTACACTCACAGATATGTCAGAAACTCCCTTGCAGTGGCTCTTGCAACAATTTCAGTTATGACAACAATTAATTGGAAGAGATCTGCTGTAGAAACTGAGAGCTGCTTGCTACTAGTTATTAAAATTCTTCTTGCAAACACCCTCTCCTTTTCCTGTAATTTATGGACTGAAACCCCATCACACATTAGACATCGGCAGGAAGCATAAGAGTTTGATTTCTCAGGGACAGTATGGAATTCCACCCTAGATCACACTGTAGCTCTCTAGAAAGGAGCACAGGAAGGGGGAAATTGTCGTTTACTGAGAGACGTCTAACTTAACTGAGTAAAGCACAGTTAAGACGTTCTATAAAGAAAGGCTGCTGCATGGAAAGACTTGTTTTCTGTCGCACTCTAAGCACAGCTGATCAGCAGGTTCAATATTCCTTGAAGGAACACACAATGAACACCAGCAAAGTGAACAACTGGGTAAAGAATCAATCCACTATGGCTCACCTTGAAATTCTCGAGGAAGCCCCCACTGCCGTTCTCTATCTTGTCATCCTCCCCTATGGGCAATCCCATCATACTGCGGCTCCGAAGCTGCAGCTCCTCAAAAAGGCTTTCCAGGAGGGCACTCCGGGTTCTTTCCTGCACCAACATCGGGAATGAAAACACAAATATTACTGGGAGTGGAGGGGATTTCCCACCCCCTTGTTTTTGTAATATATCACATCCTCCTTAAAAATAATAATAAATAAATTACCATGAAAATTAATTTAAACACTATGAAGTAGTTTTAGCTGTATAGTTATGGAATATATTACAGTAATACCCAGCCCTTTTAAACTCTTTCTAAAGCAAGTCGTAAAGGACATAGTATTTCTTTACAGGTGATGAAACAGGCATGGACTGAGGGCAGTTTATTCTAGATCAAGGAAGCAGCAGTCTGGAACAAAATTTTGGTACCTTGAACCAAAATCAGTGTTATTGGTACACATCCTGTAGTAAAATACCAAGTTTCAGCTAATACAGAATTTCCTCCAGCAAAATGTAAGCACCGTTCTTACTTGATGATTAGATATTTACACTAGAATGTACCTGTTCATATTCTATCACAGCTGCTGTGAAATACAAAGTAACCATCACATAGCTGAGTATAATGACATTTCACCTTCCTTTTTTAAGCAACACAAAACTAGAAGAAAATAAAAAATTATATTGTATTTTCTTATTCTGCTTTCAATATAGTTTTATAATTTTTAATGAAAGCAACCAGGTAATAGACTCACCTCTAATTTAGCAAATTTCTCAGCTCGATAGCAGCTGTATTCAGCATTGATGAGCTTGGCCAGGAGGAATTCACGAAACTCTGCACTCTACAAGACAAGATGAAGACTAGACTGGAGATGAAAACAGGAATAAAAATGTCACCTGAGAAAAACTCTGCCTTACTACTCTTTAGACCTCCAAAGTCATCTAGCCAGACTGACAATACTGACTCAGAATGCAGCGGGGGCGTACCATATCCCCCTAACACTGGACCAGAGAAACAAACCTTTCTAAATATGGCTGGATTTGGCAGAGGGGGTCCAAAGAAGGGGACATCGTCTCGGGCTGTGACTGAAACCTGAAACAATATAAGCAGACAAAAAAACCTAGGTAAGTATCATAACACAAGTGAGACTATCAGAGCCTTTAAACTACTACGGTATATCCAATCCTTCCTAAACCATTTACATATCGAAGAGAGATCTATCATGCTGTCCTATGCATCCATCTGTTTCTATACTCAGTCAATGGATGCGCTGATTTATCCCCCAGAAATTCAGTCAGCTAGATGTGCACACTGTAAGAGCAACAAAATACAAATGAACCAAGTGCTTTCTTTAGAAAACAAAAAAAAACAATCAAACAAAAAAAAAATAAATTAAATAATAGCCAGTTTAGTTAGAACAAAAAAAGAAGATGCTTCCTTTCAGCTTGCAACATTTACCTCCACTAGAAGAACCTTTGTGACTACAGTTGTACTGACCTACATTTTTTGACAAAGAATCCTCAGTGGAGATACACTGCACACGGAGGGGAGCATCTCAGTGACACTGCCTTTCTGAGTCACACGTGATAAGCATACATAAGCATTCTCCCAGTAAGGGAGAAGGAAATTAAATTTTTTTAGGCTAGGTTTTTTGTTTGTTTTTTTAACAAACTCCTACCTGATATACCTATGCCAAAAAGGTAACTCTAATGCAGTCCAGTTTTTACATGCTGTCACTTGGCAGCACTTACCTGTAATTTTATGCAGCTATCTTACCAGGTACACACAGCACTTACAAATATTTCAAAGTTGTTTTTTTTCTCATGCTTGAGATGGAACAATATTTGCCATTTCATACAACAGGGAACAATATCAGAACAACTTGACAGCAACTGCCTCAAAATAAAATAACTCTCCAGTGTACATAACAGTGTAAATGTCACAGAGCCAATAAAAGGCATGAGTTTAATGAGAGGAAGAAGGAAAGAGGCCTTTGATTTAATTCAGATTTCTCACGTTGTAGGCCAGCTCCCCAAATTACAAGACCTCCCGCTCTCTCCCAGCAGATATCTACCAGTTAAAATCCTGCTTTGCTTTTTTATTTTCTGATTGCAAAAAATTAATTTAAAGAAATATATACCATTAATTTTCCACTTTAACCACTAGGAACTAAAGCTTAAGTAAGTGGAAGGAAAGATGGAAAAAAGTCTTCCCAAACTGCAGCCTTTTAGATACTAGAATGCTTTCAAGGAAAAACAAGTTAAAAACACTTTGGAAAAGCCATTGCAGGACACTCTGCAGTTGCTCTAGGGTCCTGACTGGAACTAATTATTTTTTTTTCATGAAATGATGCAGATGAACCTATTATACTGATAAAAGCAATGCCATTGCAGAGTGGCAAAGACAAAAATAGTAGGAGGAAACAAGACAAATGGCAAGCTTCCCCAGCTAGGGGAAAACCAGAACCTCATGTTCCTGATCAACATGAGGTGATTGTGTCATTCCAGAGCTGACTGCCCATAGCATAGAAAACAATGGAAGGTGGTTGTTCCACCCCCACCACCCTCCTTGGTTGGAGAGGAGATGGAGATCCTGTCCTAATTTTGATATTCTCGGTGTTCTTGTAGACATCCAAGGCATAAGGACTCGTCATCACCAAATTAGAATTCCTAGATAACACAAGACACGGCACATCGATTAAAATGTTTCTACAATGGAAGAAGATCCACCACAGAATGCAAGCTTCTGTGTATTTTCTGCTCTCTCAGCATGACTGAAAGTTGAACGTGAAGTTATACAGGCATCCATACACAGTCATATGACAGAGAAACAGCCGTGTCCAAAGGCTGCAAATAAATAATTCACATTCTAGCAGGGCTTCTTCATGTTCTAGCCCAACTGATGGGCCCTAAGAGGTAGCACTTCCCTGCCAGATGGGCATCAGGTCTGGTAACCCCCAAAGCACATGTAGCTCATTTGTATTCCATAGTTTAGTCCAACCAGCTCATTGGACTAACTGACCTGCAGTCTAAGGCAGTGCAAGCATTCAGGACTGAGTTCTGCAGCATGAGCAATGCAGACATGGCTGTCAGCTGGGTGAACGATATTTACCTGACTTACCTAAAGAAAGCAAGACATCCTCCAAAACAGCATCAATTGTCCTCACGCTCTTTGATGCAAACAAAAATTTTTAATCCAAATTCTTCCTGCTTCAATTCCCAAGCCTTAAGCTTCCAAAATTTATCAGCTACTTTGAAAAACATGCCAGTACATTCTAGTTTCATGTGTAAATACTCCACAAATTGATCAAATGATTCTTTGACCTTCTATGTGTAAGGTAGAGGCAGTAAGCAGTCCTAGAGTCCTTTCAGTAAAATACTTGTATTACAGAATTTTAATCATCCTCAGCCTCACCTCCTAGTCCAGGCCAGCTTACCAATATCTTTATGAAATCTGAATGCTCAACAAACACAAAGACAGATAGCTAAATAGTGGCAATCACACCAAACAGAGAGGACCTCTATAAAAGTATAGAGTAGAAAACAACACAGTGGGAAGGAGATTCCTGGTCAAAGTCACAGAATGGGTGAAGGGGGTGGAGAGCTACTGGATTTTTAGCTTTACTGGTAATAGAACTAATTATTGCCTTTCACTGAAAACGTTGATCAAGTCTACTAACGGAGTAAGCAAAGCTTAGGATGACAGTTGGCTGAACCTGTACTGCTTCCGAAGACTCAAGAACAGGTTTCTACTTCGAGGATCAGTATCAGTAAATCAGTGCAGAGGAATCTACTGGCTCCTTATACCTTATAGAAAGTGTCCCCTGTGGTGCCAGGAGTGAGCTGAACTACCACATAAGCGTGTAGGAAATTCGATGCAATCATATCAGGGACAAAAGGTGTGCTTTCATCCTGGAAGATGATGGCTACAATGTCATTCCCGATGTGACGCTTACGCTGAAGCTGTAGAGGGAAAAAAAACAAAACAAAAAAAACAAACAAACAAAAAAAATTCAGCGGGAAGGCAGGTGAAAAAAGGGCAGAAGCAGCACGTCTAGCATCTCCAACCATTTGTTCAACCAAACCCCTCATCATTACTTTTACCATTACTCCAGCCATAATCCCCAACATTATGCAGTTAGGCATTCTCCCCTCTAACTAGCCCCTCATCAAACACCCCTCCCTCTTACCACACTGTTGAATTCCTTAGTTCTCCTTCCAGTACCTGCTGGGAATCTCCCTCTGTGAAAGGCAGTTTGGTAGACACATGAAACATGATCTCTTTGCCCCGGAAATTTGTATAGACTGACTCGGTGCCTGTTTGACCCCTAGTGACATCCAAGCCTCCCCGGAACCTGAGCAAATCCATATCACACCACAGGTCAGGCAGAGACGAGATGAGAAAGTGGAGAAAAGAAAGAAGACATCAGTAACAGTAAATTGGTACGCTAATATTATCAAAGGTGATTTTTAAGAAATCAGCAATAAGCAAGGCACCAAATCTTCCCAAAACAAAGGCACTGACTAAAGCAGCACAGTGTTTCTGTTGATGAACACACCTGCTTGCTAAAAGCTAGGAAGCTAAACCATGGGTCCTCAAAGGAGCTACTTTCTTTCTTGTGAGAAACACAATCCCCATTTTAGAAGTACAGAAAGGACAGGGTGCCCCACAAAAGAAGACTAAACCAATACTGACTCCTACCATTGTGAAACAAACTTGTATTTGCAGTCAAATAAAATTATTCTGTACTGATGCTGTGGGTAAGATTGAATACAAGGAGACCTCAAAATAAAATAACAGCAGAGACCTAAGCTCCTAGTGGAGCTGGTTCCTAGGTAAGACGGTTAACAAAAGCATTCCGGGCTTCTCCACCTGCACTGCGATTCAGAGGACGCAGCACTTCTACAAAAGCAAGGCTATAACAGAGTCACAGTCTCTGAATATGTGTTTTTTCCTAACTCAATCTGGCTTTCCAATGGCTATGGATACACACCCACGGAAATCTCGCAGCTGAATCTTGTCACCAAGAAAATCTAGGAACTCCAGGAAACCCAGACTCTCTTCTGTATTACTGAAGACTTCTTCTTCGGTCGTCTTCAAAAGGAAAGGAGAAGTCATAAGGACCACAAGCAGTACAAAGAACTGGCAGTATTTTCTATACACAGATCAACCAGCTTTGAGGACCTGCACAAATTGATCAACACAGGGCAAGATTCTACCCTTTCTCTTTACAACATCTGTATTTTTCACAGAATAGTATAGACCTTGTTATTACATTTAAGCTAAGAGAACTGGATCTTTATGTTTTGCTTCAAGTATTGTGGGACCTGAGGGACCTTACCTGTCCAGGTTTCTGGTAGATGACCCCAAATTTGAAGTTATTGCTTATGACATGTTCATCAAATGCAACAATAAGCTGAGAAGCCTGAGGTAATGAAAATACAAATTATCAGTTGGACATCATTAGCCAGACCTTGATGGAAGAGGGACATACAGACATATTAGAACATTATACCTTGGGGTAGAGAACAGGAAAGAAGCGTTCAACATTCACATCCTCACACAGCAGCTGTCGAGTGAGAGGGAAGGAGAAAGAGAGAGGGAAACAGAAATGTGATTATTATTTGCCCTAGCTTGCTGTGGGCATGAGAACATAAGCACTGTTTATAATTATCTGCCAAGAGTCCCTTCAGGCAAAAAAAATCTGAGGTAAAATTCAAAGAGAAGGAAGAGAAGCTAAATCAAAGTGTAAAAGGGAAGTATATGACAGTACTATTGGGGAATAGCAGAAAAAGGGGAAATAGGAGATGAGCAGTGAAAATAACCTGAAGAATGAGACAGTAAGAGTGAGCAGGCAAACATGAATCTTACCTTCGCCATCTGGACAGCATTGGGAAATTCATTCAGACAGGAAATGGGGATCAGGTCATGTTTGGTGCCAGTTCNAAAAAAAAAAAAAAAAAAAAAGAGATTAGAGCAAAAGCTCAAGGAAGACATAAGCAACACTGGCTCTTGAAAGAAAGAGCTGCCATTCCTTCAGACTATCTTCTAAGCCTGGTGCATACAATCACTGGAAAAGGGAGGTATTCACACTTCTTGTTGCTCGTCACTTTTTGGAGCAGAGGAAGACAAAACAGTGATGCTGAGACTCTTGCTTGTTTGCATTCTTTTCTTGCTTGAAAAAATATTTTGCTTTCCCCTCCTCTTCCCCCCTCTGCCCCCACAGATTTTCTTTCATAGAAATCTAAACGTTGAAATACATTTAATGGACACACTATTATAATGGATTCATAAGACCATACAATGAGGGTTTGAAAGACTGTTAACAGGTTTGTTAGGGACAGCCTAGGAAAGCAGACCTATGCAAAGTATAGGAAGTAGAAATTGGCGTAACATTGTTCCAGAAAGCTGATGGAGAAAAGCTTCCTTTCTCTCTGAATAAGAAATGTCTTTCTAGAACAGACAGATTTCTAGGAGAGGAGAAATATTGGCCTGTCAGAGCCCTCTTCAAACCATTATAAGCAAGCTGCTGAACAAAAGGTGCAGCAGATAATACAATATCTTAACAGGGGAATTAATACCCTTTTGTTCTTCACCCATGTCTTCTGTGTAGGAAGGTTTCTGGGCTCAGATAAACATTCTCTGGCACAGTTCACAGATAGGCACCCTCTTTTTTCCCCCCAGCTTATCATTCTGCCTCATACTCCTAAGCATTCTCCACATACAACAGAGGAAACTCACTAGTGATCCTTTTGTAGCTGACTCCTATACTATACAATCAGGATTTCCCCCCAGTACTGGAGGAGTCCTTGTCAGCGGCAACTGTACGTCAGTTGCTTCCAGCAGTATATTGTTTATTGGAATTGCACCTAGTCCATAGTGTTGTAAAAAGCATTTCTGCAACACGCCTCTCACCTGTGCAAGATCTATCTCTGTTCTTCTTCTAGTTCATTCAGCGGCTCTCTCAGGCTCTGTGTGGAAGCCCTAAAGGTTATGGCACTTTGTAGGCCAGGAAAGTTCTAGCTCACCTTCAATGGAACCTTACACTCAGATACTGAGTCCAAAGACAGGGCTGGACTAGGCTGCCCTCCATCAGGGAATGCACATTTTCCCAGAGTACTCACATGTCTCTAAGTAAGCAGAAAAACTTTCTTTTTGAGGGAAGAAGTTTTTCACACAGGAGCTATAAAGATGTGCCTGCAAACAACACTTCAGCTTCCTGAAGGAAACTGCTGAATGAAACCCGGAGGTGAAAGCAAGAAAAGGAGGCTCCAATGTTCCTTTGAAGTCCTCTCCATGGCAAAGATATGATTCACAACCATATCTATGCAGAGGATGCTCAAGAGATACAGCACAGCAACATACATTTCAAAAACAGGCACCTCAGCAATAGGCGTAGATTTTCCTGTTTCTCGATCTGTTCGTATTTCACAGAAAGTACCAAGTAGCCCAAGGACATGTCACTGGAGTAGAAGTTCTGGTGCTCCTAAAAACAGGAAGCCAAAACACATCATTCTCAACACACTTCCCATAGAAGTTTACCGAATTATTCACATACAACCCGACACTCAACATTAGCTAATTTTTTCTTGAACTAGCAATGGCATGCTTGAAGACATGCATATGCTGCCTCCCAGCCCCCTTGGTGATAAATGCATGAGCATATCAGTCAAAGTTCATTCACTGCCAGTTCAGTTCCTCCTCGGCTGTCCATCATGACAAGGGCTCCTGAGAAGGAATAGGATGAGAACATTCAGCAATACGTTTTGGAGAAACCAAGTTTCTTGTAAATAAATTCACGTCTTTCATGGACTTACCCTCTATGTATTCAGACTGCATGACTAAGTAGTGATCTCCAGCACACTGAACTGGATGTGGACATGGATTCTATACAAACAGTAATGGCAGGATCATTATACTAAATACCTCTAACAGCACTCACATCTCAGGGAGGATGACTTTACAGATGAAGACTGTTCTCAGCAGTGCCACTAACATTGCTTGAGGTTTAGTAGAGTGTGCCTCAAGCAGACAGAATCCTTCAGTCAAACAATGAACCACGATGCAAACATTTCCACAGACTCTATATAGAGATGGCTGTGGTCATACATTTCTCCTGGGTATGCAACCACGTTCCAATATCCTGGGTATAGCAATATATATTTATATATATTGCATAGATATATATATATAACCTCTAAGCTCAAAAGGTCAAAGCCTTTTTACAAAGGACATGAACAGAAACCTCTTTCACAATGAGAATACTATATAGGTGGAATCACTCAGAAATGCTTAGATCACTCCCATCTTCCCAGTGGAAAACCACTTCATGGCCAGTTTTAAGAACTGGCTGCTACATAAATTCTGACCAAACAGAGAGATGAGACTAAACTCATGCTTTCAGCAAATAATCCAAAATTATTTGGTCTGAGGTATAAGGACAGAGACCAATGCGAATGTCATGCAGGAGATCTGATTCTCTTTGGATTAGATTTGACTAGATTAATATCTTAATCTCTGCTACTGAGACCTTCTGTTGAAAGGGACAGTAGTACATTCCAGTATTTAGTCTCCAATTCAGGAGAATATAGTGAAATTGGTATGGTACTTCTGAGCCAGCAATGGTGGAAGTTGGGGTAAGACTCCTTCTCAGCAAAGCAAGATAATAATAATAAATAAAACAAAATAGACAATTGGCTGAGATGCCCTCTACTGGGCAGAATTATCAAGTGCCTCTTCATGCCTTGGGATCATGAAAATCAGGAGAAAGTCGTACAGCAATTTGCTGACAGTGGAATCAGGAATGTGTCCACAGAGATCTTCAGTGAAGAACAGTTTAGTCAACAATGAAGATAACAAAAAAAAAAAGATAAAAAAAATAAAATCAAAGTTTTGTTTTGGTATCTTTTGTAGACAAATTTTGGGATTTTCCAAATCCCAGATGATGAACCTCAAGATATCCAGCTGGATTGCCCACTTGTTGCTCTGTAGGAAAAAGAAGCTCTGTCCACTCATTGAGAAGTCAGACATTCTCAGGAGACAAAATGGACATACTTTAATGGGGAGCTTGCTTCTCAAATTTGACTTGTCAACAGTTTCACAGAAAACAGGTACCAACCACTATCTTTCTTTTTGATACATTTTCTAATGATAGTTTTGTCCATCACCAACTTACTTGAAAGATATAGTCAAATTGCTCTGCATACATTTTAGTGTGTACAGATTCTCTTCTGATGTACACCAGTGGTTTTATGCTATTTAGTTGTAGAAATTATCTCCTCAGCCTAAACGCAAAGTGTTTGCCACAGTCAAATTAAATGGAAGAGAGACATAAAACATCATTCCCCTGCAAATAATGAAGGGGGTGTTCCACCAGCAGAACAGCAGTTATCTCAAGTCAAAGGAAGAGTCGCTTGCAACCTGAGAAGATGGCCAAGGAGCATGAAGTCAGTAACCAGGATTGCAAGACTCAGAGAGAGCATCATAGGAAACATTATAAATGCATCCTCGTGCACGACACAAAAGCATTATGCATTGGGACAGTAAGTTAAGTGCCCAGTTGTACAGTCAGAATGTGCATGATCTGGAATGTGTTCTGTGAAACTCCGGACACAATTAATTAATAATAAGGACTCAACTGGAGCAAAGTGTGTAATTTGATCAGAGAGTTGCTAGTCTGAGAGTACCTTCCTCAGCATTTTGCCTAGAAAATATAGGTCTGTTCTGTCTCCAGTGGATTGCAACCTCTCTCAACACACTGGTGAGATTGCCTTTTGCTGTGGAAAAATTCTAGACAATTTTCTGCATTAGTCATAGTCCTGACTCACTGTGAAATAAAGATACATCTAGTGAAATACTCTGATATCTACACTGACGTAGGCATCTTAAAGTCAACAGACATAAACTGATCCTCTCTGGAAAAAAATAAAAGGAATGACTAAGACTACACCCTGAACCTGTGTGTGAAGATAAAGCTGTTGAACTTCTTTAAGTACTAGAGATATCGTTGTCTTCACTTCCTCTTTGAGACAGAAAAAACCTCAACACCCGTAACTTCCCTGCTACTGATTTATGGGGGAAAAGTTTCATGGGTTCTGGTGCTAGCATAGTCTACCTTCTGCTGAAGCAGACCAAACAAGCGTCTCCTGGAAAAGATAAGGTATAAGTAAAGAGCAGCAAACAGAATAACGTGGCCTCTAGCTGCAATGTTCAGATCACAGAAGTCCAGTATGATCTGTCGCACAAGTCAATGGTAGTGACTGAACTCATCTGTAGGTGGGAAGAAAAGCTGAAATCAAAGGAATCCACAAAGGCTGAGAAGACAGTTTATTTTTCCTGACCATGGCTTACAGAATACTAGCAGATTTTGGGGATGTGAACAAGAATCAGGTGCAATAATCATTGTGACCAAGGGCAGAAAGACAGAGCAGCTGAGGAATAGAGAGATTCAAGTGGCAAAGCAAAAGCACACTCAATGGTCAGTTAAGTCTAGCATCAAAGAAATCATAGGCTACGGTGGATGCCCAAGACAGGCTGTTCAGGAAAAAGATGATGTAATGCCAACAGAAGTCAGGACTAGAAGGCAGAACAAAGGAATAGGAGCCAAAGCCTGAGGTTAACTGCAGCCAAAAGTAATATTGAGCAGCAAAGACCAGAAAACAGGATGCCTTTTGATGAGACTTGTAAGCCAGACCCCAGCAGGTCTCATACGTTGGGATCTCAGTTGTTTTGGACACTGGGCTATCAACTCTGCAGCCAGTATAACTGGCAGAGCTGCACAAAGAGGTGCAATCTTCACAGGGGAACAGGCACCAGAATTAGTGGAGGTCTTAGAATAATTGAATTTTTACCAAAGCTACTCTGGCTGCCTAGCTTGATCCTGAATGGAAGCTTGGGTTTCAAACTGAGATTCAAGTAATCACATGTATGAACAAAACTATAGTTTCATCGTTAACGACTCTTTTTTTTTTCTTTCCGTGGTTTTCTTTCTCTATAAAAAAACATAGGCAAGAGAAGGCAGACTAAGGGTCCTTCAAGGTAAAACAGCATTTATCATTATCTGTCCTGAGGTTACAGATGAACCATCAAAAGGCTTCATAGTTAATACTGAAGATGGCAACTCAGCGGTGGCAAGATACCTTGGAGCTTAGATGACCTATGTATAGGTACAAATTTGTTCAGTCACATAAATAGTTTCTGTAACATCTAAGGCACTCCAAAAGGAAGTTCGGGATTTCAAATGGATCTCTGTAAAAGCAATTAAGTGTCTTCCATGGGGCCAAGGGAAAAGACTAACAGAATACACAGGGAGTGCTGACAGTTTGCCTGAGAAGATATAAAGCTATTAAGACATCTGCCATGTTCTTAGTCACCTGGGTTCTTTTTGATGAAATAGAATAATTTTTCACTACTCAGTATCAGCAATTGCACCAAACACAAACAAATCAGACCAAAGTAAAAGACATCTTCCCCATGGGTCCTGGTATGTTTCATCAATTCTTTTAGCAATAGGAGTGTAGGAAGCCAGAGAACACAAAAGCATCTTCACAGGTTTCAAAAAGGGTTCATTAGCCCATTCTCTTCCTTCAAGACAACTAACAATTTAAAAACCAAACCAACAATTAACTCTGAAAAAACTTTGCAATCTCTGGTCACTGGGATGATTTAGTCCTGTAGAAGAAACAAAAACAGCTTTGGTGACCAAATGATTACATAATGACCTACAGGAAGATTATGATACCTGAACATTGAATGTACCAACAGTGATAGACAAGTAATAAGCTTACAGTACTGAGTAGGCAGCATCATTATTCCATCAAGTCTTCTTTCTGTAAAAGCATAAAGTTTTATTTTCCAGTCAGCTGATAAGGACCTGCAAGGTACTGCCATTGTCTGCCTCTGTAGAACAGACCCACTACAGCTGGCCCAGTACTGAAATAATACCTGGTAAGGTTGTGTCCTTGCAGGCCCTCCCTGCATCTCTGCATCAAGAGAACTAAGAAAAGAAATAACTTGGGCTGATGTCAGCTTGACATGACATGAAAACAGTTACAAACTTCATAACACATGTACTTGCATACCAGAGGAAAATTATCCTGAACATGAAATCTGCAGTCTGAGCAAGTCAGAAAACACATTTACTAAAACGAAAGACTTGCAATGAAAAAAAATTAGAGACACTTTTAAATAACAAAAGAGCTTATTACATTTATAATAAAAATGTCCTTTGCTTGCTTCGAGTAGTTTCCACCTCTGTCCTAGGTTAAACCAGAATTCCACAGTAATGATTTAAGAAATAGTTCTTTCCACTGACTCGGTTTCCCAAGACTTCACAGCTCTGCAGCAGGAATACTTTAACTAGCACAAAGAAAGGACTTTGTAATGGAGAAATACATGACAACATATGAATTGATAGCAAGAAAGCTTCTCTCATCAGCACTCCAAGTGCTTGTACAAGTGCACCCAAAGATTCTTTGACCAGCATTTCCGATGTGTACCTTTATTAAATCCTTCCTGGCTTCAGGCTACTATTTTTTATTATGGTCTTGAAAAACAACATAGACACCTAGTACTTCCCAGAGTATAAGACACAAGGTTTTACAGCCTTCTTCCTACAGGCAAATTAATCTTACTGTGTAATCATCATATAAAATATAGACCATGAAACAAAGAAAAGGTAATAAGCTACAGCTTGTAGGTCCTAGCACATTTTTTGTGGTTGATGTATGGGATCTGCAATGAAGTTACACATAAATCGTCAAAAGAATTGTCCGGATTAGAGTGATGTAGCACTTCCACAACACAGACATGGATGTTAACTTTGTAATGCACATATACTCTAATCTCCCATCTTGCTTAAAGGATATTCCCTAAGCCACTGGCTATGCCCCTCCCATCACACGATGCTTATGGACTCTTCAGCTAGGAATTGTTCACCGTTATTCAAAGCATGCAAGTGACCTTTCTTTACTTTTCTGAAATAAACTTCCCATGTTATCAGCAAGGAAAGGACCCGATCCACATAGCCTAAAAATCACTGGTGTCTCTTAGCTTTGAACTGAAGAAGTATTCTCCTTGTAGAAAAGCTCTGAGCTCTTTCCATACCTAAGCCTTTAAGCTATGGGTAAAGTTTTTTTACCCACGGGTAGTTTCCTGTGGCCTGTGACCAGGTCACCTTGTTCTATTCTGACACTGGCTGGCTCAAAAACTTGCATGTTTAATTGAACAGACAAACATTCATGTCAATTAAGACAAAGAATAAAACACTGGACACTGCAGAAAAGAAAGTATAAGGGAAGAGGAGTTGTTCCTGTAGCACTGAAACACTGGTGATTGGGCAAATATACAGAGTCCAATTGTATGGGAATTCCTGGATCTAACTTGGAAGGAGCAGTGATGATATGGTTGAGCAGGGGTATGGACAAGATGAGCTCCAGAGGTCCCTTTCAACCTCAAACATTCTGCAATTCTGTGATAATCAGGTCAGCAGTGACTCCTACAAACAGACTAAAAAAATCATATCCCAATTTGCCTCCTATCCTGCTTGGCTCTGGAAACCTTCAAGCACAACCCTAAATTTACCATGACAGAAAAATAATTACAGTTGGCATACTGAAGGCTTCCAGAATGTCACAGGGTAAATGTCCATTAACAGGTTGTACAGCAGATCTCTCAGGCTAGAGAGGAACCCTCCAGGAAGGGTACTTTACATGTCAATTATATTAATATATCTGTTTCTAGTGTTGTATACTATACAAGACCATTCAGACAAGTCCACCCACTGCAGAACAAGTCCCCAGCATTGTTCAAAGCTCTTCCCAGACTTGAACTTATTAAGCAGTCGCAGAGGGAAATCACTGAACGAGATGCAGCATGAGTTTATGTGTCAAGCTTTCTGATATCCTTATGCCACAAACAGAAACTCAGAAAAGATCACAGATTTGTTCCCACTTTTACTTGATGGTTAATATCATCCCGAGATCCAGCCTGGAAATCAATTAGTTCCCTGAACAGGCCAACCCAAATGGACTTTAATTGCCAGCCAACATTCACTTAATGAGGCCAAGCTCTCTGTCTTCCTGTCTGTCAGACTGAAAATTTTAAAGTCAGGCAACACTTGTCATCAAACTTACTCAAATCAAACAACTATAAAACACATTGTCCCGTTTCTTTATACACATTCTGTGGTGACCATACTTGCTACTTATTGACACTGAGGTCCATTTTCGGACCACTTTTTTACTATTGAGGTGTTTGCATTGTCAATGCTGAAGTCCCCTCTAAAAATAATACCATCTCCATTTCCAATACTATTACACTTTTTTTTCCCCTTGTCATCCCAATGTTGGTATCTATCTGTCCAGGAGTCTCAAAAAAGCTTCTTAACCAAGCATAAGTATTTCCTGCGCAAACATTTATCTTCTGTTAATGCACAGGATGATGCACATATCACAACAGGACAGGACCGACCTAACACACCACTAGTCATACAGCAGTATATACCTTATCTACATTAGTTCAAGGCATCACGAGGAACTGAAATGGAGTGTCGGTGCAGTTGTTCCTAAATCCACAAGGAAAACCCTGAGTGTCATTTCAGCCTTGAGGCTGGGTGGGCTGAGAAGGCTCTGAAGATCACCCTTACCTTCCCCAGAAAATGTTTGCGGTACAGCTTGGCTGTAGGGTCACTCTCCAGTTTCACTTTACCACTCCAGGGAAAGGGTACATCAGACAGAGTTGGACTCAAGCTGGAAAGGTTGTGGCTTGTCCCTTCAATCCAGTAGCCCCCAAACTGGGGTAAGATAATGAGAGGATATGGCCATCCTTTCTGTAACACCTATTCAGAAGGACACAGGAACATGAAAGCTGAAAGGCTAATATGCTCAAAGGCCAGTAAGATCCAAGGAAAAATAGAGGAGACCAGCACTAACTCACCTCATGGATGCTGGGGTAAGGAATATACTCCTCTTCTGTCTGAAATCAGAAGAGACCATTACCAAAAATGCTTGATAACATTTAAAGTATTACGCTTTCATGGTCACATAAGCTGTGCCCTCAGCTTCCACTCTGCCCTCATCCCTCTTTTGAGTTTTACTTTAGAATTTAAGGTTAGACTCCATTTCCCATGCCTCAGTATTATCATATAGAACTTTGAGACCAATAAATTTAGGATTCAGATTTCACCCACCTTCCTCCTTGAAACTACACAGAATACAGGCATGCAAAATGATGAGGTAGTCAAACTACAGGCAAATTGCATGAGGTTAGGAGTGGAAGTCTCCCTCCATTCCTTCCACACAACTTTAGACAGCTGCAGACAGATGACAGCAGGCATGGTAGAAACAGTACTGTATTTACAGTGAAATCAAGGTTGTGTCATATCCATAGCTAGACCTGTGGTACACAACTGAGCAGTGCTGAGGCATGACTGCAAGAACAGGAGGAGTATCTGAGCCATTTTATGCCAGTTGGATGTCTCCTTCCATCACCACAAAGAGCACTGACTAGCTGTCAGAATTGAGCTGTATCGATTCTCTGTGATTTGGGTTTTGTTGGGGGTTTTATGTGGGATTTTGAAGGTCATTCCAAGACTGAATTCAAAGTCAAGGTTGATGTTAAGGTTACTATGCCTAAGCTGAGACTGAAAGAACAGAGAGGGACTTGAGAATTTAAAAATGGGAACCTGTTCTCATTGGCCCAATATTGAGGGAAACAGACCAGCTTTCTAGTAGCATCTGAGTTCTCAAGCAGACTACTGAAATAAATGCAATGTGGTTTCATAAATATTATTATAGCTTTTAAATTTAATAAACTTTAAGAAATTCCTTAGTCAAAACTAAGATTGTTAATAATATTAAGCGCTTATTGAAACCACTTAAATCTAAAAAAGGGAATTATTGATTCTGTTTCAGCTACATAGTTTCTCTCTCTCATGCAGCAACTTAATAAATACACAAATCATAAAACAAGCTTATAGGTATTCTTGGGCTGTTTGTAGGCTCCCTGTTCACTCCAAGAGGAAAATATGCTGCAAGCCAGGTCAGTTATTATCTGCCATTCTCAGCAACTTAGGATACAACAACTTGGCCTGACCTTGAGAGGAGCTGGAAGGGAACATCTTTGTTCATCCAGACGACTCCCCTGGAAACAGAAAATCACAGATGGTGAATCCTATGTTTTAGCATGTCTCACTTACCCTCTGTGTCCTTCTCTGTATCCCCAAAATTCATATTTTGGCTCCCTCTGTAATCTTCTATTTTATGCAAGTTCTGAATAAACAGGAAAAAAGCTAAAACTTGGCCAGTCCCTTAGTTTGGCATTAAAACTGAAAAGCACCCACCACCTTGTATCTTCTAAAAAACAGAAAGCTGGCAGAAATCTCACAAACTGATCTTCTTATTTAATTCTCTGATCTCTTCTAGCTACTTTATTTCCTATGCTAAGCAATAAAATAAAGGAAGAGGTAAAGACAGAAAGCAAAAAAAAACCCAGAATTTCAGATCACTCATTCCTGTCATAGTCTTCCCTATCCCTTGAAGATACCGTCAGGGAAAGTACCGAGAATCTCAGAGCACGGTTAAGAGAAGTAACAAACACCTTTTAGGATTAGGGCTAGGCAAAAAGTCTTTTAAGCAGCTTATGTGCTTTGCTTTCATCCACATAAGGGAACTAATCTGTCTCCTGGAGGTAGGAGAGAAAGTCAGAGCTGCTCTGCATCCAGCCATACCTCTGACTAGCGCAACAGACTCCTGCAAGCAGCAAGGAAAGCTCCGCACCTCTGATTTCCTAGGCACTGTTACTGAGGTGAGTTGGAATGGCAGAGCAAAATACTACTGGATGCCTAATTTCTTCCTGAATCAGAAGCTGGCATCCAGACTTGGTTCTCTTTCTTAAGGTTGTTTCACCTTCTGCCTTCTCACCATGGCAAGACCAGTTCACCTCCACCGCCCTTGTGGGGCAGAATCACACAGGAATAGCAAAATGTTAGTGAGGACAGTCCCAACACGGACTGAAGAGAGGCCCAGAACAGAAGAAGCCAAAAAGATATGGGGGCCAACAGGCTCCCATAAGATGCCAGTCATAGTCCAAGTGGGCATCAATACAGACAGAAAAGTAAGAGGCAAAATTCACATTGACAGATAGGAAACTGAAAACAAGGGCTTAAGTTGTAGCTTTCTCTTATATACAATACATGACTATTCAACTGCTGCCAACTAAATCTTGTAACTTTCATGATGCTGAGACTACATTTTTATACACCATCAGCGACTGCTTAATGGAGTGGCTAATCAGGGATTCCAGACATGACAAGCAGCTCTCGACTTTGTTCTGAAAATAAGCAGGATCTGATTTATAACAGCTGTGTCTACGCAAGTATTCTGCAATAGAACTCGCTTGTAAACTAGTATCTGGTAGAAATACATACATCTGAGTGGAGGTCTACAGTGGAGATGTAAAAAGCTCAAGAGCAATAGTTAGGGGCCAATGTTTCAGCCAATGTTCACTTCAAATGTGAAGTGAAAAAATTGCTAGCATAGCAACAACATTAAGATTGGGCAATAGCAGCATTATATCAAGGATAAATAACAATCAAGATGCTTCTCACAGGAGAAAAAAAGGAAAAAAAAGGAAGAAACAGAAAAAAAAAAAGACATCCATTACACATGAAAACAAGGTTATAGGAAAATTATTATTATTCTTATTAAAAGAACCTAAAATAGTCATCATAAAAACCCTAAAACTTCATGAAATTACAAGAATCCAGACCTTGAGCTCACAACAAATGTTTAACACCTTCAAAAAATTCTTAGAAACACCAAAAGTAAACCAGTACAGCTAGACTCCAGCATAAGGGAGACCAGTAGTAGACGAATGAGGGCATTCTACATAAGCCTGGAGCTCAGATACAAAAAATAGTAGTAACAACAAAATTTCAGTTGGCTAAATATAGAAACAAAACAAGTGGGGAACAATCTGCAAGTAAAATAAGGATTTATTTTTTTTTCTGTTTAGCTAGCAGAAAGCTTCTTGCCAAAATGTCTATGGGGTGACACAGGATCAAACCATAAAAGCTGAGTCTAGAGAGAGTTACCCACCCACCCCCAAAATCATTTTTTTTAACATATTTTTTTTGGTACTTTCAACAGAGTAGCCTGAGGAAATACCAGCTTAGAACTATTTTTCATAGAAAAAGATCTGTTTCAAATTGCAATGTCAGCACTGAAGAAATGAACAAAAAATTATCAGGATATGGTAAGTTGTGAAATTAAGATGGAGCAGAGGATGACAAGTGACCTTTACCTTAACTGTTTTGGGGAAGTCATAAAGCTGAGAAAGTGGAGTGCACACGAAATCTAAGTGCAATGGATGTTTTGTTGATGTGATCTGGAGTTTCATTTGTCAACTTAGTGTGCTGAGGTTCATCAGGAAGGTTAGGTTCTGAAGTACGGGTCTCAGAACCAGTTCACTGGGCCAAGAAAATCCTATGCTCCATCAAAATAGGATTGAGACAGGAGAGACATGCAGGTACAAAGCAGCCCCAGCCTCCTGGAATGAACTATGGAAAGCACCTAGACAAACTTGCTAAGCACGAGGGAATTTCTACATAAAGAAATGGAGGTTGGGAAACTGCAGTTTTGTAAAATCTCTCTCCCCTGTCAGAGAAAATATTGGTAGTCTGTAAGGAATCTCTGAGAACACAGCATCTGAAAACTTTGGTTTAAAAGGTTTTACTGGTATATAGAGAGAGCATATATTACTATCTGTTTCATAGGATGGGGTTATGTTTTCCCCCTTTTACTCTATTTTAACTTTATAACCTAACCTATGCAACTAAATGCATGCATTTCCATAAGAGAATTAGGCCAAAGTCATTCTTCCTTACACAACTTAAAGATGGGGCCTACAGTCGTTCTTATTAAACTGCTTGAATTTGCTAAATGCAAATAGGTTAATGCAACTTTGATTTTCTCACAGAATCACATTTGTACAAAAAAAAGACAGAATTATAATAATTTGTGTCTATTCATTCTATCATGCTGGTTGGAAAAATGAACACAGGAAAATGCTTTTGAAACTCCATTTAAAAGTAGGTATAAGAGCTCGGGCTAAATATTCTGCAAGTCCAAATTAAAGGGTATTGGGAGCAGAGTGACAAGACAACAAGCAGTTGATTGTTTAGCTATGAAAAATCAAGAGATTCCGAAGTTTGACAGAATAACTCCTCCTTACCTGCATTTTTTCAATCATCTCAAACAAGTCCACAGTCTGTGAAAAGACAAAAGGGAACAGAATTTAAAACTTGCAGACGCTAACTTGGCCTTTTGTGGTAACCCAGATAGTGAAGGAGCCAACACCTCCTTCCATGTTTTGGCACAGAAGCTATGTCCTCACTGAAGACAAGGTAGAATTTTAATTCCTTCTGGGACCCCAACATAAGACGGACATGGACCTGTTAGAGGGAGTCCAGAGAAGTGCCATGAAGATGATCAGAGGGATAGAGCACCTCTCCTATGAAGACTGGCTGAGAAAGTTGGGATTGTTCAGCCTGGAGAAGAGAAGGCTCCAGAGGGGACCTTATAGTGGCCTTCTGTACCAAAGAGACCTACAGGAAAGATGGGGAGGGACTCTTTATCGGGGACTATAGTGATAGGATGAGGGTTAATGGTTTTAAACTGAAAGAAGATAGATTTAGACTAGATACAAGGAGGATATTCTTTACTGTTGGGGAGGTGAGGCACTGGAAAAGGTTGCTCAGGAAAGTTGTGGATGCCCCATCTCTGGAAGCATCAAAGACAGGCTGGATGGGGCTTTGAGTAACCTGGTCTAGTGGCTGGCATCCCTGTCCATGGCAGGGGGGTTGGAACTCAATGATCTTTAAGGTCCACTCCAACCCAAACCACCTTATGATTCCTTAACTGATGGACAATACAACTGGCCAAATTGTCTTCAGCTTGTGTTGCAAAAGCTTGACCTGTAACGTGATTGAACAGGTATCCTGGAGATGAATTCCTTTCTTTCAGCAGGTCAGACTACCAGCTTGAATAACATAAGAAATGATTGAATGAACAAGCTTAGGATTATCACAGAAATGGGTAACTATAGCTATAACACATGCATGCACACAAGCTTGCTTTCAGTCTTTTCAGTGATACAAGGCACATTCCAATCCTGAGCCAGAGGAACACAGACCATCTTTACCTTGTTGGGGACAGCAGGAGCAAGAGTACATGGAAAGCCTTGGGTGGAAGAGTCTATAACATCACTGAAGCAGCACACCCCCTCCTCAGACCTACAGAGACAGCAAGGGACAGAGGCAGAAGAGAAAAAAAAAAAAAA
>VZRU01009566.1:314075-332269 GCA_013398155.1 Pedionomus torquatus | reverse complement strand
AAAAAAAAAAAAAAAAACTCATAAAAAAAAGAAAAGAGCAAAAAAACCCCTCCACTTTAATTCTTGATGAACTGGAGATACCAGTGCTTGCCTGCAGTGCCTTCTTTGTCTTCTGCTTACTCTTCCTCTCCCCAGATAATTTCTTTCCTATGAAGAAATTGTCATTCCCTGATCTGTCTTCACTTATTTGCCACCTGAAGCATCCTATAACAGCTAAAGCCTTCTGGCCCCCACTGCTCCATCTCTGTTTGTACACACTATTTGCATCACAATTGTCAAGTCAGAGCTGAACAATCTTTTTTTTTTTTTGCCAAGTTCCTCCTCTATCACAGATTTGGAGCAGAACAAAGACGGGTCTAACAGGCAGCCTTGAGATCAGATCTCAAAACTGAACTGTATTATGAGCTAAAAGTTCAGAAATATCACTGAATCGGCACCTAAAGGGTAACCCCAATTGCCATAGCTTGGGTATTAGTCTCCAAGACAGGAGATGGTGCCAGACCAGAAATTATACGTCCTGCAGAAGAGATGCAGGCATGGTTCTGTGTTACCACTGCTGGTAAAGCCAGCATGTACATCAGTTGGTCTTTGTATGCACATCATCTATTGAAAATATATTATTTCAGCCCCTGCTGAAGCAGTAATGTATAAAAATAGCAGCAGCATTTATTTGATTTCAGAGAAGAGAAAACAAAAAATAACACAAACAATACACTGTGATTTAAAATACACATATCATGTTGCCCATTGCACTAGCTGCTCACTGCTAGCTGCAGCTCTCCTACTGTAAGCTAATAAACTTTCCATGCCATTCACAGATTTTACCAGTAGTCACAACTGGGTCTTAAGTCATGGTGAGAGTCACTTAGGTGGGGCTGGGAACAAAGCCTAAGGATCTAATACAGGAGACAAGGCTCCTCCACTTTGTAACGCCTTCATTAATTGTTATATTACCGTATAATGCAATCACAAATTGTTATCCTCTAACTGTTAGATGCATGTCTCCTACTGCTTCCATGCAAAGAGGTTGGCACCTGTAATTCACGCAGACTCTTGCTTTTGAAGCCAATGGCTACATTCCCTGTTGTATGGAGGTATAATATATTTCTGTAATCATGAAGCTACATTCTACTACAAGGTCCAAGAATCTCTATGCTCACCAACTCTCCAATAATTCACAAATTATTCAGGTAGCCCAACGGCATCATTGTCATCATTATCAACTTGTAGATAGGCTGATCTACACAAAGGAGCACAATGCTTTCATCCCACAATTTCCTCCTAGAACTCAGATGAGAGAGATCTGTGTAATGTCTCTAAAGACTAAATCCTTAATGTATATGGGAGGGAAGATGTAGGAGTTAGTCTTGACATCCTCACATAAATATTGGAGTAGTTAGATGGCAAATGTATTTTAAATGAATATTAATATTATAGCAGTACGTGATTTACTTATCATTTTATTCAGTTACTTGAAGCATGTCTGGGACTAACAAAATTATGTCCAAAGCAGTACATGAAAGATTTTCATTGTTTCTTTTAGAAAGCTGAAGTTTCTGTCCTGTGAGCCCTAAAAAGGTAAGAGTTTAATTTGATAAATTCTCATTTTCAGAAACTAACCATCTCCAGAGAAGTGTAATAGTAGAATTTTCGTGCAACTGGATGCCCTGGGGCCTTCTTGCGTGCTATAGAGTTTTTCTTCGGCTGTCAGTGGTTTGAATACTGAAACATTCCATGGAAAGTAAAATACACATCTGCATCACAGAAATCTGGCAGCTCCTACATGAGGTCAGCGTGGACAGTCCTGTTCTCTCACCATAAATTAATCTCTACACTTTGGACCGACTTGAGTACTTCTTGCAGCAACTGTTCCTTACTGTTCAATCCTAGTACAGTTCAATTGTCAAAATGACTCCAGGAGACACAAAAGATATTGGTCTTATCATATATTCAGGGATGTTCTTCATTCTGTAAGTATCCCAGATTAGGAATATGCTGAGGGGCTTTAAAAATTCAGGAGAATGATGTAGATTTTCTGTTATCTTCGACAAAATACCACAAAAAATTGGGGGTGTTGTAACTATTGCCTGAAAGTCCATTTGTGAATTTTGATCTTCTAGAATGAAAAGCACTACTCTTTATTTATAGAAAGAGAAAATACTTTTCATATTGGAGCTTCAAACTCTTTGACCACAGAAAAGCAGAATAATCTCCTTCTGAAAAAGAAACGCAATTCTGCAGATTGGGTGAGGAATATATATACTTGCTGAAGCTTTATTTTCAGGGAACAGTAACAAGGGGAATCAGAGGGCACAGAAAACACTGAAGATTAAACTAGGGTTTTACTAGCAACAGTAACCATTGCATTAATTTCAAGCAGATAGCCAAACTAAAAGTAGGCACTGCTGACCCACTGCTAAAGACTCCTCTTCCAATACTGGAATGGTGGAAGAAGCACCTTTGCAGACCTCTAAGCCACTATCTCCACACACTCAACTCTGCTTATATCCTGTATTCCCATCTGGCAGCATCCTCTACTATTTCAGTCCTGGGATCTCTCTATACAGCTCTCTCAAAATCATTCCCATTTGCTGTAGCTAAGCCAGTTCAATAACCAAGTCAATGCAAATATTTGTTCCAAGAAAAACACAAATCAGCCTTGACAGATTTCATACATTCCTTCAGCCACCTTTCATAAGTATTCAGAGCACAAATCCTCTTTACCTCTGGAAGAGTTAAGTGCCCCAAATCCTCAGGTAACCTTTTTCCTGAATGTTCCCAGGGAAACAGGTGTATAGCTATTGTAAAAATGTTTGCTAATCTGAAAGCCTTCCCTTATGAGAAACAATATGGCACAATTTGCAGCTAATTATGGAATGGCAGTCAGCATAACAACTGGCATTGCTACCAGTTGATGAATGATTCTTGCAATGAAATGCTGATACATTTCAAAATCACTAGAATGGACAGGATCACTAGAGGATCACTAGAAGGCACAGGCAATTCAGAAGAGCTGAAGAGAATTTGAAACAAGAACAGGCCTGAAACGCTTATAAGGAAAATTCCAGGCAATCATTTCCCTTTAACAACAGCTTCTGTTCTTTCACTCTTTTTTTTTCCCCCTTAGAGAGGCATATTTACCCTACCAAATAAGAGTTTTTGGTATTCTAGACAGCTGAAAACACGACACAAATAGCCTTACTCTACTGATATGAGTATGTATAGAAACCACTGCTTTGAATTTTGCTCACACAAAGGTACCTAAAATTCAAGAAAAAGAATTATAAGACAGAACCAGGAAAAGAAAGCAACTGCTACTGGTGAAACACAGTTTGCTCTCCTCTGGTCACAAACTTTTCTGCCTATAGACTCTGATTCCCAGTGAGGAATCTCAGTTCCAGCTGCTCAGGGTCTGCTGCCCCCTTCCCACCAGGGCCCCTGCACCAACATGCGGACAAACCCCAATTTCTCTGCTCAGGGCTCCGAAGAAGTCTCATTCACAGCCGGGAAGGCAGCAGAAAAGCAAACGGGCCTCCCTCGCTTCCTTGCCTTTCCCTTCAGCTAGAGATGCTCCCAGCCAGCCTCACTCGCCCGCCTCCCCCCGACCAGAGCGTGGTCCAGGGAGGGAGGGAGAGAGGGAAGGCCACCGCACCGCCGGCAGCAGGGACCGGCCCCAAAGCCGGAGCCGAACCTTCCAGGCTGGGGCACATCCATCACCTTCACCTCTCCTCTGCACCCCGCTCTTCCAGAACCCGTGAGGACTCTTTCTCCTGCTCCCCACAACACAGCCGCCGCCGGGGGGCGAGACCCGCTCCATCGCTTCTTTTTCAGCGCCTCCAGCCGGTCCCCTGCACCGTCCCCAGTAGGGAAAGGCCGGGCCGCCCAGTACCGGCACCGGTACCAGTTACATACCCTCCGCAGGCTCCGGCAGGGAAGGCGTGCTCCTGGGCAAACATGCTGGAGTGCTGCGCTGAGTCAGCTCCCGGCTTCCCTCCTCGGGAGCCTCTTCTCCTCCTGCCTCGCCATGGAGAAGGGCACGGGCTCCCCCCCTGGCTCCCTGCAAAGCCCCGACTCCCGCCCTCACCCCTCCTCCTTCTCCCAGGCCGAGCTTCAAAGGAGAGACGGCAAAGGGCACCTCACAGCTGGGACCGGGACCGGCAGCGGTACAGGGAAAGGCGGAGAGAAGGAGGAAACATGAAGGAAGATGAGAAAACGGAGGATGGGACGATGAGTTCCCCCCCTCCTCCGCTGTGGAAGGTCAGTTCCCCCTTGTATTTCCCCCTTTCTGGGGAATCCATGGATGGTGCACAGCCTGCAGCAGCCGGGGCGAGGAAGCTGTACTCCAGGTTGTCAGTGACGGCAAGACGAGCAGTATTGAACAAGGACAGCAGAGGGGTCCCTTATTCAACTCTGCTGCAGAGTCAGAGCTCTCCTCAAACTCTCAGTATCCAGGAGGAAAATTGAGCATCAAGGCAATCCTCCACAACTTCCCATTTGCTTGAAGGCAAGGCTAAGAAGATACCAAACCCACCAGCTTTTGGAGCTGAGGTACATCAGTTATTACAGAGATTTGGTCCTACATCTATCTCCCTTATGAAACAGCTCACTGACCTAACATGTAAGGTATTCTCTAGGGAAGCTCAAATTTTGAGGAGTCGGATACCCCTTAAGCTACATGTATTTGCATTCTCTCATCAATGGATCATCATTCCTGATAAAAACTGAGGGTAAGAGCGTGATCTTCCATTGCAAGAGTATGCATATACTTGTGTTTAAATAAGAACACAGACCTCTTCTGGACACATGTTTTTTTCCTGTGATTCCCAGTTTCATTCCACAGGATGATGTAATGCTTTTTTTACACAAAGAGCTGTTATATTTTCCTTTATGTAAAGGCAGCAGATACAACCTTACACCAAGAGTCAGCCTTACGCTGGGGTTGTTTGTACTCATGAAGGGGACAGTAGGAAACACAGAATAAGAGATGGAATTTAACAGAGGAGTCAGAGACCTAGGAAAAGACACAAAGGAAGTGTGAAAGCAAAATGCAGAGAGACCAGACAGAAAACATGAGATAGCTGGGCAAAAAGAAAAATAAAACAAGCAAGCAGCTACATCAAAGTTTCAAGGATGAGTGCAGTAATTTCATCCGAATGCTTCCTATAAATTCTACTCATGAAAGACCTGGATAGAAATTATTATGGGGACTTCAAGGGTCTGTGGGTGGGAAAAGAGACTGTAAGGAATCAATCAATCAAAGCAGGATACAACTTTGAATAGATAAAGAAAGGATCCACATGCTGCTTTTAGGAACTTGCACGGAGGCCAGCTGTTTCCATTTCCTCTTGTTTACCTCTTCCCTGCCCCCCTCCCCCTCCAGCAGATCTGGTGCTGGAGTATGGGTTAACTTGTACAGTCCACCTCCTCGCTTCAACCCAAATGTTACCCAGGCAGGTCCAGGGCACTGCATACAACAAGCTGCTCTCTACACAAGCCATTCTTATTCATTCACCTAAATCTCTGAGCAGAGCTGTGTCTGGGCCAAGGCAAAGAGCCAAGCTTGCCAGTGCTGCTGCCTCCAGGAAGAAGGAAGAGGCATTATTTTCCACTGCTAGAGGGTGCTGCCAGCAGCAACTACTGCCCTTCCCCGTCCCAGGGAGAGTATCAGCAGCAATAGCAAGCCTGGCCATGGGGAAAGCAAAGTATAAAGGGAGGCCCAGCTCTTTGTGCTGTTCTTCGGCAGCTTGCCACTACAGACAAGAGCCAACTTTGCTCACATACAAATCCACACTGGGCTCAGCTTTCATTTAACTGTCTCACAGCTTTACCTAATTTCCTGTGCAACTCCAGTTGTGTGCGAAGCCCTCAATACCCCCCAGGAAACAATTATTAAATAGCCTAATTACTGTTCCAATTATCCTGCTCTAGCAATAATCATGCAAGTAAATCACTTCGACATGTAAGCAAATCACAGGTCCTCTTTCCCCTTAAAGTTCCTCAACTTACAGTCAAGCTAACAAGTGTTACTATTTACACAGCTGATGCAACGATATGACCTAATAATAAGCCTTTAGTTGTACTAAGTAGTATCAGTTCCTATTGATATTTGCATTCTCATATGACTAAGTCTGTGTACTTACAGTCTTACACTGTAATCCATACATTTGTCTGTATTTTCATAGATTGTCATGCATTTTATAGTTATAGTGTGTTTTAGGTACTGACACACAAGTTTCTGCTCTTTCAGGTATGCTTACATATGTGTTATAGTAATTGGTGTCTATATCTTTTGCTACGTATTCTTCCAGGTTTTGTTAACATATCTTGCTCATATAGGAAAAATCTGTATTAGTTGTAACACTGTAATTGATGTCTGCAATTTTATTAATTACTTGAGTCATTGTAAGAACATCAGAAGCTGCGCAGTAAAGACAGCACCATAGCCTTCAGTGGTAAAGTCTTCAGGGCAGGAACTGTCTTTTTTAATGTATTGCTATAATATTGCGCTTGGTCCTCACAAACTCATAGATGCGCCCATAGATAGAAACATACATGACATACATGTTTTCGCATCAGCTGTTTCCAGAGATCTATGCACACATCTTCCAAAAATAGCACTTAGTGTGCACAGACAGCACCTCCCACTCCCCAGCTGGACTCATCATGTTATCCCAAAGGTTAACAGAACCAGGGTGGGATTCCTTTGAGTCTGGACAGACCCTCTTTCATGCCCCTCCATCTCTTCAGTTTGTCTTATTTCCTACACAGACATCTGCTCTCCTCACCTCCAGTCTCTCGTTCTCTCTCACTCTCTTTGCAATTGCATCTCTGCATAATGCAGTATAGCACAATGTCTTTTAAAAAGCATACAGCCACTTTCCGGGCTGAGGCTGAAGCTGCTCCAAGGTCCATCCATTACACAACGCCACGCAAGCAGCAGAGAAGATCTGGATCAACCCTCCCCCAGCCGTCTTTGCTCTGATTCCTTCTAGATGCAAAATATATTTAATTGGCATTGCAGGCAAGATGAGAATAAAAGCAGCTAAGCTGTTCATCCCCTACCTGAGCAAGGATCTCTCATTCCCAGCTGGTGAGCGGATGGAGACAGGGAACCCAGCTGCTCTCCGTTCCTTGCACTATCAATTATTCACGTAGGTTGCAGTGTCCTCCCTCTGCCTCCCTCCCTTTCTCTTCCGCTGCCCCCACCTGCGGATGAATGGAGAGCGAGCAGGTCAGTGCTGTCATACTTGAAACGAGAGATCATTGTCGATTGAACAGCCAGCCTGTGGAGCAGCTGGGCTCTTAAAGCAGAGAAGCTTGGTCCTAGGGGAAGGGGCCAGACCCGCAGCTCCATAGGTGGAGCATGGGCAGCTCTGTACACCCACATCCTGCTCCCTGCATTTCTAATCCCAGACCTGCAGGGATGACCTTTAAAAATAAGAGGTGGTATTTTGTTGCAGGGTTTTTTGGTGTTTTTTATCCTTCCCCCCACAGCTACACACCTGCCTTTAGTTCTCTCAAGTATAATGACAGTTAATTGGTGACAGCAAACTGGATCATGTGGATTCATGTGTATACATCAGAGTAGGAAGGGAAAGTAGCAGGCTGGGAAAATCTGAAAATTGCTTACTTAGTACTGACTTAGCCCCATAGCAAAGGCACTGAAATAGGATAACCTGAGGGGACAGGATGACGTGGTACTTCCTGCAAATGCTTTTGGCAATCATGAGTCATGAGACTGACCTGTGGATTGGAATGACTGTTCAGTCACAATTTCTGTAGATAATTAAAGAATTTACTATGTGGTATCAGTCTAGGCAATGGTAAAATGAGTTCTGGCAGACTTAGGTAAAAGCATTTAAAGTGTTTTGCCTTTCTAGAGGGCTGCTACCTACGACTGAGAGAATGCTTTAGGTTTGTCTCAAAGCAAAATTTGGTTGAATACCCAGGCCAAATTAACAGCTGCATTTTTCACTGGAGTAACTCAGCCTGTCTCATACTGGTCCCATCTATCTGATGGAAAGGTCTACTAGGTCATCTCAAACATCACAGTAATTTCTTCTGTTAATTCTTCCCATGACCATATCCATGACAGGCACCACAGAGACAACAACAACAACAAAAGCATGCTAGGGTGCTCAAAGAGTAGGTCATCACTGGCTTTTCTGCCCTATGTAACTTTTCCCATGTGATTCTGAAAACATATCTACAGGAATTTTACCAGAAGTAATAAAGAGCTTCCTGAAATTACATTAAGAATGAAGTGCCTAATAAAAATTGTTGGTATTGCAACCTCACTTGTGAGTAAGATGACTGAAAACTGGCAACTCATTTTAAAAGGGCACCATGAATGTATCTACAATTGTTTTTAATTATGTTATTGTTTTCAAAACTTCACAGGTTAAGCTTTGTCAAGCTTTTCTCCACAATTACACAGGCTGGAAGTGCTTTATTTTAAATAAAGAAGAAGTTAGCACCTTCTTGTTTTCACATGAGCATGGGAACCAACAAGTTTTATAGATGGAACAATGAGGAATTTCCCATGAACTTGTTTTGTGTAGTTGTTCCAGGTCTAAGAGCTTGGTCTGAATCTGCTGGAGCACTTATAAGACACTTCTCACATGCTGAATCTTTAATGAGGTCTACTTTGCAACCTTTTCCTCTTTTGGGACATTTATGGGAATGTTTTTCCTGGTTGACTACTTTAATTACATTTATAGGAACCTTTTCCCTGAGATACAAGAACAAATTATCTTTGCAATAATTATCTCAGGTATAATTATTGAGTTATCACAATATAGTTTTGATAAAATTATCAGATGAACAAATTATCTTTGAGACCTTGATCTCCTCATTTTAGTAGAACTATCCTAAAGATTACTAAGGCATAATGGTGTACAAACACACCCACACTAACTGTCTAAAATATGGGGGAGGTTACAGAAAAGGCTAAGAATAAAGTGTGGTAAAATTCAGTAAAAGTTAGAAAACTGGCATTGTGAATACTAGAAAAGTAGTCAGTAAGCAGCAGATATCAACAGCTGTATATCTACCTACAGATATAGGGGTATAAATTTATGCCTTTTATTCTGAATATTAGACACATACAGGACTTAGAGTGTGACTATTCTGGTACCTTACAATTTTAAATTAGTATTATTCATAACCTAATTAATAAAATTATAACATGCTGCCATTTCTACAAGCCTTTCAACCACACTTAGATTATAAACTGAGTCTTCACATTTGTCTATAAATAATCCAGAAGAAATCGTTTCCACACAAGTACTAGCACTTTACATTTCCTTGCCACCTCAATTTGAAGATCTCGCAATACATTATTGATATTGGTTCGCAGTATTACTGCTATTCCACATATGATGAAATGGCACAGTCACCCTCACTGTCACTCAGAGATAGGAAAAGAAAACAGAGCTCCAAGTCCATCAGTACAGTTGTAGAAACAGCTTGAGATGCCTGCGTACCACACTGACACCAGGACAGTCCCACTCAGATCAGGCAGCTGATCTGGGCAACATCCTGAATGCTAGTGATGGTGCAGTGGAAGGGACTGGAATATGCAATTTTCCAGTCCTGCAATATGGCAGGACTCTTTTTTTTTTTTGCAAGGAACAGTATTTTAAACTGGCTCATGAAACAGCATCATCTATCTCCAGGCAGAGCCCCATAGATAACAACTCCATTTATTGGAGCAAAGTTGTCTGCTTGTAAAACTCAATGATATCAGAATAATTTATTAATTTATCTGACTGTCAGTAGTGTGAATTGAGGAAGATTTTGGCAGTATCCTCTTACATGCAGTGGCTTCCCCAATTTGTCAGCTGGGGAAATTCATATGGATGGTAGTTATGGAATTACCTGCTAATTTCAGGGATGATTGATCCTTCCCATCTCTGGAAGTGTTCAAGGCCAGGCTGGATGGGGCTTTGAGCAACCTGGTCTAGTGGAATGTGTCCCTGACCATGGCAGGTTGATTGGAACTCAATGATCTTTAAGGTCCCTTCCAACTCTAACCATCCTATGATTCTATGGCCACAATTCAGAAAAGGGGAAGCAGTGCCTCCACAGAAGTGATTTCTAGGTTCTCACATACCTGCATAGCAGAAGGACAAGTGGTAATATTCAGGTTGCACCAAGGAAAATTTCACCTATACGTAAGGAAAAATTGATCCTTCTATGAGGGTGATTCAGTAATGGGAAGAAGTGCCAAGAGAGGCTGAGCAATCTCCATTCTTGGAGGTCTTCAGAAGATGTATGAACAAGGCCCTGAACAACCTATTCTAGCTTTGAAGTTGTCCATTTTGGGCAGGGTAGTTAACCTAAATGAGATACTTCCATCCTAATTTATTCTATGATTTTACTCACTGCATATTAGACCACCTATGGCATGAAATATTCAAAAGCTCAAAGTTTGTTGTTTCAGTACGAAATGTAAGAGCTTCAAGTTCTGCATATCAGATATAGAAGATCATATACATATCATACATCATATATATATACCATATATCTCTATATATATCATCTATCAGATCATAATCAAGTTGAAATTCTTCACCACTGGTTTTCCACCCAGAAGCCACCGATTTTTCTAATCATTCAGCAGGTAAAAATTTCCTTAGCATATGTGAGAGCACTCTGAAAACTGGAAAGAGTTTGTAGCATCCAGCAAGTCTTGCCCTGGAAGTATATCACAGGTGCTCTACAAGAGAATAGCTCAGGTAGATGGAAATCCTGAGATGTGAGGACAGTGCTAGTAGACGAAGGCACTCTAATAAATCCATATTTTGCAAACAATATTGCATTATCTACATAATAATTGTGCCTAAGAGAAAGGGTTTAGTTCTTGAGCTTTCCTGTGAGGGTGGTGAGAAACTGGAACAAGTTGGCCAGAGAAGCTGCAGATGCCCCATCTCTGGGAGTGTTCAAGGCCAGGCTGGATGGGGCTTTGAGCAACCTGCTCTAGTGGGAGGTGTCCCTGCCCATCACAGGGTGATTGGAACTCAATGATCTTTAAGGTCCCTTCCAACTCTAACCATTCTATGATTTACTGCACAATTAATTTCATAATTAGCTTTAAATAATAAATGTAACAAAGAAAAACTGCTTTCTACCCTCAGTCAGACCAGTCCCTCAGAAGAAATAGTATATGGGTATACAGTTCAAGTCCATGAATTACATGTGAAATCAGGGCAGAGAAGTGAAATGATTTACAGGGTCATGTTAAAAAAGACAGATGGACAGACTTTTTTGACACCAGAGAGGCAAGTCATTAGAGTGAGGAAAGGCTGAAGAGCACATAGATGAAGACATGGGCCTTGCCTGGGTTGGGTCAACGAGTTTAACAGTTTGCAGAAATTAAATGGTATTCAAACAAGGAGAATAATAGCAGTCTAACCCAAACAGAAGGACAGGGTACACATGCAAAGTTTTAGTGTTATGTATGTACCCACAAGTTTCCAACCAGGCACTGGGACTGCCAGAAAGATTCATGGGATGGGGAAGAAGGGAGGTCAGACCTGGAGGGATGCAGTGTGGGTGAGGACAACAGGGGAATTCCTGGATGGGAAGGCAATCAGACAACTGAATTTCTGTTGCAGAATTAGGGATAAAGATGCTCTCAATTTCTCTGAGTCTGCTGGGATTACTCCTCACAAACCTCTTGTGTAGGCCTGAAACTCTGAAGGGTGCAGTGGGAGTTAAAGAAGCCTGCAGTAGGTGGCAAGGAGCTGCCCCTGCCAGGTCACCTCCAGCTGGGGATTCCCTGATGGCAGGACACCATCAGCCCAGAGGCCCCCTCCTCTGGCAGCAGTCATCATCCACCCCCCTCCTTTTAGCGACTTTCCTGGGAAATGGGAAAGATGCCTTTAAGAGCGGGAGCAGCTGCTTATTAGTGTGGATGGCACGATCCACTGCGGCGCGGGCGGCGGGCAGCATCCAGCATCCGCAAACAACCGTGCCCTCAAAACGCTAGGGAAACCAAACAGGACTTGTACCCCGAGGTATGAAAGTTCGCTTGCATGGGGGACTTCTTACTGCTAATTTCCTAGACATCAGCAGCTCCTGAAATGCTGGGAAATTATGTATTTTCAGTGAAACGTTTCTATTCCTTTTTTTTCCCCCCTTCATCGAAGGAGGCTGCAAGATAGCTCAAGATCTCGGGCCTTTTTGCAAAGCACAAAACAAAAGTCAGTCCCCATTCCAAAAGCAATCGCTCTCCAAGAGACCTGTGATGAGCCAAGGGGTTTGCTTAAAGTCACAGCCGAAAGGTCTGTAGCAACTAGAAATTTAAAATCAAAGTTCAGTTCCCCAGTTACAAGAACAGTTTTTTTACTTCCCCTTTCCTTCCTGCTACTCCTCAATAAAAGAAAACCATTAAATACAGTGTCTATCTGTAATTGCAGGAAGGGAAGGGCATTGTTACTTGAATCAGGACAATAAACAAACAATATGCAGACTGTTTACGATTACTTCCTCAGGTGAATTTAATCAAAAAGCACCTACCAATTATTCCACAATGTCAGACCTCCAGGAAAGTGGTAAAGATGGTTTGTGTAGAGCATTAGGAGGAAAAATAACAGATCATTTAATTGTTAACCAGTAGGGACACATAAAGAAGGAGGGCCTAGCAGTGTAAGTGCATATGACAGCAGAGAACAGCTGACACTTCATTTGACTACTACTTCACATATATAATTTCTTAAAAAGAATCACCTAATTATCTTCAGTAAGAAAATGTCTAGCACTTAGGAACCATACACTAACTCTAAATACCCAGAAAATCTATTAATGAAAAAGGTTGGGGACATTTTACTTGTGTGAATGGCTAAAAATATATCCTGCTGTGTTTGTACAGAACATATCACAATATTATACAATTGGCTTGTATTGGCTGTACAGTATATGTATGCATATGCATATTATAAAATACATAATACATTCTATCAACCCTGCAGTAAATCTGAATCTGTGGCTTCAAGTTTACTCATTACAGAGAAATGCACCCTAAACTTTTTGAAGTACCATCAGATAATATGTCTCACAAATTAGTATTTCCATATCAAACTTAAATGACAGAACAACTAAGGAAAAATTATTCTGTAGACCAGTTTGCTAGGCACTTCACTAGCCTGGATAGTACTTAAAGGACAAAAAAATTGAGCACCACTGGAAAATCAGCCTGCATAGAACACTACGGATAGTAGAAATCAAGTGGAATTCCTAGAACTGCTACAACAAAAAAATCCTAGTAAATTGCAGTGAAACTGGCATGGGATAAAAAGCATCTTGCCATTCTTAGAGAGCAAGGGAGCACTTGGCTGGAATAGGACCCATCCAGCAATTTATAAACTATAAATTGTAGACCTGAGGTAAAGAATGCCAGCAATGCTTCAGTGATACACAAAACTGTAAACAGAGAAAATCCAGCAATCTTCTAACAGCAAGTAGAGCTACACAATCTAAATATAATGAAAGGAGGGCAAGATATTTGCTTCCTTCTCAAAGAATATTAAGATTTGGTAAATATAACTGATGTAAATATATTTGAGGAAGGAAAGGCAGAACTACAATCAATAGTGGGACTCTACCAAAATAAGGAAAGTCAGATTTGTTAGGCAGTAAATATTAATACTATTAGTGCTCAAACCTCAGCTGACTTGGTGCATATACTATGGAGAGAAGTCAGAAGGGTCAACAGCTAAACCAGAGACTTTCTGAGCAGCAGCAACAACAAATTACTCTCTCACCCTAAAGAGTTTTGCGTAGGCAAGTCAAATGTGGGGAATCAGCTAACCACAGCCTCTTCATTTGTAATACCAGTATTTTATCTATCACTGGAAAACAGTAAAGGTCCGTTTCCCTTGACTCATCCGAAGGCATACAATCCAGTGTTGATTTGGAGAATATCAGTTTTATTTTTCACCTTTTTCTGTGTTCTTCAAGCTCTACTTCAGTTTTTCTTGCTGACTTACCACCAAGCTCTCTTACTATGGCAATTTCTAGCCAAAACTTCTCCATTAGAGAGCCACAATTCACAAGAACCCTTGCTCTTATTTGAAAATATGCTTACAGTCAGACCCTACATTTCTATTTTGACCTATCAATTTCAACACAACATGTAAGAAAAACATTCAGCCTTCAAATTAATGAAATATAAAACATTAGCATAAAAAAATCGTATCTGAAAAGACCTCTACAGGTGTCTTAATGACTCATACTTTGGTCTTAATTACATTAAATAAGCCACACACAGTATACATTAAACACATTTCTGCCTTCTTCAGCCCCATGGTGAACTGTGTTGATCTGTTAGAAACTCATGTTGTCGGTTTCATGTACATAACGTCTGGACTTTTCGAAACTGTGAGACAGACTTAACAAAGTTCACTGTATCTGGGCTGCCATGCAAGGACACTTCATGGTAGGTTGCAAGGGGAAAGCAGTGAGTAGAAGCAAGAGATGCAGAAAGCTGTAGAACTCAATATAAGCAAATACTTATATTGATTTTGCGTAAATAAACATCAGTGCATTATTTTGCCTTTACAGTGCTCAAAGGAAATTGAACAAATCATTTAAAGGCTACAATTCTTCACCCTCACACATTCCTCATTCTGCCATAACCCCTACTTTGCAAATATCATTTCAAGAGCAGAAGTGAAGATGATATTGCCAAGGAAGCAGAGGAGTCAGCTCTCATGGAGGCCCTTTATGTTTTCTTTAGGTGGCCAAATGTACACTCCACAGCAGTGGCTGAAGTAGAAATTTGGGGAGTCTTGATGACAGTTGAAGTTGTTGCTGAGTAGCTGAAGAGGAGAATCAGAGTAAAAGTAGAACAACTATATATCAAAGACTTGGAAACTGAATCAATATCAATGGATCTACAACCAGGTGTAGACTGAAAACTTGTGAGAGATCTGGGTGTCAGACACTGACCCATTTCAAAGTGTAAAGGGTGTAATGGTGATTCTGACAAGAGACTTTTTTTAAATCAAGTGAGACAGACTTTGGAGGAACCAGGGAGAAACTGAGGAGGCAGCGGACAAGAATATGTAACTCGTTGGTAGTTCCAGCATATTCAGAGAAATCTTCTCAGCCAAACTAAAATCTCCCACACACTAAGCATCAATGAGACCTTTTCAAATAGCTAATACTGTCTCCTGAATCACTCTGGCATCTTTCATCTGCAAGGGATTTCACAGAACAGTCTTACGAATCAGAGGATGCCAGTAGTCAGGAAATCTGACAAGTCTTGTCAAGAAACAATGGCACCATCACATCTTGGGCATCAAATATGACTTCGGTCCAACACATATGTCCATGAACTATGACCACTCTACCCTGACATTGTCCCTTCATGGGCAATCTTCTCATGTTCACAGGAACACCCTTTGCAAACAGTCATCACTTTCCTCATGAATACAAACGCGGTGTGGAACAAGCAGACTTGCCCACACCACCATTAATAAATTCTGTCAAAGCTGTCAGTTCAACTAGATATACACTTAATTCCACGTCTTGAGCATCCTGGTTTTTTGTAGCCTACGGTGAACAAGAAAGCTATCTCTCAGCCACAGAAGCCTTGATAAAATGGACTTCCCCTTTACAAGCAAAAGCAGTTGCAGTATCACTACTGCTGCTGCCTCAGGAGAAAGCAAAAGCAGTGTACTGCCTTCACAGCGCTGATTGACACACAGCAGTGTGGTCTGGCAGGGATGTGGCACTGTGCTCTTTAGAAGGCTGTCCCTGCAGCTGATGGCTGACCTCGGAAACAGGAGTTCACCCCACAGAAAAAAAACCATCCAAATCATCTTCACAATGCTGTGCTAGAATGTACCAGGATAACAATTCAGATGCCATACAAACTACAATACTACAGGGCATGATCATGGCACATATCAGAAACACATTTCAATGCGCTCTTGCTAATTAGGCAGTGTCCATTAGAAAAGTAAATCCATGTCAGAAGTGGATAAAACATGTACCTATTGCTACATAAACTGCTGGCTCACAGGTTGAGGAAGCATGCCAAGATCAAAGCCACATTCTCATCCGCTCATGTGTCTATTTGCTTTCATCAAGTAACAAAGAAAATGTTCTTTCACTGACCCTTTCATCTGTACCCTTTTTGTACAGATGTAACTGAAATGTAACACCCATTTTTCCCAAGGCAGGGAAACGAACCACATCAAGCTTCCTCTCTCTGAGGTGTGCTGCCTTTATGGCACGTGGCTGGAGCAAAAGGCAGTGAAAACTAGTGCTAAAACTAGTGCTGTCACGAACAGTGTTGCCTTTGAATGGAGAATATCTAATGAAGCAAAGAAAGGACCACCGTTACACACCTCATTTTCAAGCAAAACCTGCCTTTATTAAAGTGATCTTACTGATTTCCTTCCTTCCTTCCTTCCTTCCTTCCTTCCTTCCTTCCTTCCTTCCTTCCTTCCTTCCTTCCTTCCTTCCTTCCTTCCTTCCTTCCTTCCTTCCTTCCTTCCTTCCTTCCTTCCTTCCTTCCTTCCTTCCTTCCTTCCTTCCTTCCTTCCTTCCTTCCTTCCTTCCTTCCTTCCTTCCTTCCTTCCTTCCTTCCTTCCTTCCTTCCTTCCTTTCTTTCTTTCTTTCTCTCTCTTTCTTTCCCNACAGCTGTCAAGGAGCACATGGGATTCTGTGTTGCATGTGCCATAAAGCACAACCCTCAGAGAGTGACCAGTCACCACCAACAGCAGTGCACTCTTTTCCTCCAAAGCACAGTTCATCAGAGAAATAGTGAAGGGAGCTCTTCTTTTGCCAACACCTCCCCCCCCCTCCCACCCCATCATTTACTCAAATAATTTGAAGAAAGTGCAACGTTATGCAACAGGAACATAAGAACGTCTCAAGGAGAGGCACTGTGGGTCCCACCAGAAACAGCAAACAATGCCAAATTCCTGGTTAGGAAGCTACATTCTGCAGTAGTCATTTCAACTTCTTTCTCCTCCACTCATGCCTGTTACTTTTCAATCCACAGTTATTAAGTATCACAGGGAGTTGGATAGTCACTGAATTCCAGCCCAGGGAGGTTTTATTTTAATGTTGGGTGATAATTCCCAAATATTTCAGGTGTGGTTCCCTAGCAGCGCCATTTAATTCTGTTGAAAGGAGAAGAGAATCCCCTATTCTTCAACACAGAAATGGGCCACAAGGTCCTTTCTCATCTCCTGTGGCCATACCGGTGTTTCCTGCCATGTTTTTGTGACTGTTGGTTTACTAACCCAAAAGAAAATAGGACTTCTATTTTTGCTTTTTACTTGGTTAGTTTCATGCCTTGTTAGCAATTCAGAACATGTCAGGGAAGGTTCCAGCGCATAACAGGTTTGGCAACATATGCAGCAAGAATATGTGACTAGGACCAGGCAGGAAGATAGGGAACAGGAACTCTGCAGCAATTACACGTTAACTTTTCTCACTGGATTTCATGTCCTTTGGCTGAAAACTTTCCTTTTTTTCAAATGGTAAAATGAATGCAAACACTGTTCTACAGTAAAGCAGCTCAGCATATACAGGTCTTATTTTCTCTTATTTCCAGATACCTAGTATAGTCTAGAAAGACAACAAATTATCTTCCTGCTTTCATTTAACTATTCTTGATTGATTCATTTCATCTTGAAACTATTTCTTTCTGCTCACTTGCTCTTTCCATGGTAGGTGTTCCACTTGATTCTTCCACCATACTCTCGCAGTAGGATCTTAACTGCCCTCCTGCTTCACTTTTAGTCACAGTCAAGTCCTCTCATTAGCTGTCTGATCCGCATTAGGAGCTCTAACTTATCACAAAAGGAAAAGCCACTGTGGTATTCAACTTAGTAGCATTGCAGTCACAAGGGTGAATTCCTTCAAAAGAGTACATACAGCCAATTTACGTCCTATATACAGTAATGTCTGATTTTTCATCAGCAGAAGTATCACAACATGCAGAGATTCTACACAAGTAGAGAAAGTCCTCTAATAAAACATAGATAATATAGACTAGATCAAGCTCTTTCATTAAACTAAACCAGCTGCAGAAAGTTTTACTAATGCTAATAACACCTCACAGTTTAAAGCCCCTGCCCTGAGGAGAACTCAGAACAAAAAGATCAGGAAGCTTCTAGCCTTCACTTTCTTTATTTTTTTCTTTTTTTGTTGTTGTTGTTCTTTTCTTTTTT